>JAOQML010000008.1:22374687-22397223 GCA_027568935.1 Erythroxylum urbanii
CAGGATTTGATGGACAGGTTGTCAAGGGCTGAGGTGTTCACTAAGCTGGATCTTCGGAGTGGGTATTGGCAAGTGCGAATAGCCGAGGGTAATGAGCAGAAGACAACGTGCGTGACTCGGTATGGATCCTACGAATTTTTAGTTATGTTGTTTGGATTAACTAATACCCCTGCTACATTTTGCAACCTTATGAACGATGTGTTGTTCGAGTTCTTGGATGAATTCGTAGTCATCTACTTAGATGATATTGTGGTATATAGTGCTAACATGGCAGAACATGTGGAACACTTGAGGCGAGTGTTCAAAAGACTGAGGAAGCACAAGCTCTACGTGAAGATGGAGAAGTGTGAGTTTGCTCGGTTGGAGATCAGATTCTTGGGTCACGTGGTGAGCAAGGGTTAGGTCATAATGGATCCCAAAAAAGTGAAAGCGATAGTTAAGTGGCAGGCCCCCACGACAGTACGAGAATTATAGAGTTTTCTCGACCTGGCGAACTACTATAGGCGGTTCATCGTGGGATACTCCAAGAAAGATGCGCCTTTAACAGACTTGCTAAAGAAGAAGCAGGAGTGGTGTTGGTCGAGTGCATGTGCGGAGGCATTCGAGAAACTTAAAGTCTCTATTTCAACCGAACCTGTGCTGAAGCTGCCCGTGTTCGATCTTCCGTTTGAGGTATATACTGATGCGTCAGACAAAGCCATTGGTGGAGTCCTTGTACAGGAGGGTCATCCAGTAGCATTTGAGAGCCGAAAGCTCAATGGTGCGGAGCAGCGTTACTCGACGTACGAGAAGGAGATGCTCGCAGTGGTGCATTGCCTTAAGATGTGGCGAGTATACTTGTTGGGAACCAGGTTCGTTGTCCGAATGGATAATGTTGCTAACACATTTTTCAGGACCCAAAAGAAGTTGTCCACAAAACAAGCTCGGTGGTAGGAGTTTCTTGCCGAATATGATTTCGTGTGGGAGCATAAACTGGGGAGGCATAACAACGTGGCAGATGCCTTAAGCAGGAAGGAGGTATTTGCGGCCCTTTATTCAGTCACGAGAGTATAGTCTAACCTGTTGGAGCAGATTAAAGCAGCAGCTCTACTAGACACCATGTACTGTAAGTTGATTTCACAAGTTAAGGAAGGTGTTGTACGCAGGTTTTGGCTTGACGATGATGGGCTTTTGATGACTAAGAGTAGTCAAGTTTATGTGCCGAGCTTTGGTGGATTGCGGAAACAGTTGTTGAAGGAGACGCATGACTCGCAGTGGGCTGGTCACCCAGGAGTCCAACAGATGATAGCGCTCCTATCTCGTTTCTACTTTTGGCCAAAGATGGAGAATGACGTGGAATGTTATGTCAAGACGTGTCTTGTGTGTTAGTTGGATAAGCCGAAGAGAAAGAAGGAAGCCGGTTTGCTACAACCCTTATCCATCTCTGGGAGACCGTGGATGTCAGTTTCAATGGATTTCATTAGTGGGTTTTCAAAGGTGGACAACATGACATCAATCATGGTGGTGGTTGATAGATTCTCCAAGTATGCGATCTTCGTGCCAACTCCTGCGACTTGCCCCTCGGATGTTGCGGCCGAGCTGTTCTACAAGAACGTGGTCAAGTATTTTGGAGTTCCTGCGGATACTGTGAGCGACTGAGATGCCAAATTTACAGGCCGATTCTGAACGTCTCTCTTCAATATGATGGGTTGCAATTTGAAGTTTTCAACGGCAAATCACCCACAGACGGATGGCCAAACAGAAAGAATCAAAGGATTGTTAAAGCAGTACCTACGGCATTATGTAAGTGCAAGTCAATGTAATTGGTTGAGTTTACTTGATACTGCACAGTTTTGCTACAACTTGCACAGATCTTCAGCTACGGAGAAAAGTTCCTTTGAGATTGTGTTGGGTCAACAGCCTCTCACGCCATTAGGGATTGCTCGACAAAGGACAAGTAGCAAATGTCCCGCGGCGCATAAGTTTGCGATTGAGAAGCAAGAACTATTGGATGAGGCGAGGGACAGTCTTCGGAAAGCTTCTTAACGGATGAAGAAGCAAGCGGATCTTCGGAGGAGACCGTTAGAGTTTGATGTGGGAGATAAAGTTTTGTTGAAACTAACCCCGCAGATTTGGAAGAAGATCTCAAGTAAGCAAGTTCATAGGGGTTTAGTGCCGAAGTACGATGGACCATTTGAAGTGTTGCACAAAGTGGGGAACGTGGCATATAGAATGAATTTGCCCAAACGATTGAAGGTACACCCTACTTTTCATGTAAGTTTTCTCAAGCTTATTATAAGGATGCATCAGATCCGAATAGGAGTCAGGTAAAGCGAGCGCCACCGGTTGTGAGAAAACAGTTCGAGGATCAAGTGGAGAAGATCCTAGATCATCAGACAATGGGTCAACACAAGAAGAACGGATGGACCGAGTTCCTAATTCAGTGGAAAGGTAAACCTGACGCAGAAGCTACATGGCAGAAAGATACAACCTTGTGGCAATTCGAAGATCAGGTAAACGCCTACCTTCAGACTAATTCGACGAGGGCGTCGAATCCATCTGGTGGGGGAGGTTTGTTAGACCCTTAACTTTCGGAGCACTTCTCAGCAACCTCCAATGAGGGGCCTTAGGGGGGAGGTTAGCTAGATTCATGCATGAGGGAAGCATGCGAAAACACTAAGGCAAATATGGGCGAGTGTGATCAGACTTGGTGCGAATTTTGGTAGAGTCTCAGACCTAATGAAGATTGACTCGGCCCAGGCTAAGGACTTGACGGACTAAGGACTTAGACTATGCTCAGATGGATGGACCACGACTAACGGACTTGTTGTGGGAAGCATTGGATCGGGCCAATGTGCTATGTGGGCTTCGGCGAGATCACACTGTATCATCAGCGGATAGAGATCGTGGGGAGATCTTGGATGATGTGGCGATGACGGGGAATTAGAGTTACAGTGAAACACAACATCTGAAGACAGCGGAGATCTTCGAGGATAAGGATACTAGTTTCATAGTTGAATGTAAACTCTATCTTTCTGTTATCTTGTAGATTCTATCTTATCTGTTAGAGTCCTATTTAGATGGAGGTGTCATCTAATTGGTCCATGTGATGTAATCTGATAGGGATAGACGTAATCTTAGCATGATCTTAGGCAGTTCAGTTTTAGTGGGATTCTGAATGTAACTTGACTTCCAAGTCAAGATGCCTATATATAGCTCATTCGAGCTTTGCTCTCAACTCATTCAGAGAGAGAGCATTCCTTGTATTCTTTTGAGGGAAAATAAAATAAAGGTTGGTTTAGCCGTATCTCTGTTGTTCCTTTGTTGCCTTTGTTTCTTATTGCTTTCTTAAGCATTGTTTCTTCAAGTGTGCGAGCGAAACACTTCGAGGGTCGTTGAGGGCTGAGTCTTGCTTAAGCGAACTAAGTGAGACTACTGTACAAAGGGTAGTTGGTGATGGAATTAGGAGAAGGTTCGAGTCCCAAGGTGACCTTTGTATCACTTACCATAATGAGTTTCTTTGTTGTTACAAAATTCTCATAAAAAATCACTCCTTCCACTTACATGGATCCCTTTATCACAAATCATGCCTTGTATTGTTCAATCTATCGTTTGAATTGGATTTAATTTTGTATACACTTTTTAAATCTATAGCTCTCTTTTCTATTGGTCCATTTTCTTTTAGAGCTTGTATTTCTTTTGTCGTTGCTTCATGCTAATTCTTATGCTTCACAGCCTAAACAAAAATTATTTTGGCTCATCATGCACTA
Source organism: Erythroxylum urbanii (assembly GCA_027568935.1). Lineage (NCBI taxonomy): Eukaryota > Viridiplantae > Streptophyta > Magnoliopsida > Malpighiales > Erythroxylaceae > Erythroxylum > Erythroxylum urbanii. The sequence continues at coordinate 22,378,437 of JAOQML010000008.1, forward strand.
TGATGGATACAAAGCAAGCATTATGTGAGTGTGAAAACTTCGCATAAGAAATAAAATGTGATATAGGATATATTATCAAGTTTCCTAAGGAAGGAGTAGACTGCGACTACATAATATAGGGTGGTAAGTCAATCTCAAAGCATTAAGGTGTTTGGGTCTCCTCCTAATCCTTTTGCTTTATTACCCTTCTTGAATACGAGATATAATTTGTGCGGGACTAAGTTATATAGACTCTTTGCATTGATCCTATTATAGCATCTCACGTTATCTGCGGGGATGTAATTGTCAATCTAATTCAAGATATACAAATGATGTTTGAGAATAAGAAATAAAAAGGTATGGACGAGAACAATCATTGTAATGGTATAAGGTGATAGCGCAAGCAAGATCTAGGTCAAGATGAGCGAGAAGTAAAATAAAATTTGGGCAAGAATACTAGTAAAAGTAAGACATAAGGATTTAGATGGTTCACTCAAGTTGGACTACTTCCACATATGAAGATGAATGATAAAATTCACTATAATAGAGAAGAGTACAAATTAAATCCTTTAAGTACAAAAAGGATATGAATTTTTGTGTATAACCTCACAAAATAAAACTCTCTCCAAAAATAAAAGTGATTACAAATTTGAGCTAATATTTGTGAAAATAAACTCAAATTTTGTTAAATGTCTCGGCTTTTTCATACATAAAAATAGAGGAGTTTAAGATGTATTTATAATGCTCAAAATTACCTTTGCCTTGCACCATAAAATAATTTGTTTTCGAAGTTGACAGAAATGGTTGTGTTGTCTACCAAAAAACATTACATTGATTTGAGCATTAAATTCTTGGTTTGAGAAATTTGACCTTAGATTTGTTCACAAATAAGCCAAAATTTGTAACCACAATTTTATTGTTGATGTAGAAGAGTTTGGGTCATATACTCAACAATCTCCACCTTGACTCAAATTCGATGAGTTACTCATTGGCATGTAAAACCCCAAAGGGTAATCAGATGCTGCGAACACTAACTAAGTCTAAGCAATGCTCGAACTTAGCAATAGGTAGTGGCTTGGTCAACATATTCACAGGATTGTCAGATATGTGAATTTTCTTCACAACAATTTCTTCAGCAGCAATAGTGTCTCTGATGTAGTGATACTTTACACTAATATGTTTAGTTTTGGAGTGATAGGCATCGTTCTTGGTAAGATGAATAACACTCTAGCTATCTGAAAATATAATAGTAATATCATGTGTGACACCAAGCTCGATAATAAGACCAAGTAACCAAGTAGCCTTTTTCACATCGTCTATAGGTGCAATGCATTCTGCCTCCATAGTAGACAAAGCCGCGATAGATTATAGTAAAGCTTTCCAACTAATAGCATTAGAACACAAAGTGAAATTGTAACTAGAGAGAGACCTTCGTCTATCAAGGTCACCACTGTAATCAGAGTCCACAAAAGCAATAACATTATTAGATGTTGCCTTGCTCCTATCAAACACCATGCCAAAATCAGAATAACCTTTCAAATATTGAAAGATCCATTTGACAACATCCTAATGAACCTTGCCAGGATTGTGTATAAAAAGGTTCATCATACTAACAGCAGATGCCAAATCAGGTATAGTGCAAACCATGATATACACAAGACTACCAATAACACTATGATATGGAATGCTTGACACACATTTTGTTTCTTCCTCCATCTTTGGACAAAGATCAGATGATAACTTGAAATGAGCAACGAGGGGTGCCGAGATGGGCTTACAAGAGCTCATCTTAAATTTGTCAAGATTTTTCTGGATATAGTTCTTTTGAGACAAAAATAACATCCCAGCCTATCAATCCCTTTGTATCTCCATACCAAGAATCCTTTTTACCGCACAAAGATCTTTCATATCAATCTCTTTACTAAGTTGAGATTTCAAATTGTCGATTAAAGACTTGTCACGAGAACCAATGAACATGTCATCGACATGTATCAACAAGTACACGAAAGACCAATCCGCATATTGTCATATTGGCATTTGGTAAAGCCTTGCCCAATCATAAAGGTATCAAACCTTTTGTACCACTATCCTAGAGCTTGCTTAAGCTCATAAAGAGGTTTCTTCAAGTGATAAACACAATGCTTCTTACTAGGAATAACAAAACCCTCAGGGTACTTCATGTAGATCTCGTCCTTTAAGTTCTCTATATAGAAAAGTAGTTTTCACATAAAGTTTCTAACTCCAAAACAAACAAAGAAAAAAAAAGCAAGAAGCGCACGAATGGAGGTATAACGAACAATAGGAGAGAAAGTTTCATTAAAATAAATACCTTCCTTTTGTTTAAAGCCACAAACAACCAAATGTGCTTTCCACCTTACTTCTTCAACCCTAGGGATGCCATCTTTCTTCTTGTAAATCCATGAATGAAGAAATTGAAAGTCTCCATAAGAACGATACTTAGGATTTATGTGAGCTTCCTAAAGGTAAGTGACCATTATGTTGTAAATCATAAGAAATTTATGACGATATTGCATATGACTTATGATCCAGAAGAGATTACTCCTCTTGAAGCTAAGGATATGCCAATTGGGGAAGATACACCTTTCCCTGAATTTGTTGATCGTGTTTAGACAAGTAATGAATGGAGTCAATGGACAGAGGATTTAGCTAAGAACATGTTTGATGATTGGAGAAGAAATCATTAAATTTTGAACTTTCATTTAGATAATGTTTTTTTAATTGAATTGAGGGTTAAATTTGGTTGGCTTTCACTGTAACTAAATTTCGGGTTTGTTTTAATTTCTCTTTATATTATTGACTTTCATTGTAACTGAATTTGAGAAAACACAATTAAATTTCTAATTATTTGTTTTATTTGTACTTAATTAAATGTTTCTTTTAATTTAATATTGTCTTCTTAATTTCAAAATAAGTTTGAATGTATGTTGGTTAATCAGTTATGGAAATAGTTTGGAATGGTTTGGGTTATGGCATTACATGGTTTAGGTGTAATGTCAAGAGTTTGGACTTCATATGAAACAGAAGCATTTGTAACCTTTATGGAGGAGGCAGTTGTTGCTGGTCACAGAGCTGATAATGGGAAATTTAAGCCTGATACTTTCCAACTTCTTGTTAGAATGATCGTTGAGAAGTTTCTTGATTGTGGCATTGACAAGAGGCAGACCAAAAATAAACACAAGAGATTGAAGGACAAATATCAGACAACCTTTGACATGTTGAACTGCAGTGGGTTTGGTTGAAATGAAAGCAAGTAATGCGTTGAGGTTGATAGCAAGCAAGTCCTGGAAGAATGGATGAGGGTAATTTTTTTATTTTGATTTGTTGGTTGTTTGTAGAAGCATCCTAACAATAATATGTTTGTTATGTGAAGTTTTCTGATTTTTTTGCAAAGACACCCCAATAAGTACTACACTCCTAGAAAGCCTTTCTCACTTTACTCTAGACTTGAGTTTTTCTGTGGGAAAGATAGAGCCACTGGTGCAGGAGCTCAAGATGCTACAGATGCTGTTGCTCAGCTTAAAACTGATGAAACTGAAGGTGATGCACTAGTTACTCCAGCAGGCCCAGCAGCCACTCCTGCTCCAACTGCTTCAGCCCATCTCACTAGTTCTGTCGCCTCTTCTAACAACACAGAAGGGAACCGACAAAACAAAGGGAAAAGGAAGATGAGGGATATTGAAGTGTTAGAAATCCATGCTGCCTCTTTTGCTCGTGCCATTGACAATAGTAGAGAGAATGTTAAGATCATTGCCGATGCCATTGTAGGACAATTTGGAGCTAAGCTAGGTGAAGAGCTTGAGAATTTGGGGTTCTCCACTGAAGAAGTTGTTAGGACTACAAGGATCTTCTCAAAGAATGCTCATACTGGGAAGCTTTTCTGGGGTTTAACTGCAGACTAGAAATAGGCTTATGTAAGGAGCCTATTAGATGATGAAATCTGACTTTATGCTTTATTTCTTAATTAGTAGGTTATGGTACACGATTATATGGTAATGTAGGATGGTAACAATACTTTTAGCTTAACTATTTTTGCTTCTACCATTACTTGTAGTGAACAGTAATTTTTGGGTTGTGACCTATCACTTTCGGGCTCATCGTTTTTGTTGAGCTACTGGCATCATAGTAGCTTAATAGGAAAGCTAGGATTTGCATTGTCTTGAAACAGGCTATGAGATGTTCAATGATGAAATGATGAACTGTTGACTTGGTTTGTACACTTGTGTATGAATGATGAATTGTTGGTTTATTAAGTTTTTAATGTTTGTCATTTATGTACGTGTATAAGAATGATGAGGATATGATTCATTTTCAGGTACTTAACTATGGGTAGATACAACTTCTATGTTGTATTTGTTGGACGTCAAGTTGGTATTTTTACAAATTGGGATGATGCTAAATTGACAATTGAGGGATTTCCTAATGCTAGATTCAATGGGTATCAGACTTTAGTTGAAGCATAGAGTGCTTATGTCATGGATCCAAATAGGCAGACTCGTCGAAATGAAGAAATTGTTCCTACTGCCAATGAACCCTCATCAATACCTGATCAATTTTCATTAAATGAAGTAGCAACTTTGAAGAAAAAAATGGCTTGGAGTCAAGGATTTTTAGTCATTGCCATTAGAGTCATTTTGGGTATTATTGTTAAGGACATTCTTAATAAAATATAAGGCTTGAATGTATTTTTAACCTATTATGTAATTAATTCCATAAATGCTTAGATGTTTTATTAAATTATTATGTACCAGAATTTCTAACTTGTAAGATTTTTTTATTTAATAACTCATTTCATTTAATTTTTAGGTTTCTCATTTCATTAAATATTTAGGTTTCTTATTTTATTTCATCGTAATTAAAAAATACAAATACAATTAAAAATATTGATACAATTATAAAAAATATTTAACGTAATTCATTTTATTGTTAACTTGTACAAATTTTTTGTTATTCAATAGCTCATTTCATTAAATTTTTAGGTTCCTTATTTTTTAATTCCTTATTTATAGATACAATTAAAAAAATACTAATACAAATCATTCATTTTAAAATAATCATGAATTACATATTTCCAATCATATTATACTGCAGAGGTACTTTGATCATTGACACTGTTTTTTATGTTCTGTCAACTGCAACCAAACACATTTCTGTCCTCGAGACGCAAAGTTTTATCTGTTTTGTCTATTACAACCAAACACCTCACTGTCTCCAATTTTTATTATGTTCTGTCTCCAAATTTTTGTTTCGCTCCGTCTCAGTATATAGATCACAGTAACCATATGCAGCGTAACAGACGAGTCCTCAGTTTTATCATCTGAATGAACCTTAAAGTCAAAATTTTCTTAGACAACAAGTTAGACTTGACATCCTCAAAAGACAACGTATCATTATTTCCATATAATATAATCTCTTTGGAGTGTTTTTAAGTAGATGGTAAAGAAACAACTAATGAAACAACCTTGCCTTCATCATCAATTATAACTTCTAAATTTTCTAGGTCAATAATGATTTAATTGAACTCATCAAGATGAGATTGAATGGAAGTACCTTCAACCACACGTAATGTGTACAAACGCTCTTTGAGTAGGAGTTTGTTCGCTAGACTCTTGGTCATGTATAGGGACTTGAGTTTTAACCAAAGTTCGACAGTAATGGTTTTATGGACCACTTCGTGGAGCACCTGTTTGGAGAGACAAAGTTGGATCGACGAAAGCGCCTTTTCATCTAACTTCTCCCATTGCTCATTGGTCATCGAATTGAGTTTCTTTGATTTCCTATCTAAAGCCTTCTTCATTACGTTCTAGGTGAGAACAACCTTCATCTAGACTCTCTAAATGGAAAAAAAAACTAATCTTGTTGTCAAACTTCTTGGTATCAGATTTTGTAACGGTAGACATCTTGAACTGAAACTCTGATACCACTTGTATTGGTATAGGGCGATATTAAAAGCAGGATCGAGATCAAGATGAGCGAGAAGTAAAATAAAATTTGGGCAAGAATAGCAATAAAAGTGAGACACAAGGATTTACATGATTTACCCAAGTTGTGTTACTTTCGCGGATGATGGCAATAAAATTCACTATAACGGAGAAGAGTACAAATTAAATCCTCTAAACATAATGAAGATATAAATTTTTGCGTATAATCTCGCAAAATAAATGTCTCTCGTAAAATAAAAATGAATACAAATTTGAGCTAATATTCGTAAAAATAAACTCTCAAATTTTGTTAAGTGCCTCATCTTTTTCATACATAAAAATAAAGGAGTTTAAGATATATTTATAATACTCAAAACTACCTTTGCCTTACACTATAAAACAATTTGTCTTCGAAGTTAGCATAAGTGATTGTGTTTTCTACCACAAAATATTGCATTGATTTGAGCATTAAGTGCTTGACTTGAAAAGTTTGACCTTAAATTTTTTAACAAATAAGCCAAAATTTATAACCACAAATTTATTGTTGATGTAGAAGAAGTACTCAACATCCATCTTGTTTGATTAATCTTGGGATTTTACACATGTTTATTGAGTTTTCTTAAGGAAAACGGGCCTCCCGTCACTGATTACGATGAAGCGGAGAATGTTTTAATTGGATTTGGAGAGCGTAGACTGAGTACAATGCTATCTACGAATACTGGATTAGAAGTGTGAGGCGGAAATGTAACAGCGGACGACAGCCACGTGAGATGTTGTACCACGTGTACGTTTAAGGCAGCAAGCGTGTAGTTTCTCTCTTAATCTCAATGTCTCATCTCTCTCTCCTCTCTCTAAGCATAGCAGAAGAAGAAGAAGAAGAAGCAGAACTGGAAACAGAGCACAACAAAAGATTCTCTGAAGCAGGTGGCCCACTGTACATAGAACCACAGGGCAACCAAAAGAGATAAGTAAAGGCTTCATTTAATATTGTCTAATTGTTATATCAAAATTTGACTGGGCCTATATCTAAGCTAATCTTGACAATGCAATGCAATTAGAGAAGAAATGGGAACACAACTTTGATATGAAGATATATAAATCATCACATGAAAATGCTGTTGCTGCCCATTAATGTACTAAGAATTACCAATTTCAAGAAGAAAACATCTCTCATATTCAATGTTGGAGGCGGAACTATTGATAATAGGAGCAGAAGCAATATTATCCGTATGCGTTCTAAATGTCACAAGGCCATCATCAACACCACAAGTAGTATCATCATCAAAAGCAAGAGCCAGAATACTAACCCCACCGGTCTCAATCTGATGATTACAATTACAATAAGCTTGTTAGCGGCTTGGACAGTTTCTTTAGGTACCCCGGCGACGACGACGGCGTCCGTAGTGAATGATGAAGGAGCAGAGACTCTGTCAAACATACCACAAACCTTATCAGCTGGTGATGATGATGAGTCCAACTGTGGATCTGCACCAGCGGATTGCAACGGCAACAGAAAGAGCGGAGTTAGAAGAATCCAACGTCCAAAGTCAAGGAAAGCGGAGTCATGCACCAGCAAGTGTGTCTCCACTTGCATTCAGGGTGGTGACGGCTCTCCTGGTGAAGGCCCTCTTAACATTAGGAGGTTAATTCTGCACCCATTTCATCAAACAAATATCTACTGTACATGTTCAATCCCCAAATTGATTAAAGTATGTTCTACTTTCACGTGCAGACCGCTGGTGGTTTTCAAGCAAGGTTTCCGAAGCCGTCAATACTGGTAACCACTTTTTCTCTGCCAATTGTATTAGCTTTATCCATGTTGTCTTCTTGCAAACCATTATATATGAGGCATAGCGCAACTAGTTGAGCATGGGTTTCAAATATATCTTCATGTAGTGTAGAATATTTGGTTTTGTTTTTAGCTTTAGTTTGCTGAAATTAGGTTCATGTCTTCTTTTCGGTTATAGTTTGGTGGAGTGCTCAGATATCTGTAACTTGATTGGAGATGGAGATGATGGACCTTGAAATTTTAAGCATATTTAATGCTTGAGATAATGTTTTTATGTATATATGAAAATGCGAACTTCTTTCTTTCAAGTTGTTATTTTCCATTGGCTTCCTTTAATCTGTAATCACTTTAATTAGTTTCCTACTGTGGATGACTTAACTGATCATTAGAGTAAGAGGCATCCCTCTTTTTGTCTTCACTTGAAGAAGTAATACTTAAATTGCAGGGCAAGCTCAAAGGTACATGATCAGTAATAGCAAAAGAAAAGAAAAACTAAAAAATTACCTTTGCTTATGGAATTGATACAAGATACATGTACGGACGAGGGAGTTCAAAGCCTTGAGAGTGGATCAAGTACAGCAAATATAGAGGATGCAGGGGATACATTCGGGGGCTTTAGATTTGTTTCATTCCTCTTCTTTTCTTGCTCTTCTCCATTTGCATTAGCCCCTTCTGTAGCGTCATCCACCATCTGTGCAATTAATTTTGTTAACAGTAAAATGAATATGTACGATTTAGAGGACACAGAACAACTAATTATATGCAAAAAGCACGCTAGGCATGAACGAGTATGGTTCATGGATTAGTATGTATAGCAGAATCCGCAAGAAGATGGAAAAAGAAAACGAGAAAGAAAGAAACCTTGGTAATGCAGGTAGTAAATGGCGAAGTTGAGTTTTGATTGTGTTGATGATAGCGTCATAGGTAGTGTTTACATTGGCATCTTCTATCGAAGTTTCTATGGAAGGGCTGATTCTATCCCAAGGCATCAACAGGTGCCGCAACCTGCAACTTTTTCAATATCCTTTCCTTAATCACTCCTAAATGATTTTCTCTCTCTTTGTTGCTGCCAATTCCTGATCCACCGCCCAAATCTTCTCAGTCATCCCTCCTCTTTCATCTGATATTGGAGGAGAGCATAGCTCTCGTTGTCCCACTTTTCCATCCAATTGTCTAATTCCCAAACACTGCATGCGAAAAACAAACTCTTATGATCTCAATGGTGTCGATGATACTACCAACAACTATAATTGTCCGTGACATCATCAAAACCTCCATGGATTCGAAACTTTCGCATGCCATAGGAACGTGGATGGCTCAGTACGATCTGTGTACAACAGAGAATTAGAGGAGCAATGCTACGTCTTTTTCAAGAAGAATGTGAAAGTCTATTGAAATATAAAGTGGGACTTTGACCCACGTCGAAAAAATATATAACTTTGAACATGCATATAAGTCTAATGAGTTACTTCTTTTAGTATCAATTAGTTTTAAGATGGAACTTCATTTGAGCTTATACGTGTTCAGTTTATTTAGGCTAAATCATATAAAATTTAACATGGTATCAGAGTAGGTTGTTCTTGAGTTACTCGTCACGATAGACTGTGGCACGTGTTAGACCGTAAATTAACCTATACGTGAGGGGGGCATGTTGAAATATAAAGTGAGACTTTGTATAAACATAGGATGGTAATAGAATCTATAAACATAGGATTAATCAGTTTGCGGACATGACTACAGATGAGTTTTCTGCAATATATAACCAGTACAAGGTCACACTCTGTCCTCGTAGTTCTCAAGCAGCATCATCAGGCATCGAAAAGTGAAGGGTAATTTTACTCCGTCCATCCCTATTTAGCGCCTAAAATGACGTAATTTTAGCTAACGGGTGGAGTTAGACAATCTCTAAACTTATGTTTAACGGCCAAAACAACGTGGTTTTGGATATTAGATAAGGTTGGGCATGATAAAATTGGATAGAAGATCTAAACTTACTTCCATTTTGCAAATAAATAGAGAAAAACGAGGAGCTGTTACTGTTGTGAGATTCAGAGGTAATCTTGTTACGAATGTATGGGAATAAAAATGAATTTTTATTATTAAAATTATTTTAATATAAAAACATAAAATTAAATATAATATAAATATAAATAGTTTTTAATTATAAAGATTAATTTTTAAGTCCCCTATATCAATTTTTTAAATATAGTATTGTTCACAGATGAAGCTGAACATTGTCGATATCGACAACCCTGATGTTTCAAACTGTGTCACTTCACTTTTGAAACAAAGGACTAAGGATGGTTGTTATCGACTGCATAAATATTACAAATCTTTTCCTTCAGATGATGAAACAAAGAGATATGTTTCGAAACGAATGTCTCCAGAAAATTGGAATAGTTTGTGTTATTATTGGGCCTCTCCCAATGTTCACGTTCATTTTCTTTCACTTCACATTTGCTTGCATTAATCTTGTTAAACGATTTAGTCATTACTTTTTTCTTTATATAGGAAAATAATGAGAAGGTCAAGGTTAACATAGGAAAAATGAAAATTCTTCACAGCCAATGCTCCAAATCTTTTGTTGTCCTGCGAAATAAATATCTAATTTATTTGTTTACAAGTTATAATTATAATAGTACATATAATATGATTTATTGTGTTTTGATTTTTTCCATATAATAGAGTCAGAAGGAACTACATGGGGAAGAGTGTGATATGATCACATTTTACAAACTGACACACTATGAAGAAGGTAAAGGCTGAATGTCTGAAGAAGCAAAAAATAATTATGTAAGTATAAAATTTTGTTTAAATTTTAAGTTTATTTATTTATGTAGTACTAACTAATAATATTTGAATTAAATATTGATTTTGTTTTTAAAATTTTAGAATAAGATGCAAGAGTTGTTGCAAAGATCATTGTTTGACGGAAATGATTCAAATATAGATGACTTTGTAATAATGTGCTTAGTACAAGATCTAGCTACATCAAAGGTCTTGGGTATGGCCCTAAGCCAATTGCTTCATCCTCATCAAGATCAACATATGTTACCTATCTTTAAGAGGAGAACCATTCACTTACGACCAAATTACAATGCAATGAAGAAAAGTTAGAACAAAATAAACAAAAGTTAGAACGTAATGAACAAAAATTGGTCAAGCTTGAAAAGATCGTCAAACAAATACTTAGCCCAAATTATGCAGATAGTAGTGACGATGAAAACGAATCTTAGTTTATACATAAGTATTTTTGTTAAAGTTTGTAATTAACATATAATGATATTTAATTGTTTATATAAAATGCTTCTAATTTTCTAATTATTTCTAATTATATTTTTGTATAATAAATTATAAAACAAAAAATCTAAATATTACTAACAATAAAATGGATTAAATATGACCAATAATTGTAATTAATATGATAAAATTTTTAGTAATAATGTTTGTTAAAAAATTAAAAATCGTCTCAAAAACTTTTAGCTATGTTTTGGAAAACATTGCCAATAAGTTTTGGCTATGTTTTATAAAGCGTAGCTAAAACATTTTTGCTACGAATATTGAATCGTCGCAAATAATTTTGGGAGACGATTATTGATTCATCGGTAAATGTTATTACCTACGTTTACCTATTACGTAACTAATAACATTTAGCCATGAAAGAAAAATGTAACAAAATATCGTTGGCAACAATTCTAGCTATTGTCATGTATCTCTTTTGGCTATGTATTCTACTCGTTGCCTAACATAATTTGCGACGATTTCGTAAAGACGTCGCTTATAGTATTTTGTTATCAGGATTTCATGACGATTTTGTATCATCATTAGATATTATCAACGAAGAATTCTTTACTTTTAGCGACGAAAATTTTTGTCTTTAAAAACTCTGTCTATTGTAGTGGAGCACAGTTGGTTTCTAACAGAAAGTACTAGGTAGCATTCTTCTTCACCCAATATTTGATGGCTAAAAATACAATTAGAGAAAACATTGGACGACAAATATTTTGTTCTAATTCAAGACCGTGATTGGTATTGGATAGCTTTTCTACTTGAAAGTAAAGAAGCAGATCATCCAGTATGTAATATAATTGGCTCCAGCTCTAAAAGATAGAAAGGACTCAGATTTCCTGAAAGTCTAGTTGTTATGACTAGTTTGATCTTATACAAGACTAGATGTTGGCTTATGCTCAAGGGCTCGAGAAAGCTGACCATGAAGTGAAACTTTTTTTCGGTACAAGGGAGCAATCAAAGATTAATAGGTTCAAACAGGGACGACCCTAGGCTGAGCAACACCGAAGAGATCCTCTTGAAGAAAATGATGGAGCTATCCAGGGGGTTATCAAGGTGAGTAACATCAAAAATGCCTCCACAAGTCCAAGTAGCCAAGTAGTCAGTACACATATTTGCTTCACGATAAATATGCACAACACGACACTGCCAAGTACGGCTAAACAGTTCCTTGCAAGCACGAATAATTTGATAGAATTGATCTATAGGCCAAAGGTCACCATTCACTTTGTTAACGGCTAAAAGAGAGTCTGATTCAATAAACACATTTTGGAAACCTCGATCCCAAGCCAAAAGCAGTCCATAATAAATTCCGAACAATGCAACTCTTATAATGTTCCCCTAACTTAGTCTCCTTGCAAACCTGAATAGCCATCTTCCTTCAGCGTTCTCTGGATTTGTGAGTGCTGATGCATCCACATTAATTTTGATGCAACCAGTGGGTGGTGGACTACAAGCAATCAGCATATCTTGTTTCCTCATAAAGGCCTTTTGCATCGTGCTATATCTGTGAAAATTCTACACACTTGCACAAATGATATTAGTAGCATAGGGGGCTAAACAAAGTCTGGCTAAAAAATAACACAATTACACCAATGCCATATATACCAACAGGTATAATAGAAAAGGTCAGCCTAGGGGATATTATTGACAACAATAAAAGAAGAGTTGTAAAAATTAACACAAATCCAATCAATAAGAGATAAATAATTGAAAACATCTAACTGACAACCTTGGAGCCAAGAGGACCAGATGACTTACGACTCTTGACAATCTTGAAGTAAATGTAAATTTGATTTACAAGGATCGTCACATCTTAGACAATTGGCTGTAGTGATGATATGGCATCGGACACAAACTTCACGTGCCAACAACCGGTTATAAACTACCAGCTACAAGAAAAACTTGATGCGAGGAGGGAAGGTCTTCTTCCAAACTAAATTTTAGTTGAAATTCACTTGTGATGTCCCAAGCAGAAGATTATAAGCTAAATTTACTGAGAACACACCAGAGGGAGAAGCAGACCAAATAGTTTTGTCCTTTTCTGTGCGAAAAGGCATGAAAAGAGAAAGAAGATTTCAAGTTTCCTTATGGAAGGAGTTCACAATATCCTTAAAATCTGCTTTGTTGTCTAAGTAATCAAAGACTTTCGTATCTTGCAAAAGGGGCAGGGAATCTTGATCAATTAACGAGACCAACTCAGATTTATCGAGCCATTTATCAAACCAAAAAGATGTTTGATCACCACTCCCAACCAACCTTTAATAGTCGTGCTTGAAAATATTCTTACTAACATAAATGCTCCTCCAAGTATGAGAAGCAATAGTTTTTATTATCGACTGCAAAAAGGTGAAGCCTTGAAAATATTTAGCCTTTGAAACACAAGCCCATAAATCACTATCATTGGCCTCAAGTTTCCAACCAAGCTTAGCCAATAAAGTCAAGTTCATATCTGTAGTTTTTCGAAAACCCAAGACACCTTCCTTACGTGGACGACACACCATATCCCACTTAAGTAGCAGCACTTTCTACTTGTTATCCGTTGAACACCAAAGAAATTTCCTATTTAGAGAGTCAATTTCTTTGGATACAGCGATGGGAAGTCTCATGGTTTGTATAGTGTACGTAGCCATGGTACTAGTCACAGATTGCACAAAAGTGGCTCGACCAGCAAGCGAGAGTTGATCAGCCTTCCAAGCAGTCAATTTCTTCTTGAACTTCGTTAGAATATGGTCATAGTTTCTTTGAGAAACACACTGTGTATTAAGGGGAACATCAAGATACAATCCAAGATCAACACATGGAGCAATGCCTGTACACCTTTGAATACCGTTTACTATTTTCTTTACAGTGTTCGGTGAAACATAAAATCTAGACTTAGCAATAATAACTTTTTCACCTGAAAAAGCATAAAAATTATCTAAACAGGTGATCATGGTTTTGCTTTCTTTAATTGAAACTTCACCCATCAAGATTAAATCGTTTGCAAACATCACATGGAAAATAGTAGGCCTACCCCTTAACAATTTGATAGGCTTCTAGTTACGTACCACTACTTCCTGTTCAATCAAGCAAGAAAGCTTATTCAGATATAAAACAAAAAGATAAGGAGACAAGGGGTCACCTTGACGGAGACCCCTAGACGATTTAAAGTAATTAGTGACTTCCCCATTCCAAAGAAAATTCATCTTTGTAAAAGTGATGTAGAACATGATAAGAGACACAGTGGTAGAAGGAAACCCTACATCTTGAAGAACCCATCTCAGAAACTCCCAATCAATACGATCATAAGCCTTTTCTAAATCAATCTCCATCGTCAAGCTACCACTTTTCCCTTTCTTTTGAGAGAACGAGTGAATAGTCTATTGAACAAGAATAATATTATCTGAAATACCTCAGTCAGAAATAAAACTACTCTAAATAGGCACTATAAACTATTGGAGTAAAGGTCAGAGATGATTCACAATGATCTTGGACATGAGCTTTACCAAGACATTACAGAAAGAAATTAGATGAAACTGAGCAGTCGTTTCCGGATGATCAATTTTAGGGATAAGACAAACCAACACACGACTTAGAGTATCATCAAAACTCCCCCTTGTAAACGCATCTTAGATAAAATAAACCAAAGAATTCCCCACAATAGGTCAATTAGCCCGATAGAAGCCCTCCTGAAAACCATTCGGGCCAGGAGATTTAAAAGGGACCATCTGTTTCAAAGCTGCAAAGACCTCGTCAGCTTGTGGAATACAAACAATATCTAAAAGGAAACTCCCTTCTATTGACTGTGAACACCTCGGATAACCCTGTCGAAAATCTAACTGCAAAGGCTTAGCCAAATAAACTTGATAAAAATGATGGAGAACAGTATCTCGAACTCGTACTTCGTCCCAAATCTAATTACTAGCCCCATCTATAATCATATGAATCCTATTCCTGTTCCTTCTTACTAAAGTAGTGGTATGGAAGAAGCGTGTGTTACGATCACTAAGCTGAACCTAATTCTCTCTTGATTAAGGACCTCATTATAATCAGTACACAACTTTTTTCCAAGGTAAAAAGAAACAAATTTGGAGTACAATCCAACGCCCTCTGAGTGCCACCTAGTCGAGTTAACAGAACACGTTTCCATTTAAAAATATTCCTAAAAGTTTTTGAATTCCAATGTTGGAGAGTAAGATAGACATTGTGAAGATTAGAGCGAAGCCTAATATCATTATTCCAACTATCACGTAAGACTTAAGAAAAAGAAGAATGGGTTTGTTATGTAGCTTCAAAACGAAAAGTCCTGGCATAACGACTAGCAGCAACCCTTTTCTCAAACGAAACCAAAACTGGGTAATGATCACTATGAGCATGAGGTAAGTTATGCACAAAAGCCTCAGGAAAAGAATGCTTCCATTCCACACTACGTAAGGCTCGGTCTAGTTTCTTTCGAATAACCTGGAGACAAATTGGCTATTAGACCAAGTAAACAACAACCTTGAGCATCAAGATCAATAAGTTTTCGAATAGCAACAACCTTACAAAATTCCTCAATATGCCGTAAAGGTTTCAGATTACCACCCTGCTTTTCCTCATACGACAGAGTTTGATTAAAATCTCTAATAATAGGCCAAGGTAGTCCATTAAAATCTGAAAACTCTTGCAAGTAATCCCAAAAGAACTGTTGATTAACTGCCACAGGACTCACATACACTGCCATGAGTCCCCATTTAACTTTGTCAGGTGACATAATAATAATAGACAAGAACTGACCACCAATTTCAGACACCTAAACGTTGCCAATAGAATTTTTCCAAAGCACCCAAATACCACTAGAGAAACCCACTGCATCCACTTTAGCATGCTCGTCAAACCTCAAACAATGAATGACCTTATATGTTTTCCCTTCGTTAATCCGAGGCTTTGAGACAATAAGAATTTCTACTTTATGGCTTCTAACAAGCTTCTTGATATTCCTTTTACAAACAAAGCTAGCAGCTCCCCTCACATTCTATAAAAGAATCGTCATAAGCAATAGAGAAAACAGAAAGATAAGGCAGTTTAATCATACATCTTCTCATCCTCGTCCCCTTTATCATCATCGTCATCTTTTTGCTTTTCATCAGCAATGGATGCCATCTCATCTTTGGATTCATCTTCATATTTTGCCTCATCAATAAAAGTGTTATTACTGGAACCACCCAAGTTTCCTATGACAGGTGAAGGAGGATGAAACGACGGAAGAATATTGGGGCTATTGCTCTCTCCATTTTGATCATGAGTTTGAACTGGATTGGACACCTCCATAGGGCTTTGTTGTAAAATATCAAAATTATGATTATTTGATGGCCTAACAATTGTCTGTGCTAAAGTGGAAGAGGTCGACCCATTCTTGGAAGGCCCAATTAGAGAATCTAAACGTTGAGCATCAAAAACCATATTAACAAAAGATCCTGCTTTAAAATGAAAGCCAGGTGGTGGTTCCATAAACTTTGTAAACGGAAAGATACCCAATTTCCCTTTAGTTGAGGCTTCTAATTTTTCCTCTTGCATTTTAAAGCCATTACGTTACTAGATTTGGGAGAGAAAATTTGAATACTAGGAGAAAATTTAGGACGTCAAACCTGTGTTTTTGCAAAAGTAATTTTAGGATGCCAAACCTATGTTTTTGCCAAAGTAATTTTTCGTTGACTACCAGCAACATTCCTAGATTGACGTTATCTGTCTCTAGCTTGATTCACAGTGTCAGACTTATTTGCTAACATAGAAAATCTATTCCTCTAGTTATGCCGAGTATCAATCCCCACAGAATTCTTTCCTTTGTTAGCTCCACCTATCAACGGCCACCAAGAACGGCGTTGGACCAACATCCATGGTCCGAAGGAACTCTCATCAGGTTGATCATATCCTTTATCGTTGCTTTTTGGCATCTGCTTATCATCAGGACATGTATCTCGCTTATGGCCAAATTTACCACACTTGAAACAAATCAATTGAAGACCTTTATATTCAACTCTTTAAGAATTTTTCCAAAAATAATGGAAGACCTTAAAGGCTTAAGGAGATCTAACTCAACACATACACGGGCAAAGCTTCCATGCACTACACTTTGAGAAGTTGAATCGATACGAACCACTTTCCCTACCTTTGACGCAATTCTCTTCAAAGCCAAATTCGAGTAGTATTCTAAAGGTAATTTTGGAAAGCAAATCCATCCTATAATGGAGTTTATTTGATCTAAAGTTGGCTTGAAATGGGGTACCATTGCCTCACCGTTAGATAACGCCCATTGAACACCTAAGGACCACAGTTTAAAACATGTTTATAATCACTTTTCTTCTTAAACTTGAGAAGAAAATAATCCTGCCCCAGATCAATGACCTTGTAGTTTCCATCAATCTACCACATGTGAATAACTAGCAAAGTGAGAACCTTGTAAGCCATTATCTTTCCCATAAGCTTTACAATGAGAGCATTCCGCCATGGTTTTCATAGCTCTTGTTTTTCAGCCTTTGTAAAACTACCTTTGAGCCATCATCTGCCCCATCCTCCAAATCAGACATCGCTTCATCAATAATAATATCATCATCTTCCTTGCTATTTGCCCAATCCTCCCAGGCACCATCAAACTGACCCGTTAAACTCTCCTTGTAAGAAACTTGCTGGTCCTTCAAATCAAATTGGCCACTTCTATTTGCCATTGTTTA
The DNA here is from genome assembly GCA_027568935.1 of Erythroxylum urbanii. Taxonomy (NCBI): domain Eukaryota; kingdom Viridiplantae; phylum Streptophyta; class Magnoliopsida; order Malpighiales; family Erythroxylaceae; genus Erythroxylum; species Erythroxylum urbanii. The sequence goes on from JAOQML010000008.1 coordinate 22,396,124, forward strand.
TTTTGTTTCATTTATCCCAGACTCCTGATCAACATCGGTCCAATGTCGTTTATATTTTTTCCTTATCCGGTGAAGTACCTCATCCTCCATGGTGGGGTTAGCCAAATAGTTGCTCATCCAAACAAATAGAGAGTTGGTTTCTTTCTTAAACAAGCTACTATAGGTTTCTACATTTTGCCAAATAATGATCACTTCTATTACCTAATGGAGGAGATCAAAAGTTTCATGAATCCTAACTATTAATACGCTACTTACTCTCAACTATAAGCAGGTTTATGCATAATAAAAAAGCTTCATATTTTAGTTGGGTTCTTCTTCTTTTTTCTTTCTACCTCTTTGAAAGTGTTGGTGTGTAGTTACAAGATTTATGTAGAAGCATTCACTTCTTACCACAATTTCATTGATGGTGGTAATATCGAGTTCTCTATCTTTTGGATTCAAGTTGCTCTTAGTCTGAAGAGTACTTGTTATGTTGTTATGGGTGCTTAAAAGTATTCCATCTGATCATAGGTGTAGCCAAGCCCTATTTAGCTTGATATGAACAAATTTAGCTTGACAATGAAATAGCAAACTACAGTCTGAATGGAAGAATTTGATTCTTTTCTTGTTAAAAGAGCAAATGATTAAGATTTCAGCAAATGTTTTAAGCAATAATAGTTAGAATTCTCCAAAGCTCTTGAGGTTTGAAGTTTTTTTAATTCTTAATCTCAAAGCATTTAATTGAGGTGGTAAAAGTTACATATTTTGCCTAAATAAATTTTAATCAATGTGTTCACTCACTAAAAATGACACCTGTAACTTATTATCAATATTAGAAGGTGTAGAAGTGAAGGCTTTAAAGTTTAAAGAATGATTTATGTAAATTAGATTTTAAGTGTTCAAAACACCAAAATTTAGGGGTTAAAAGGGCTTTTTATTTTTAAAAATTTTTATAATTAATTTAAGTGATTTATTTTAATCAATAAATTATAAAAATATAATTATATTTAATTTATTAAGATTAATAATTACTCAATGATGAGGTTAATGAGATAAAAATATGAAAAGCACCAAGTTTAACAGATTTATAAGAATAATTAATTAGTAATAGTATTGGGTCC
>JAOQML010000008.1:22429984-22442704 GCA_027568935.1 Erythroxylum urbanii
TTGATATATTAATTCTATTTAATATAATATTATGACTTGGTTACAGTTGGTATTATGAAAAATTATTTAGAGTATATTAGGTAGTTTGTATTTATTAGTTTACATTCCATCCTAAACCCTCCAAATCGAAAGTTTCTTATTTTCACTGTTTAGGATGGAATGGAACGTAACATGAAACCCTCCGCTTCCATCCCATTCCATTCTATAATAAAACTTCCTTCCAAACGATGGAAGTATGTTACGTTCCATTCTATTCCATCCTCAACCCCTCAACCAAACAGGGCCTTAGTTTTATTACATCTTGAATTATTGCAAATTGTTTTAACCTTAGATTTTAGGATTAGATTATCCCTCCTCGTAGGATTGTTAACTTAGGTACTAAGTGAATGACCTATATACTTGTAGACTGTCGAGGTTATTAATTAGAACTTACACACAAAGAAAAACCACAATTAAGTTTTTGGCGTTGTTTTCGAGGAGGTGTTTAGATTATTTCTATAGTTTATGGTGTTTAGTTAGTTTTTAATTTTTTTTCGTTCTTTCTTTTACTTCTGAAATCGTACTCTTGCATGAACATAAGAGTCATAAAAAGATCAAATCATGCAGTTGAAACTATAGATTTAAACATTACTTAACTAGAATAATCTATTAGGAAAGCTCGACATGAAGAAGAAGAGGAAATCACAAAAGTAATAATGATCGAGCAATTTTAGTGAGATTTGGACCACGGACTGAACCAAAGACGTTAACAATGGTACCCTTATAAACTTCATGAGATCAAGGTTTAATGCGACTAACTAGGGAGTAGTTAGGCCACCCGTATAAGCAGCATCGTTTAAAATCAAACCAACCCTCCTAAACATGCTTCAACATAATGTGCAGTTTTATGGACTAATGAACGAGGATTCTAACGCATATATAGTGAACTTCCTTGAAATCTGTGATACCTTTTGATACCATCAGATGTCGAAAGATGCGGTCAAAATTAGGCTTTTCCTCTTTACCTTTAGAGATAGAGCAAAGGCTTGGTATCATTCCCTTTACCCAGCCATTGTCACAATGTGGGATTAGCTAGTTCGTGCCTTTTTAGACAAGTATTTCCCCTGAGTAAGACCACTAAGATCATCAAGGAAATTATCAACTTCTAGCAAAGTAACAAGGAATCGATCTATAAATCGTGGGAACAATATAAGGATATGCAACAGAAATGCCTATACTATAACTTTCGCAAGGAATTCTTGTTGCAAACATTCTATAACGGAGTAACCCCAAATACAAGAGGCACGATCGATGCAGTTTTAGGAGGATCACTGGTAAGGAAGATAGTAGATGAAGCAAAAGAGTTGATAGAAGAGATTACGAGTAATAGTTAATTGTGGACAAATGAGCAGACTAAAGAAACTACTACCTTCTGAGAGCAAAAAGGAATTGTGGCTATCGATCAAATGATAAAAATGCAAGTGAAAATTGATATCTTGACTTGACAACTCACTAGAGTTTAGGACAAAAGCCATGCGACTCGAGTGTGAACTCCGTGGACAACTGGACAATGATATGGTGGACTATTACTTGATGAAGGAAAGCGATCCAGAGAAAGTGAATTAAATGAGGAGCTCAATATGGACGAAGAGGGGGAAACAATCCCTACTCCAACACTTACAACCCTGGGTGGAAGAATTACCGTAATTCTCTTAGACAAACAATGCTGGAGGATAGTTCAGACCTCGACGACAATCAGACTTCCAATAAGATAAACCAAGCCCAATGGAATCCAAGTTGGATAAGATTTTAGATAAAATTGGAGACATGGAGGATACACACAGGACGTTTGAAAGCAAATTCGAGCAAGTCATTAAGAACTATGCCTCGTCAATACACAATCTGGAGGTCCGAGTAGGTGAACTAATGGAGGCAATATCTGCTCGGAATGCAGGTACCCTTACAAACAATACCAAATCTAACCCAAAAGAATGAATCATGGCCATCACTCAGACCCAGGAAAAGAAACTTGAACATGCGAAGGAAGATAGAGATAAAGGAAAAGGGCAAGTAATTATAGAAGTCCTTCCAAGTTAGCTCGTAATTAAGCCAATCAAGGAGTAACCTAAAATTTCATACATTCTAGCTGAGCGGAAGTCAATTTCAATTAGGTCAATGAGGAATTTTAAGGAGGTTGCATCAAATAAGGTTGAGGACATAACATAACATCTACGAACAAGGCTGATGCTAAAGGAATCAATCAAGAAGAAGGTTAAGGAGGGCATGGCGAAAGAAAACCCCTAACATAACATAGAAGAAAGAGGACCTAAGGGAATTTTGCATTCCTTGTGGTATCAATGGAGTCAACATAGATAGGGCATTCGCGAGTTTGGGAGTGAATATCAATATGATGCCCTATACCTTTAGTCAAAAATTGGGGTAACGAGAGTTAAGACCTACAAAGATGTTAGCAAAGATGATCGATATAATAGTTCATCGACCTAAGGGGATTATTAAGGATGTGCAAGTATAAATTGGTAAATTTACCTTTCCCATAGACTTCTATATATTGGATATTAGAGAAGATATGGAAACCCCTATGGTCCTTGGACGACCATTCTTGGCCACTGCTTGCTCAATAATTGACATTGATAGGGATGAACTAATTCTAAGGGTAGGAAAGCGCCAAATAACCTTTAAAGTGCTAAAGAAAGACAACAACTCTCCCCTACTTCAAACTAATATCAAGGAACTTGAACCTCGAGGATAATAGGAAGATATTGAGGATCCTTATAATGCATTTAGAAAGAAATGATCACGTAAAAGAAGGTGAAGGAAGGAGAATCACAAGGAAGGTGGAATCCAGGGAATGATAGCTCATGTGCAAACTATAAGATCAGTGACTGCACTACTATTGCACTAATCATTTGAACCACTGTGAGCAAAAGAAGAGCGTCGAGATACCGACATTAAAAAAAGTGCTACATGGGAGGCAACCTATAGAATTTTATTTTTTTATTTTTTAGAAAGTTTGGATTTCGTAGTTAGGTCATTTCCAAATAAAATCAGGAAAGCAGAGAACTTCGACATGAATGTAATGATTGAGGGAGTAAGAAAAAGAGAGCTGAAAGGGCTATAAAGAGTTAAGAAGTGATTTTGGAAAAGTGGAGAAGGACAAAAGAAGAGAAAAATTAAAAATTGGTGGAAGATCGTGGCCTACGATAGGATAAAAAGGGAAACACGTGACGGTCACTATCAAATTTTACCATTTTACCCTCAATCTCCTATATATTTATTTCTAACTTCACTTTATCACTTACTTTCTTTTCTACTTTATCTCTCTAAGCTTTAAACTTCCAAACACTCTCACTTCTCTCTACCCAAATTTCAAACTTCAAGTTATTCTAACTTCTACGGACCTGCAAGGTAGTATGTCATGCATCAAGCAAACAGTAAAGCGCAATCAATCAACAGGGTGAAGCCAAGTCTTGGGACTAAGGACAAGGAACAGGGCAACTGATTATGAAGTACCTTTCCCAATCTTCTCGAATGAGGAAGGTACCAGTTTTCATTCTCTTCGCAATGAACAAATTATAGTTCCAAAGTATTTTCATTTTGAAACTTTAGACAGATTAGAATTGCGAGATAAGCTTGAAAGTTAAACAGAGAAAATTCAATGAAGTCGGTTCATTCAATTTCCATTCCTAGTTTAAGAAGAACTTACCTTAGAATTTTTTTACATCCCTTCAGTACAAATCCAACAAACCTAGGGAATTGTGGTTTAGGTTACGGGGACAACCTTATGGGATTGATTATGAAACTTTGTATGAAATTTGTGGTTTCCCCGAGTCGTCCGTAGTAGATCAGCATGATGATTTTCGTGTCACCATTACTAGATTGAACTAACTGGGTTAGAGCGTTTTGACACTAAGAACGTACACAACAACATCATTAGGATCCATGAACACTTGTTGATGCACAAATTCATGTGTCAAACCATTTTTGACAAAACGAAAACCAACAAGTGTTTGACGAAAGAACTTTTCATGTTGTGGTGCATGGATCATAGCATACCAGTTTACACAACCACCCACATCTTTAATGCAATTATTGCTGCTCAAAAGAAGAGGAGCAATAACTTAGGAATGAGTTACTTACTTTTGGCCATAGCTAATTACTATAGAGTTTATTGTTACGAACTCACAGCCTACTATCCTAAAGTTATAAACCATCATCATCTATGGTTAGTTGAAATCCTGAAATCCTATAATATGGAACTTTGGGATATTAGTGCTAAGAAATATGTCAAGGGCAGGATTGGTCAAGCGAGTTCAAGTGCTCAACAACAACAAGAAGAGGATTAGATCAGCTAGGAATTGGAGGAAGAAAAAGAAACAGAAGAACTAGGCTGAAAGAAAGTAATGGATACAATCTCTGCAAACACCAAGGTAATTACAAATACACTCATGGAGAACTCCAAAAGGATGAAGGAGAGAGCCTGAACTCAATGACGTCAGAGCTGGCACATACTTCGTAGTCATCGTTATTTCAAGGCTTAGGTCGTTTAATTACTACCTCCAACACCATCACTGCCTCCATCACTATGAGGCTTTGTTCTAACCCCTTTTCTTTTTAAATTTAGTCTTTATTTTATTTTTTGTTTTATTCTAATTTATGTTTCTTCTTTCCATATGTGTTTGTTTGTTCCCTTCTCAAATTGAGGACAATGTGTTGTTCAAGTGTGGGAAGGGTTATATGTTTTTCTTTGAATGTGATTTGACATATTATATGATAGTTGTTAGGTTGCATCTTGTGAATCGTGTGAATGTGTCAATGGCTTGGATGGATTGTAATTGGTTTAATTTTGAACATAATCTATTAGGTTGTGAAGAATCGTTAGCTCGCAAAATTAGTGTATTGGGGTCTTTGGTTAAATATTTAACTTAAATAGGATTTAATATTAGTTTGTCAACCTCTAAATTGTCATATTCATTCATAATTTGAGACCTTTCAACTTAAATAACTTTACTAGTATTTTTCATGGAAAAAAATAGTTAAAGCAATAAGGTAGGTAATAATTTTTTTTGGTTAATTTTAAATAAATAACTATTCTACTGACCTTCAGGTTATGAATAGAGCTATCATCCAGTTAAGAGCTTGATGCAGCTAAGTAACCGGATCAACACACATCACAAATGTGTGCCTTCACGTCAAAAGGCTATAATGACATTCCAACTAGGCAGCTTAATAAAAAAATGACTTAGTTGAGTAACTAGATTGACATTCATTACCAATATTTGCCTTCACGTAAAAAGACTATGTCTATGTTCACAAAAGAAGTAAGTAAAAATGTGTTTTTGAATAAAAACCTACTAAACTTGTAATAGCTTAACTTTTCTTAAAAACGTACTAAGGAGTGGTTACAAAGTCTGAATGACCAAAGAATTATTAATGTATGTGTGCAATTAAAAAGGGTAAATGATTTAACACTTGAGTCTAAACTAATATGTATATGTGTGCAATTAAAAAGGGTAAATGATTTAACACTTGAGTCTAAACTAATATGTATTTTTAGCCTAAAGCCCTAAGATGTAGATTTTGTATGTTAATGATTTCAAATGACTCGAATGATTGTGTTTAAAATTAAATTTATTTCATGAAGTTGAAACCATTGTCTCATTACTGCATTGTGTACTGTGTGAATTTTTGTATGTTTGTTGTTTTTTTTGCTTAAGTACAAGAAAACGTTTAAATGAGGAGATGTTGATAAGTGTGAATTGCATAATGTTTTAGGGTTTAGTTTGATAAGTATTTAATTGTTAACTTAATCGTTTAGTATATGTTTAGGTTAGAATTGTGTTTGTTTGTTAATTAATTGTGTTTACGTGTTTCTATAGGTTAGTATAAGTCTTTGAGCTTAATTATTATGTCTTTGAGGTACCTTGATGTGTTTGTTAGTGTTTCAGGGATAACATCAAAGAACAGAGAAGTTACAGGGAGACTCAGGCTAAAAAAACGACCCACGATTATTTTGTAGAGAATATCATGGATCAATGCATATATCAAAAAGTTAGTGGGAGTAAACATTGTTTCCCTGTTCTATATATGGATGATGTTTTACTTGCCACCAATGACAAGGGTTTGCTATATGAGCTGAAACAGTTGCTTTCTAAGAATTTTGATATAAAGGATATGGGTAAGGCATCTTATGTCATTTGTGTTAAGATATATAGGGACAAATCTCAATACATTTTAGGTTTATCCCAAGAAACCTATATTAATAAGGTCTTAGAAATATTTCAGATTAAAGATTGTTCACCGAGTATAGCACCAATTGTGAAGGGTCATAAGTTTAATTTGAACCAGTTCCTGAAAAATGAACTTGAAAGGGAACAAATGAAAACTATTCCATATGCTTCTATAATAAGGAGACTAATGTATGCTCAGGTTTGTACAAGATCTGACATTGCATTTGTTGTTGGAATGTTGGGAAGATATCAGGGTAACCTAGGTATAGATCACTAGAGAGCTGCCAAAACAGTGATGAGGTACCTTCAAGGGACCAAAGATTACATGCTTATGTATAGACAAACTGATAATCTCGAAGTAGTTAGCTACTCAAACTCAGACTTTACTGATTGTGTTGATTCACGAAAGTTAACATCTAGATATGTGTTTATGTTTGTTAGTAGAGTCGTATCCAGGAGGAGTTCAAAGCAAAATTTGACTGCTACTTTTACCATAGAGGCTGAGTTCCTTTTTTGTTTAGAGGCTATCTCACATGATGTATGGTTGAAGAGTTTTATATCTGGGCTTAGAATTGTGGATTCCATTTCTAAGCCATTAAGAATGTACTGTGACAATTCAGCTGTAGTTTTCTTGGCCAAAAACAACAAAAGTGGTAATCAAAGTAAACACATTGACATCAAGTATTTGGTCATTAGGGAACGTGTCAAAGAGAACAAGGTGATCATTCAACATATTAGCACTAAATTAATGATTGTTGATCGTTTAACAAAAGACATGCCACCAAAGAGTTTTAAGGATCATATTTCTAGAATGGGACTTGGTTCCATTATGTGATTTATTATATGTACTTTCACGAAACTCTTATTAATTTTTTATTTTTTCATTCTAGTGTACACATTTTTATTTTGAGAATTTCAACTATTATGGACCTAGAATAAACATAAAGGTTTGTTCATTAAGTTAAAGCGGAATAAAAAATAGGATGCATTGTGATACATGAAAGATAATACTTACCTTTAGAGGACTTATTGTCATGATTCGTTCATTTAGTTTCTTTCATTGCGTAGAGGTTTCATGACTTTTAACTTACATCTACAACCCAAGTAGGAGACTGTTGTCCATTGGATGCAACAATTGCACCATTTAAGATGGGTCATGTATGTTGCTTTTCTGTTGAAATCTCACTTCTGTTCAATACCACCTTTTGTTATTTTAGTGGAAGACAACAAGGAATACAAATTCTATAAAAGGGGGTATTGGGTCCATAAGCTTGACATCTATTTTTCTAATACACCATTTTATTGAATTTGTTAAAAGCTTGGAAGAGCCCTCTCATCCATTTGAATCTCTTAACATCAATAGCAAGAGGTATGGGATCTAAATTCTGAATTTCCATTTTATTTATCGTAATAGACATGTATATTGTTTCTTTTCATGCCTAACATGTAATTGTTTTATATTAAGAGATTAAGTGAACATTTATTTTGAACTGTTTTGGTTAGAACATTCACATTTTGTACAAATTTCCTACAAAAAAAAGGTTTCTTGATCTATTTTATTGGAAATACTGTATAAAACAGGAAACTCTTGAGGAATATTTGGTCATGGTTTGGAAATTTATTCTTTGATTTAAATTTTTATGATTTTTTTAACCTTCTTTCTTGAGTTTTTATGTACTGTAATTTATGCTCTTAAAATTGTGTTTTTATCTTATTTTCTAGCTATTAAGGGGCTATATTTGTAAGTTAGCAGGTTGATATTTAAAACTTATTTAGAATTTTTATTTGGCCTATTTTTTAGGAAACAAGTGGTAAGCCACATTAGTTATTTTCTTGCAGCAAGTAATGGGAGATGTTGATACCCACATTAGATATTTTTCTGTAGTAAATAGACAAGTTTTAAATGACTCGTTTTGGCTAATATATAAATTATAAGCTTTTGATTAATTTTTATAAAGACACAACCATTATTCCTTTGTAGTCATTATTATTCTTCCAAGCTCTTTGCAATATTTTAACCAGTTTCTATTCTTTGCATAGATTAAAAACATACCAGAGTATTAGGATTCAAGTGGTTTAGGAATTTCTACTCATTACCCTAAAGGAATATAATGGGTTATCGGATGTTCAGACAGGGTTACATTAATAATAATTAAACAATGTAGTGGGGGCATTTCTTCTCTAAAGATAGCACTTCGATGTCCTTTTACCTAGGCTATCCTAAACTTGACTCTGCTTAATTATAGTCTTTGGATGAGAAGTAGTTATTGTGACTTTTTTTAATCTTCCTAAATTAATATTGTTTCCTAGTTGCGATTTTTAGTATTGTTTATCATCAATTTTTTACTAATTTAGGTGTTAACTTGTTAGTTTGAACATAGATGCTTTTTTTAAAAAAAGAATAGAAATTTTATTCTATAGGAACTATATCCACATTAACATAAAAGTTCATGGCTGGGCCAGCAATCATATTTACATGTGACAAAAGATCGCTTAGTATGAAAGAGCATTTGTCAATAAGAAAGGAACAAAAAAATACAGCTATAGACACCATTTATGCTTCATTTCCATGGAAAGGTTGTGTTGAATATCATGAGCTACTATGGAAGCTCTAATTTGGTTAACAATGTGCTCTATCAGTTAGTGTTTCTCAAGTTTTTCTGCAGTGAATTGTCTCCGATTCCATTCTCTCCAAATATTATATATGATAATGGTGTAAGTTGCTTTAAAAAGAGAGGAATTAGGCCTATCAATCTTAGCATTCTTGACAGTCCAATTCACCACCTACTTCCATTAATATCTATAATTATGATGTAGTAACATATAAAGCATTCTGCTCCATATGGATTTGGAGAATCTACATTGGAAGAAGATATGCTCACAGTCTTCCAAAGCATGGTTGCATAAAAGACATAAGTCATGATTATTACCATATCATTGGTTCTTTATTCTAAATCTATTTTTAATAGCAAGCCAAGTAATAAAAGACACCTTAGGACATATAGAGATTTTCCATAAGATGTGAAACCAAAAAATCACGTTATTGTGATTAATGAATAACTTATAGTAAGATTTGTTAGAGAAATGACCACTAAAATTCAAAATCCATATGATGCCATCCTCACCATGGCCTGTGTTCAAGGTAGGGAGATGATTAACCAGAGATTGAAAGCCTCTAAATGTTCTTTGACAATTACCGTGCACAATCAAGGATGTAACTCTTAGATTAAGTGACAACTTGTTTCTAAGGTATTGAAAGTCATTGGATTGAATTAAAGGACTAATATTCAACCAATTACCAAACCAAATCTATGTTCTTTCTCCATCCCCAATATGATGCTTAATGCAAGGATAGATAAGGCTCTGTAGCTTCATAACTTGTTTAAAAATCCATGAGCTAGCTCTAAAAAAGTCCGTTTGCCATATGTTTGTATGCTTAAGATAAAATATATGTATCCATTTGATCCAAAGGGCTCTATGATCAGTAATTAATCACCAAATCCGTTTACACATTAACACCTTCTACATATTGGAGATGGAAGTAATACCAAGGCCTCTAAATTTCTTTGGTATAGTAACCTCTCACCATTTGAGTTTGGCTTTCTTGGAATTGTCAAGCTTCCCATCCTATAGGAAAATTTTCATAACTTTATTCGTCTCTTTTATGGTTCTTCTTAGAAGAGCAACGTGAGAGGTCCAATGAATACTTGAGAGAACATGAATTATAAGTGTAAGTCTGCCAACATAAAATAAGAACCAATTATGCCATGCTAGCACTTTAGATTTTAGCCTTTCAATAATTGGTAGGCAGTCAACATATTTCGACTTGGCACATGTGACAGGAATGCCCAAATATAAAAAAAGAAAAAGTCTGAATATCCAGCCTAGTGAGAGTTTTTATAGCAACTGGATTACTCAAGTTAGAAGATATATAATGGTGGCTCTTTGCAGGGTTGAGTTTCAATCCTAACCAGTTAGCAAAAATATCCAGTACTTGTATTAACATGGTAACAGTATAAGGGCAGCTCTATACAACAAGATCAGGTCATCCATATACATAAGATATGTCAAATTAACAACTTGACATTGGGAGTAAAATTTAAAACTACCATTAAAGAGGGTAATGTTGTTTAAGATCCGTAAAAGTCCTTCTATGGCAAGGGTAAACAGATAGGGAGATAAAGGGTATCCTTGTCTGATTCCCTTAGAGCTTTTGAAGATCTATGAAGTTACACCATTGACAAGCACACTGAAACTAGGAGATTGAATGTAAGTAAGTATGCATGTTATGAATTGAGCTGGCAAATCTAGAGCTTCTAGACAAAACTAAATATATCTCTAAATCGTATCAAGTGCCTTGAAAAAATTGATTTTGATTAAACAACTATTGATCCTTTTCCCCCAAGTATAATCCTTCAATAACGTTTGAATTAACATTACATTATCACCAAGATATCTGTCTGAGAGGAATGCACTTTGAGCAGGATTAACTATGTTAGAAATAGCTAACTTGAGTCTTTTAGCAAGAATATTGGAAATCACTTTAAAAGGTGTTACAATAGGAAATAGGTTTGAAGTCTTCATCTGGTAAGCTTGAAAATTTTGAAGGGAAAAGCTCTTTATGTTGGCAACAACAAATGAGATTTTGGATTAATAAATTGGGCTTGTATTATGTGATTTAAAATGGTTCTAAGGAAAATGATGAAAATTTAGGATCTTCTACTAGAGGAACTCCTATTAAGGAAATTACTCCTACTTGAGAAGATGATCTTGGTGATAAGGATATTTCGTGTCATGTTTGTATATTGAGTGCTTTGTTTAATAATGTTTATTGTGTTTTTTGTGACACAAAACTGCTATTAATTTGTGGAAAACCCTTGATTATTATTATACTACTATTAAAAAAGATCTAAAAAGATTCTCTATTGATGATTGGTTGGATTTTCAAATGGTTGATGACAAAAGTGCTTTAACCAATTGACTAAATTTGAAAACCTGATTTATAAGATGAAGATTAAAGGTATTAAAAAAGGTGAGGTTGTTCATATTTCTTCCTTGATTAAAAATTTGTCTCCTTTATGGGAAGACTTTGATAGGGGTTTAAAGCAAAAAGCATAAAACTTTTCTTTTGAGGATTTGTTTGTTGCTTTGAGAATTAAGAATAAACATTGCTCTTCTTAACATGCTCAAAAATCTGAATTTCATGCTAAGGCTCTTCTTATTAAGAATTCTTATAGACCAAAGCCTTCTAGTTTTAAGAAAAATGGCTCTAAACAGTTTACTAGTAGGACTAATAATAAGACCAATAGTAAGAAGCCCAAAGAAAATAAAAATAATTGCCTTTGTTAGGTATGTGGGAGGATAAACCATATTGCCTAGAATTGCTTTCATCACGATAGCCACAAAAAGGGTCAAAGTAGTAGCTTCCTCCAAAACTTAATCTAATGAGGTGACTGTTGTTGGATCCCGTTTTTAGGATTTTTTTTATATTTTTACTTTATTTACTTTATTTTATTGGCTTATCAAGCATGCAATAAATTAGAATTTATGGATTAGAAATTTTCGGAGTTTAATATGGTATATTATGAATTTTATAAGGTGATATAAATTAAAGAAAGAGTTAGTAGGAAATTCCTTTAATAAGGAAGTGCAAAATTGGAAGAAAATTTTGTCTTAAGTTAATAAGACAAAGAAGAGAAGATGTCGTGAGTATTAAGGAAAGAAAGAAGAAGAGAGTCATGGAAAAACCTAGAAAGAGAGAAGAAGAAACCGAAGCTAGAAGAAAGAAGAAGAAAAGAGCAAGGAAAAAGATAGAAGGAAGAGTTCAGCTAAGTTTTTTCTTGTTAGGTAAACCTTATTACTCTTTAGTTTTGATAGAAGAAAGAAGTGGAAGAAACTACGTTTTTATATGATGAAGATGAAGAAAGAAAGAAGAAGAACAAGAGGATAATGTTTTCTTTAGATTTTTATAAACCTTATCTAGATCTTAGTTTTTCTAGTTAGATAAAATCAATAATAGCTTAAGCTTAAGTTTATTCATAGATAGCTAAGTGTAAGGAAAGTTTCATACGTGTGTGTTGATTAAATGAACATATGTTTGTTCTTAGGGAATCAAGAATACCGACAATAAGAGCAAGGAGAAGAGCAAGCTTGACTCTTGGTAGTATTCAATAAAAAGGTGAGTAATATGTTTATAGTTTTGTGATGATGAGCTAATATTTATGTGTATGTATGATGAATATGTTTTTTTTATTCTTTGTGAATGTATAACATGTTGCTTTGTAAGAATTCTATTACTTTGTGTGGATGAAAAACGGAAAATTTAAGAAGCATGAATATATATTTTGAAATGAATGAGCATTGAAAAATCTGTTATGTGGGAAAGAGAGGAATCCGTTTCGTTAGTCTCGTGCACGATGACCTATAGCCTTCTCCCAGCTGCCCGCTTGTGACCATAAGATCCTAAGAAATCGGACTCGTTTCGTTTCATGGT
>JAOQML010000008.1:22457457-22471028 GCA_027568935.1 Erythroxylum urbanii
TACTTTTGAACTATTTTGTTAAACTCCTATTTTATTGAATTGAATGAAAGTTGTCTTTGATGATTGTTGATTATATTCAGATACCTTAGAATAAATTGAGAGATTGAGTTGGGTTATTTGTGTAGGATTGTACAACGAGAGTTGGCAACCTAGAGACTTAGAATCATCATATTAATTGATTAGTTAAAAGAGAGATCTCGGTTAATTTAATTGATCTCCCATAGGATAGCCTAATAACTAGTTAAATTGGTAGAGTGATTGGGTAGGTTGAGAGGTCGCTTAATTAACTTCATTTAATTTGATTAGGGACAATTAATTACACCTTGAGAGAGGGTAGGTAATACAATTGAACTTCTTAAGTGAGACACAATTCGATTAATAAAATAGGAGGGAGATAAGATAGGGAGAAATTGATCTCTAGTTATTAAAATCTAGAATTCCAATTTTCTACATTTTGATGTTGTCTATTATTCATTGTTAGTCTTTCAATTTTAGTTTAATTTTTAAGATTATTTCCATTAAACAATTTCGTTTCTTAAACAAAATTTGACTTTAATTAAGTGGTTTCTAGGCATTAATTCCTGTGGGATTGATATCTGCTTTTTAACTACAAGTCACGACTCGTATACTTGCAGTTTTTGAGTGTAAAACGAGTATATTTTTTTGAAAAATTCGCTCAACAAGTTTTTGGCGTTATTGCAGGGGATTGTGTGTTTAGCATCTTATTTAGTTTATATTACTTTGATTTAAGAGTTTTGGATACTTTTCCCTGTGTATTTGCTTGTGCATGAACACAAGGAGTACTCGAAGAGCAACAGAAGTTAGTGAAGATGAGTTTCCCGATACTAAGGTGAGTTAGTGGTGTCTACCATGCACTTAAGCTCCCCCCTTCAAAAGTGCTAAAGTTTGCAACTTTGTAATGTAGAACATCATTTTTTATAGTTTCAAAAATTAGGTTTTTAGTCTCCTATTTTCACTTTCTGGGTTGTTCCTCGTTGGCCTAGACAACATCTCAGCTACACTCTTTTGTTTCATTAACTTAGCTTGAATTTTTTCTTCTATCTCTTTCTTTCTTTAATCACTTGTATGTAAATTCCTCTCACTTGTTTTTGGGAAACCAAACATGCTTCTTTTTTTCTCTACTGTTTGAGATACCGACATTATCATACTTTATACTTCCAATGTCTACATTCCCAATTGATGCTACGTTGAAGCTGCTTTTTTGCTTCTATTCGTCATCTTCTCCTATCTTTTTTTCTATGAATCTTTTTTTAGTACGATAGTAATGAATACCGTAACTCCACTTGAGTCTAGACTTTGGAGTGTTTACAATAGAGGAATAGTCCTCGAGGTTGGTCTATGATTTTGATATGGGTGATACTGGGACTTCTAATATTCTTTCAAAAAATCCTGTTCTAGATTTTGTTTAGTTTTTTAGTCTCTTGATATTTATTGTGTCTTACTTGATTTTTTAGCTCAAGTTTACCAATTAAAGTATGGTGTGTCAGTTTCCCATCTACCTTCTATCACTTATTGAGAGTGTTTTGCTGACTGCCTTTTATTCACAATCACAATCACCCATTTGTCACTTCTTTTTATTTTTATTTTTATTTTTATTTTTATTATTTTATTTTTTATTATTTTTTTCTATTTGTGTATTGCCTTACCTATTTGTCTTTATTTACGTTACTATAGTTTCTCTTTATTTGTGTATTTATTTTAATCTTATTTACTTAATCTTTTAACATGCCAGTTTTACTTATTTACTCTTTAACCTGTATCACTCTTTTATTATTACATTTATATGTGGGTCTATCAGAAATAGCCTCTCTACTATATAGAGATAAAGTTGCATACTATTATACCTTCCCAGATTTCGTTTTATTGTGAGATTTCATAATGGGTGATTAAAACGAAGAAGAACTCAGGAGAACATGGTTTTGAGAGTCAAACACTCTCCTGTAATAAGTACCTAGACCAAAATACACCTTCAGACACTCTCCAACACCCAAACGACTGTGTTTACAAAACAAAAGTAACTCAAGACACACAATGACAACGTTTATAGTTAAGACATACTGAAGGGATTACAAGAGAATAAATTGAAAGACAAAAATGAGCTCAAGTAGGAAGAGTTCTAAGCAAACGTAGCTAGAAGTATTTTAGTATGTCTAGAAAATAAGGTCATATACTAAGTCATGGAGCTTACATCCCCTATAGAGATATGAAAGTAGCTGGAGTATCGATATATGTCAATATCTCACAAATAAGTTATATCTGAATCAAAGACTATACAAGTTAAAAATGCAAGAGCAAAAAAATCTTGATCATCATATCAATACATTCAACTAAATAATCGATGACCTATTAAGGCTTGAGGTGACCATTATAGATGCAAATAAAGTAATGATTATACTTTGTTTGTTAACTCTTTCTTATGAACATCTGATGAACATATTCATATTGGGTAAGGAGATAAATTGGTATGGAAGATGTTATTAATGATTTATCATCTCTCAATAAAAAAAGGCTCAGTAATGGTGAAAGTTTTCAAGTTAAATGAATTTATAGAAGGGGAAAATTAAGATCGTGGGAAAAAAAAAGGAAAAATGGATCATTTAAGTGGATTTCTAGGTCAAAGCCTATGGTTAGAATCATAATCTAATGTTACAAGTATAAATAAACTAGACATATTAAGTAAAACTATCTAAATAAGGAGCAGAGAGATGAAAGGAAAATTGATGATTTGTCAATGTTTACTAATATAATGCATAACAGGGACTTAGATTATAGCAATAGAGATATACTCTGTATTTTAACCAATCAACTTCAAGACTCGTAGATTTTAGATAGGGGATGCTTACATCATATGAAAATAAATAAGGTGTGGTTATTTTTATACATATTAAGCAATCTTAGGACTATTTGATTGGGGGATAATGAAGCTTACAAAATTATCAAAGCATGATAGATCATGATTAATATGTTTGATGGCATTGTTAGGACATTAAGATTTGGGTTAATGGAATAAAAGTAATTCAAGAATATATGTTTACTAGATTCTTATTTTTGGTGGCATAAACTGCATATGCTAATTTTGGAGATGCATTTAAGCTTGTCCTAGGTTTGAAGACTTTCTTTAACTGCTAGTCTAAGATAAAGGATACTTTGAGAATATAAACCCTATTACAAACCAACTTTTTCTTAGAAACCTTAGGAATATACTCAATCTATGCGATCTCATCCTACTTAGTACTGATGGGTAAGTAAGTTAACATATTAGCCATAATTTTTGAGATGACATCTCCATGTTTTATCCCTTCTCACATCACATAATTTTTGAGATCACATCTCCATGTTTTAAGTCTTTTAAAGAGTGGAAGTTGAATAAAGGTTAAATGTGTACAAATTTTCATACTAGAAGGAGTTGTTATATCCATTTCCTATTGTGGTTCTCATGTGCTAGTTCATTGTGCTTCTTAGTTTAAGCATTTTTAAAAGTGTCTAAGACATATTAACCTTAATCGAAATGTATCCATCTTACCTAAAGTGAATCTTTTTCAACATACATCTTTTAAATTCTATTTGACAGTAGCATGTCATTCATTTTCTTATTGGATTTAATCCCTAGCCCTCCTTCTTTTGGAATAAAAATGTCTTTTCATTTCACCTTTACTTGTGTTGATTTATTAGGATAACTAGACCATAAGAAGTTTTTTATTATTCTCTCAATGGCTTTAATTATATTTCAAGGAAGACAAAAGTGACAGGACCAGTGCACATAGAGATTAGTCAATACTGAATTAGTTAATTGATATTTGTTATCGTTAGAAAGAAACCTATTATTCTAGCTTCATATTCATATCTAAATGGAATTAAATAATGGATGACAATCTCTATTATTGATCATTGTTATTGTTATTGGGACCTTAAGATATTTAAGTAGATTATGTTCAAATTTTAGGCCTATTGCTTTTACCAAAGTTAAGGCTCTATTATAATCTTTAGTTGACATATATATAGCTTTATTATGATCCTTACTTGACATATATATACAACATTTATTTTGATTAATGATTAAACTAATTAGGATGCTAAACTACTATATGGTTTTAGGGAGAATTTTAATTTTATTTGCATTTGCACCATATAATAGAATGAGATCATTAATAAAAACAAAGTGCTTAAGTTCCAAGGAGGTATACTTATTATGATAGGTGAAACCACCAATCTCCTTAATATTTCTTTCCAAAAGTATTATGAGTACCTCTATACAAATTTGAAGAGATAGGATGAAATGGAATCCCTTTGTTTAAACCCTTTTCCTCTTTTGAAAAGTTAAGTTACTCCCTATCGATAAGAGCACTGAATGAAGTTATAGTGATGCATATTTCAATCCACCTAATGTGAAGTTAAAGGTATCCTAAAGCTTCTAAAACCTTTAGAATTAATTTCCAAGCCACAAAATGAAAAAATATTTGTGAATGCCTACGTTTATAGTATAACTCTTGATTGATTTACTTTTGTGATAATCCTTAAGAATCCTGAAGTAATATAACAATTTCCCTAATGTTTTGGCAATATAGGAATGCCCCTTAGCTTGTATTGATGAAGGATTTCAATAATATTTTTTAGCCTTATAGCTAGCATCTTAGCAAGAACTTATAAATCACATTGTAATATGAAATTAGTATATAGTCTTTGACTTAGACATGGATGATCTTTTTCAGGATCAAGTAGAAATGAGTTTCGCTTACTTATCCTAGCATTTTCCCCTTAAATAGAAGCTCTAAGATAGCTCTTGTGAACTATGTGCCATTTTGTAAAGGAAAATAGAGTATTAAGCCCATCTAGACCTAGGGCTTTGTCAAGAGTGAGACTAAAGAGAGTTGATTCTATATCCTCTGTTGTAGATTGCTTTATCAACATCCTTTTCTGCTCCTTATTGATGACCTTGGTAATAAAGGATTTAAGTTCAAGTGTAGGGGAAAGTAGGATGTTTGTCTTTCTTAAAATGCTTTAAAAATGATAAAAAAATATTTTTCTAAACTTTCCTAGTCTAAATAGGATGTGCCTATTGCATCAGTTAAAGATGATTTTGTTGAGTTTCTTTCCGATTAGGATTTCATCATAAAATTACTTTGAGTTTTTGTCCTTATATTTCATAATTGTACCTTATATCTCTGCATAACCATTGATAACATATAAAGCTTAAATATATTTCTAAAACATCTCCTTTTTTACAGTTTTAGATTAATATTTAAAGGATCAGAGCATCTTTACCCTTGTAATTTTGTTAAAGCCTACTTATAGACTATCACTTTCTAATTCAGATTATTAGCTCTTACTTTGTTTAAGATCTTTATCTCCTCTTTAATACCTTGTAGTCTCTTTAAATATTTATAAGCTTTAAATATCTCTACATTAGTTTGGATTTCTCTATTCACTACATCTTCAAGTCCATTAAGGGTGACTACAAAGTTATTAAACCTATAAGGGCTTCTCCTTCCTAGTTGAGCATTCCCTAAATTAATTTGTATTGGAGAAGGATCTGAGGTTAAAGGTTACTGATGTGGATCTGGAAATTTATTTAACCAAAATAAATTCACAATAGCTCCATATAGTTTTTTCTTGATAAACCATTTTCCATACTAATAGATATTTTATGTGTAAAAATTCCTATCAAATTTCAAATATCTTACTCCTATTTTGCTTACAAAACCAACATTGAATAAGTTAAGACCCAAACTTTTCCCTTTAGCTTCATAAGAAAGGAGGATGTTATTGAAATCCTCTAATATTAAACAAGGAGTTGTAATGCTCTTCTTAATGTCTATCAAATCTTTCGACAAATCCTATCTTTGAAAGGCAAAGTTAAATCTATAAATTAATGTTATAGAAAGAGGTTTTGTGCTATATATTACTTATACTAGAAGATGAATGAGCTTGTTTGAATAACACCTAACATTAATAATCATGAAGAAGGTTAGATTCAAAGTAATTACTATTCTTCCATTAATGTGGTACTAATGTACAATAGTTTAGTCCAAGTTTTCCCATAAGACCATATGCCGCCTTTGAGATTGCTTTCCTTGAGTTTTGTTTCCATTAGGCCTATTAATATTAGGTTTTTCTCCTTCAAAAGATAAAAAATCAATCGCTATTTTTTAGAGGAATTGATAGGCTCCAATTTCCATGCCAAAATGGACTTTAATTTCATTTCTTTAGGCTACTTTAAGCTTTGTTTTTTCTTTGACAATTTATTTTAGATGTGAATTCCTATTCTAAATTTATAGATGGTGCTTCATCTTTAGAGTTTAAAGTTATTTGAGTATCTTCAGTTCAAAATTTTTGGTTCTTTTTAGTAGTTTCTTTTATTATTTCCTCCTTATTCTCATTCAATTATTCATCCATGACATTTTAGTTCTAGAGGGAACTATTTGAGTTATTGTCTTTTTATATAGGAGGTTAATCTTTAATAGGTTATAGTTCAGTTGGTTATGCTTCTTTAAGTTAATTCCCTTTTATGTATTTCCTTATTAAGCTTCATAATTGGTTTTAGTTGTTAGTTCCTTATATTTTTCGGTATTAGAAAGGTTACTAGTATCCTTGAATATGTGTTTCTCCTTCTACTTAGATGGTTTTTATTAGTAAGAGAAAAAAATTTTAGATTCATTTATTGAGCCAGCCTCTTCAAACCTCTTCAGTTTTAAGGTCTTAAGGAGCTCCTTATTAATTTCAACTTTAATACGAATTCGAGCATATCCAATTATCCACAAGGAAGAAGTATTATTGTCTATACAAATTGGTTTTACTAAGGAGTTAGGAAGATAATTCATCCCTAATAAGCTCAAATATTCTACAAGAATATTGTGGAAGTTAACCCAGGTAGGGACCACCTTTTATCTTGCTCCCATCTAGACATATGCCTAACTTCCATTGTTTCAGTATTAATGGCTTTCTATTGATATAATGGGGGTCATATTTTAAGGCTTTTAATGCATTGGGTTCATTCTTTTAAGCTGAATAAGAAGAAATTTTCTTTTGAAATAATATTTTTATTAAGATCTAGGTTGATTATTATCTTCAGCCCATATTTTCATTACATGAAATTAAGGTATGTTTTTAGAGAAGTTACCCACTAAGGTGATACATCATCTTAATGCTCCAGATTGAAGCACTTTTAAAGGAGGCAAGAGCACCTGAGGATCTTTAGGGGCAATGTATTTCAACTTGGTGTTAGATGGAGCATAACCAATAACTTGATACCATATTCTTCTTGGAGCTACATTCTATTTCTCATCATAAGTATTAGATTGTTTCTACTCTAAATAATTGCCAAACTCATGACTAGGTGGAAGAACTTGGTTAGGGAGTAAGGTTATGATTATGGTTTCTTGAATAGAAGGAGGAGTCCGTTCAGATGTAATATTGGAATTTTTATCGGTGGTCAAAATAGAGTGGAGGAATTATGATAAAGAAGTACCCTGAGTAATGAAGGCCAATGCTGTAATGGTTAGGGCTAGGACTAGGTAGGATCTCTCCCACTTGAGAAGTTACTAAAATGGTAACAAAATTTTGAAAAAAAAAGGAGCTTAGTGACTGGAAATAACTAAAAAAAGAATAGAAATGCTAGTCATCATGAAAAAAGCTAATCAATGGTCTAAAGAGGATAGAGAGAAGATGGAGAATATTTTGTTTGTTTTATAATTTTTATATCAATTTGTTATAATCATTCATTAGATTAACCAATTTGTTAATTATTTTCAAATAATGCAAAAAGTAAACACACACAATCATCACAAAGCATTTCTACAGATACATATTATTCTATATAGAATTCTCATATTGGGTTAGCTTTTTGAAATTATTTTCTAAAAAAACCCATAAATTTATTTAAGTATATCCATACTTTACTTTATGACTGCTTCTTCTATTAGGGACAAACATAATATGTGCTAGGTTTCTCTCTATTAATGTCTAGTTTAATAGAATAATTGCTAAGAATGATTTAGGGATAATATAAAAGTGTAATATTAATTCCATAATTATAATATCATCTTATTTTATTTTTAAACTATAATTATATCATGGAATTTTTCTTATGAGTTAGTGGACCAAAAAAACATATATAAAATAAATAATATCTTTAATTATATATCACAAATATTTAACTAGTTGATTATGTTGTAAAGCATAAACCAATAGCTTTTACTTTAGTAAACTAATTTTTAAAGTATATTATACAATGTTACCATATGGTGATCATATTATTATTGTAAGGTGACATGGTGAGAGAATTCAACAATTTTCTCTTTGTGGAGTACTTAATTAATCCTTACAACTTTCATCTCAATCATCAAAATAATAAAAAGGAATTGTCAAAATATACATTTCGATTCTTGAACAAACCTTAAATTGTCTTTAAAACATAATGCTTTAATATTATATAATACATTATTGTTTAGAAAATGTAAGGATTTGTACTAAATTTGTTAAAGAATGTCTTGTTCTAAACAATCAATTCTACTATTAAAATGGTAAGTGTATTTTGGCTTAGTTTGAAATTGATCTTATGTTGGAACCTTTCTATCTCAAATTATTAAGAGTAACATACATCCTAACTAAGACATATTTTGCTCTTGTAGAACTAAAGTTAAAATTTATATGATTTTAAAATCAGATATTGAATCATACATAAAATAATAAACATCTTTAATACTTTATTAATGTCATATATCTTAAATGTTAAACAGTTTTAGCATATTATCTATATACTTGGACTAGAATATGTAAACAACTTTTGAATCTATCATAATAGAACTTTATTTAAAAAAGTTATCACCTTTTTCTATCCATAATATCATTAAAATATACCCTTTTGGAGTTACCGTTACTTATTTCATATGCAAAGTTTTTCTTATATTCTAAGATGTTATGACTTCTCTCGGGATCTAGGACCTTTCAAAATATATGTTTTTATTTTATATTAGGAGCAAAGGTGACTTCTTTTGGATTCAAGGCCTTTTAACATATATGTTTTTCTTTTATTCTAGAAAGTTGAGGAGGCTTCTCTTAGACTTGAGACATTTGAACTTACAAGTTTTCCTTTTATGGCAAGGAGCTAAGGATACTTTTAAGGTAGCTTCTCTTAGATATGAGATCTTTAAGTCTATATGCTTTTCTTTTATCTCAGGGAGCTAAGGAGACTTCTCTTAGACTTGAGGCCTTTTAGTCTATATATTTTTCTTTTATGTCATGGAGCTAAGAAGGTTGCTCCTGGACTTGAAAGCTTTTAGCCTATATGTTTTTCTTTTATACAATGGAGCTAAGAGGGCTATTCTTGGACTTAAAAAATTTTAGCTTCTAATTTTTTGTTTAATTTCAGGGAGTTATGTAAACTTATCTCAGACTTGAGGCATTTGACAGTTTTTTTGTTTTCCTTTTTTGTTATGTTTCATTTTTTAAAACTTATAACATCATTGCACTGCCCAATTAAATCAAGTTTTAAAACTAATTGGCAGCATTTCCTTGAGGGTTATATGCATATACCCATAAGTTTGTAATTTTATCTCTGTATTAATAAAAAATTCAACTCTAAAGAAGATCCTAAAATGTGATTATCCAGTAGGCATTCTTTATATTATCTTGTATGCCTATAGTATATTATAGATTTATCTCAAGGTTTTTTAGCATCCTCAAATTTGTTTTTCAAGCCTTGTAATATTGTTCTATTTTTTACCTTAGCTAGTCCACTAGTATGTGGATATAAATAAGATGTAAAGCAATGATTTATTTGCATCCCTTTATAGAAATCTTTAATTGAGTGCCATTATTATTACTAGTAGGACATCATACCAGCTTATGAAATTTTTTTCAAGAAACTTTCAACTACCTCTTTAATGAAATTGTCCTATTGTCAAAGGAAATGGTATAAGGACATCCATTCTCCATTGGGTGAAGGGTACGAAACTTAATATCTTAGTGTAGTTAGAAACTTGTAAAAGATATAGGTTTAAGTACCTTTGACACTTGTTGCTTCTTTTTGCAAACTCTTAAGCATCCTATTGAATAATGAGACAAAATTCCCTTACTTTAAGGATGATTCTTCTTAATGGGATCCATCTACCCCTTGATGAATTTTAGTAAATAAATATTGTACTTTAATTTAGTGAAAGCAATCATACGTATGGAAAGGTGAAATACATAAATGATTTCCCATAAATAATAGAATATTTAGAGGCCTATACTAATAGATTTTTTTCCTTCTCTCTGTCTTCTAGTATTTTTCCCTCTTATAAGTATTTTTTGAATTGAAATGTCCAATCTTCATTTTCTTCACACCATTGTTGGATCCTATTTTTGAAGGTAATCAATCTTAAATTTTAGTTGCCTAGGTACTCACTCAATGCTTCTGTGTATATTCTCTTTCATTTATAAGAACTTTTTCTTATACTTTGTCAACTTTCCTTCTTTTACCTCATAAGAGACATTAAGCTAGTTTACTATGAATTACAAATCTAAATTGATAGTTACAAACTAAATTTGAAGTTTATTGGCAAACTAAATTTAAAGTTTATTGGCTAAATGTAATAAAAATAATAATACTTCACATTATCCTTATTATTAGATATTTTAAATTGATGATAAACTAGAATTTGATTATTATTCCCTTTAGCCCTTCTAAATATATCTTCACACAACTACATTTTCCTCGTTGCACCATCTAAATGCATTTTCCATGTTAGGTGCCCATTATTGGGTTCAATTTCTCCATGAACTTCCTTTTCTTCTAAAGGTGTTGATAATTCATCTTTAAAATTTGTTGTGACTTCTAATTAAGGAATTTTTATAGATGAAAATTTTACCAAACTTCCCTAACTTAATCGCCAATTCACAAGTCTTTCTAATACATATGATTCATGAAGAAGTTGCCTAAATTGAGCAAGGATAACCAACATAAGGGATCAATTGCAGGTGGGCTAAGGTAAATTACAAGAAGTGGAGTTAGCAAAAGTCCTAAGGCAAAACACTCATATTTGGCTAAACAAGGGTTCATAAATTTACATGCCTCAGCTCGTGCCTATCCTTAGATACAGTAGTTAAAGTTCTAAGAAGAATATATTCTCCATCACAGTTGTGACTCAAAGTGTGTCTACCTTCACAAAATTATAGTTATACCTATAACCTCTAGCGTGAGCATATCTTAGACCATATCCAAATTGATAGAGTTACAAGGGGACCTTGATCTTAGACAAAAACATGTCCTAGACCATGCTCAGTGGCATTAATTTATCCATAATCAATATAGTCTGGCCTATGTTTATTTCCCAAAACATGCCCACTTAAAACCATAGCCATTTTTGTTATATATTTAAGGCATGTCTCTTTTCAATTAGAATATTAATAAGTACTTATTTAGTCATATTTTTAGACTCATATTTAATGTATTTTTTATTTGTTTGAGTATTTTTAGTGTTTTTGGTACTTAAGTTATTCATATTTTGTTTTTAGGGTCTAATTAACTTATTTGGAGAAAAAGGAATGAAGTTGAATAAGTTTAGAGCAATTTGGAACAATTTTGACCAAGTTATTGAGTGCAAAACAAGTACATGGCTATGTTTAAATAGTTTGAGGAATGTTAACTAATTTATACAAAACAAGACTATATTGATGAGGAACACTTATTGAGTTATAAGCAAGTTGTGTTGATGTTACATGGTTGTGTTCATACATATGTTGGCTCCAGAAAAGTATCACACATTTGTTTGAATCAACAAGCCTACATTGATGCCCATGTACCATCCAGAATCTAAATTTTGAATTTAAAAGCCAACATTGAGAAACAAAAGTGAAGATTAGACTTAAGAAACACAAATCGTTGACCTAAGATGACATAAAGAATGAAAAAAAAGAAAGGAAACACGTTTAAAGTAGATTTCAATTGATTTAAAAGGGTTTTTTCAAAGATGAAAAATAATTTCATCATTTTTCTTTTTATTTTCTTGTTTTCTTTTATTTTTGGTGTTATGTTTGATACGATTACCCTTAATGGAGCCTAGATTAGATGAAGCTCAGGATGGACCTTGTAGTTATTTTATTTTACTCTTTAGTTTCATTAAGGTTTATTATATGTTTTATTTTTCTTAAATTAATATATTAATTCATATATGATTTCATGCAATTGAGATTGAGAAATCCTTTATATTAATAGATCTAACATAAAGGAGCTGTATGTAAACCTAAAGATAGGTCGACATAAATATTTTAGATTAGGGCCAAACCTAATAATGAAATTCATAAATTGATCATTGCAATTCTAGCGTGTTTAATTAGAAAAATATTTTAATTAATTAACCAATGATTGTTATTAATAATCTTAAGAAAGATATTAATATAATTGAGGAGTTTTCATGATCTAATGAACTGTAGATTAAATTATTGAGTGAAGTCTTAGGGGGATTTGAATTTTAGGTATCAATATCTTTTAATCTTCTTTGATTGTTTGTTAGTTTAATCTTCACTCTGAGTAATCAATTATGTTGATATATTTTAGATCATTGTCGTAACTTGTTAGAGTAGATAATAGAGACATGGTTAGCACTAGTAATTTTAGTCTTTATGAGATTGACCCATATTTGTTAATGCTAGATATTACTACACTGTGTGCTTAGGTATAAAACAATATTATTAATCAACACATCATTAATTTGTTGTTGTTGTTATCAGGCACTAGGATACTAAGAATGTTTAATTTCTATTATTTTAGCTATTGTTTTTCTTTTGCATTTTTTCCTTTTCTTTTTGAGTTTATTTATTTTTTTGAAGAGCTATCTTTCTTGATCGTGTGTTTGTAGCTTATTTTCTAGATTTGGCTATCTTTTATTATAACTGCCAAATGTATTGAAAGGATAAGGAGGAAAATATTCTCATGGGGAATATGGTTTGCCATCAATTATGGAATTTTGGAACGAGAGCCAAAGTGACACGTATTTGGAAGCTCAACAAGGATTCATATTGTTTTATAACATTTGCGATGGTGATCGTCCCAATCATGAATTTTAGGAGCTGAACTATATGTGGGAACATCTAATTTACATTAGGAACTATCCTTAAGACACCCCATATTGGAATAATTAAAATCTAGATTGGAGCATTTATCCTGACTTTGCATGTAACAATTATGCTTCACCTTGATTTTTTCCACAATAGTAATAAGAGGATTATCATCATCTTGACCTTATGAAATTTATTAAAACAACCAAGTTTACCTTATATAAAACTAATGAGTTAAATGTTTTATTCATATACACCATGCCAGATTTTAGGGAACATATGAATAGAATAAATTTATGACGTAGAGAAAATATAGAGATTGAAGAAAGAGATGAGTATGTTATTCAAGAAGAGAAGAAAGACGAGGATGAAGTTGCCACTATAAATGTAACACCCCATTACCCTAGGATACGCATCGGAACGCCCGTAGGTCATTCTGACACATAACCTAAGATAACGGAGCGTTACGTGAAATTACTATCGAACTCCACATGGCATCACATAACAGTAAAAGA
>JAOQML010000008.1:22476193-22488140 GCA_027568935.1 Erythroxylum urbanii
CCAACAATGTAGGGAATCATTTAGGACATCAAGACCTAGTTGAATTTCAATATGATGAATACAGTTCATGGGATTCCTAGCTGGACAAAATCATAGATAAGCTCACGGATATGGAAGAGAACCAGAAGAGATTGGAAAAGAAGTTTAAACAAGTAATAGAAGATCATGAATCTTCTATTCACAATCTAGAGGTTTGAATAGGCCAACTCTCCAGGGAATTTGTAAGCAAAGTGTGGAAAAATGTCTGCGCAACATGAAAGTAAATTCAATAGAACCATGTCAGGCTATCACACTTAGGAATGGGGTAGAGCTAGAAGAACCAAAGAGAAATCAAGCTAATCCCGACCTTATAGAAGACCAAGAACTTAAGAAAAAGGATGAAGGAAAGGATGGAAACCCCTCATACTATCTGCCACATCTTAGTACACCAAAAATTCTAGGATAGATGTCCATGCAAAGAACCCTACCCTTTGGATTGATGATGATGAAGAGACATTCAACATGAATGATGTATTTAAGAACTAGAAGGTTAGTAGCTCATTCAGAATAATTGATGTGTTCGAATCTTCTAAAGAACAAGAGGATAAAAAATAGATGATGACGACCATTGAGTTTAAAGAAGTTATGAAAGTCTCTATTCGTGAAGCAGAGGAGACGAAGATGATTAAAGAAAAAAGAGAGCAACTTATCTTCACGTAGGACAAATTGTTGGATTCAACGAAAGATTCAGGGAGTTTTGTTATTCCCTGTTTTGTTGACAGTTCACTTGAACAAAGTACATTATTGAGCCTAATTGATCTTTATAGTGTTATCAACATTATCCTTCTGATCATCTTACAATTTGTAGCTTACTTATAGGCTACAAAATTGATATTGAATGAAAAGGGTGGAAGCAAGCTTGTCATGATTGATCCTGGTTGAGTTTTAAAGGATTAAGGTCAAGCTAATGAACATAAATTAGCACGTTTAGTAGTTAGCTTTTAATGGTTATGTAGGTAGGTTTTTTTAAATTCTTAAATAAGTTTTAAATGATTTAGAATGGTTTGGATTGCTAATTCTTTTACTCAATTGAATCACTTATAAGATAAGGAAACACTCTCGATGTCATGCGAATTTGGTCTCAACACTATTGCCATCACTACCTTTATCACCATAAACGGTTTCGTATTCTAACCCTTTTCTTTTCAAATTTGTTAGTATTTTATTCTTATGTTTTTTTCGTATATTGTGTTTTATTTTTCCAGGTGTGTTTGTTCCCTTCTCACACTGAGGACAATGTGTTATTCAAGTGTGGGAAGGGGTTATGTGTTTTACTTTTTATATGATTGTGCATATTGTATGATAGTTATTAGGTTGCATTTTGTGAAGTGTTTGAATGTGTCAATGGATTAGATAGACTAAAATTTATTTAATTTTTAATATAGTCTATTAGGTTGTAAATAATCATTAGCTCGCAAAATTAGTGAATTTGGAGTTTTTGGATAAATATATAGCTTAATTAGGATTTAGTGTAAATTTAGCACCATATAGGTTGTCACATTCATTTATAATTTGAGGCTTTTTAACTTAAGTAGCTTAACTAGTATTTTTCATAGAAATGAGTAGCTTAAACAAAAAGGTAGGTAATAAATGAAAAAAAAGTATTTTTGTTAAATAAATCACTATTTCGCTGACCTTCGGGTTATGAATAGAGCTAGTAGCTAGCTGAAAATGTGATATAGTTGAGTAATCGGATCGACACGCATCATAAATGTGTGCCTTCCTGTTAAAAAGCTATAATAACATTTCAACTAAGCGGTTTAACAAAAACATTACTTAGTTGAGTAACCGGATCGACCTTCGTTACCAGTGCTTGCCTCCATGTAAAAAGACTAAGCCTATGTTTAAGAATAAAAATAAAAAATAAAAAAGTGTTTCCTTAATAAAACCTACTGGACTTCTAATAAGCTTGACTTTTTATGAAAATATACTTAGGAACAGTTACAGAGTCTGAAGGACCAAAGAATTATTGATTTGTGTGTGCAGTTGAAAAGAGTAAATAAATTAACACTTAGATCTTGATTAAATCGTATATTTAGTTCAAAGCCCCTAGACATAGATTTTGTTTGTTAATGATTACATATAACTTGTAGGATTATGTTTAAGATTAAATTTATTTCATAAAGTCAAAGTCATTGCCTTATTATTACATTGTGTGTTGTGTGTATGTTGTTTTGTTTGCTTGAGGACAAGCAAATGTTTAAGTGTGGGGGTGTTGATAGTTGTGATTTACATTGTGTTTTAGGGTTAATTTGTTAAGTATTTAATGTTAATTTGAGTGTTTAGTGTGTATTTAGGTGTTAATTGTGTAGTTTATGTGTTTAATTTTTTTATAGGTTACTATGAGTCTTTGAGCTTATATGTTATATTTTTGAGGTACTTTGATGGGTTTGTTAGTGTTTTAGAGTAAACAGCAAAGAAGGGAGAAGTTTCGAAGAGTTTTGGGCTAAAAACACGGCCCACAATTGTGTCATAATAGGCCATGATCGTAACAAAAAGAAGAGAGTTTAAAGGACCCTGGCCATGATCATGCACTTTAGGCCACGATCGTGATAGAAAGGTTTAAACACTAGTCACGATTGTGGCAGGCAGGGCCACGATTGTGACCTATATCAGTCTGATATAGAAACTCGAGTTTTGCGTTATTTTTCATACCATTTTGACCCTGGATTAAACC
This sequence comes from Erythroxylum urbanii, assembly GCA_027568935.1. Lineage (NCBI taxonomy): Eukaryota > Viridiplantae > Streptophyta > Magnoliopsida > Malpighiales > Erythroxylaceae > Erythroxylum > Erythroxylum urbanii. The sequence goes on from JAOQML010000008.1 coordinate 22,478,910, forward strand.
TAGGGCTTCCAAGATATACAAAGAACATTACAAGACAGAAAGAGCAACCTTGGAGAATCTGAAAAGAGAGCATTCACGTCAGCCACATTCCAAAAACAACCTAGAGAGTTATCGAGAGAATGAGGAAAAAGATGAAGGAAGAGAGTCACAGAGACGAAGCTTAACGCGACGTACTTACTGGAACATGTGGTTTCCCGTAGTCGCTGCCTCCACAAATCCGTTCTGACAGTATTTCTATTTTTATTTCAATTTTATGGATGTATAAAATTAGGATGATTATTGAAATTAACTGTTGTCGAGTGTTGATTTATGTCTAAACTCACCTTCCGATTTTTAGTCATTGAGATTAATAAAGTTTGGTTGATTGTGTTTTTATTTATTTAATTGTGATTCAATATTTGTTCATAATAATTCGGCAATAAAATTAGAGGGTAAGCCGAGTGAATATAATCAAATTAGGCTAACGAGAGTTACGTAATTTGATAGGTAGCGAATTAAATCAAGTCAGTATAATCATGTAACGAGAGATCAAGCATTGGTTCCCAGTAGGTTATTAGACAATTTTAGAACTAATTTAGGTTTTGGGCCAATTGTGAATCGGGAGATCAAAATTTCATAATTTAAATTTGGGATTATCAATTAGGATTAAGGATTATAACTCGAGAGAGAGTAATACCCTAGGAATGTCTAGACCCATTAATTCCATAATTACATAATTAGTTAGATTTTCGTTAATTTTTTATTAAAATCCCCTTTCTCTCACTTGGTCATTTCTAGGTTGATTTTTAGATTGGGTTGTTTGATTTGTTATTTGTTTAGATTTCTACAATTTAATTCTTAAAATTAATTGTTTGATTGATTTACTTTTAGAAATAGTTTATTTATTTTGAATTATTGTAGTTAGTACAAACGTAGATTTTAGGACTAGACTTCCCTCCTCGTGGGATCGATACCTTAGGTATTACGCGAACAACCCATGCGCTTGCAAAAATTACTAAGGTTATAAATATTAAAACTTAGCGTACGCAACCTTACGTTCATGTTTATATAAAGTTATACAAAGATACATGCCCATGTTAGTAGCCATATAGAATTTAGGTGTTTTAATTTCAGTGTCAACATAGCTATGTTGGTCTTAGCACGCCCGTATAATATCTTTTTTTTTGTTTTCAAAATGGTCTAGGAACACACTTATGTTCTAACCCATGTTTAACCTATCATAAAATGTATATTTTACATGCCCACATTAAAGCTTAACATGCCGATGTTAAAGCCTAACATGCTTGTGTTCTTTAAAATTTAAACACCAATTTGGGTAACATAAGCTAGCTATATGCTTATGTTATCTCCCATGTTAAGAAAAATCTTCTTAAAATCTCTCCTTATTGCTTAGAAATTCATCTTTTTTCACTTTCCCTCCTATTTCTCTCCTCCCCCTATTTCTTGCTTATGCAAAAATCAACCTTTAATTTATTTTTCTTAAAATTCCCAACAATTTAAGGTATGTTTTCTATTTTGTTTAAATTATTATCAAGTTGTTAAACAATGTTTTAAGGAAAATAGGTGCAGGAATCACTTTTATGAGTTTTGCGTAGTTGTTTGGGATTACTTATATGATTAGAAGAGTTTTAAGGGGTTCGAATGAATCTCCAAGGGCTAATTTGCACATTGAGTTCAAATTTTCTAAGGATTTTTAAGTTACTTGGTATAAATTTATATGAATTTGAATCTTTAAAGTTTGTTCATTAGTTTTATATGAATTCAACATTGCAATTGTTCATCTTTTTCATAAATTGTGTTTTTATTAAGCTTTTGTGCTATTTTGATTGCATTATATTAGGAAATTTTGTTTTGTTTGGGTTTTATTTGATTTAATTAAGTGTTTAGTGAATTAACTTCAATTTTTGTGATTAATTAATATTAGGGATTGTTATTTGATCAAGTTGGATAGTTTGGAAAGTTAATGCCACTACATTATATAGATGTGGATTAATTTAAGGTTTATTTGATTTTTTGTTTTTTATTATTCTATAACTAATTGATTGTGGAATTATATTATGGAATTTCATTTGTCATAGTTTGATTGAAATAAATTATTACCTTTGTTTTGGAAATTTTTATTTAGTTTCCTACTTTAGGGAATAATGACAAAGAGAGAAAATATACCACATCAATAGTGGGAAAAGGAAGTGTTTAGGAAAAGACAAAGGGGTGAGGGCACGTAAGAATAATCAGCCGATAGGTGGAGCCAGCATAACCTACACCAATGGTACATCCCATGCTAAGTTTCACAATGCTAACCCACATCACTCAATATAACAGATTGAGGTCTAAGTTGTACAATAAGAACAAATGCATTGATTAGACAGTGCTCGACCAGATGAAGTTGAGTAAGGATGTTTAATGTCAGATCAACGTTGGTGATTTTAGTTACTTCTTTACGATCAAGGAACCTATTTACAAAGAGTTGACGCTTGAGTTCCTTACCACATTCTCATTAGAGAAGTTTTATTACACTTAGAATAAGGACATTATCATCCATTTTTGAGTGTTTCCAAAGAAGCATAACATTAGTTACAAAAGATTTTCTGTCTATATGGGCCTATACTCAAAGTAGTACATTAATATTGAGAAGTATGTGGCATTGTTAGTATGCCTATCTTCAAGGTTAACAATTATGCATTCTAGCTCACTATCAATAAAGAATGGTCTTATGACCCTATAAGATCCAAGGTGTCACAATTAAGATCCCTAGTAATGAGATACATGCATTTACTACTTAGTCACTTGATAAGTAAGAGAAGGGATAGCATCAGTGTGGTAGGTAAAACGGATATGCTTTACCTCTATGGTATGATTGAGAGATTCCCCATCCATCTAAGATATGCCTTGGCCTAATTTTTCAAACATTAGGTATATGATGCTAGGGTGGGAGCTACCTGTGTAAGCCAATTTATCACTGGATTGATTAAAGGTATAAGACTATTAGAGTAGCTTCTTGAGATGATACTAGTATGGCAGATGGTACTTATCAACTTTGACATATTAAGAGCCATAGGGATGATTTAAAGGAGACAGGGCCATTAGGGGCCAACTTATATTTTAATGGGAGCACATGAGCCCATAGATATTGAAAGAGTATAATGGAATCATCCTAATTTACAAGAACAATAGTCTACATAAAATGCTCTACCACCATGATCTCTAGTGGCACCTGAGCGACAAGATGATTCCTTAACAAGCATAGGTACATTTGGCTGACCTTTCACACCTCTAAATCAGGACCACCTTAAGATTTCCTAGTTAAAGAGGTATATAAGTTAGATATCAAAAGTGCAACACACTATTTAAGAAGGGTAAAGAGATATTGCAAAGTGGGCAACACAAATAGAATGGGTTAATAAAATACACCCTCTTATTACTTGGCAAAATAGGATGCTATCTTAGGCTTTAACTATTTCCATCTAAACTTTTTCTTTTCTTTTTTCTTCTTCTTGTTTGTTCTCAACTTTTTTTTCACTTTCTTTTGATTTATCCTTTGTAGTAAGTAGAATTCAAAATCATGAATTTGAATTTTTTACATATCGAATTTATAAACATTATTTTCATGAACTCAGAAATATTAAAATAAAAAATGAGATTTGTATATTATGTCTAAAAAAGGGGAGAATGAATATTTGCTTGAAATAATTTCCAAATAGGTGTTTTCATCTTTGTGCATGCATTGGTCCTTTTATTATGTCACGATAAAAGTTCAATAGAAGAGGTCTTTATGCAGATCACTAGTCATTTAGGAGTTATGGTCCCACCTCCACTTACAAGAGCCAATATATTATCACTAACTCCTCATTAGCCAGATGACCTAGTGTAAGTGAATGTAGCGCCTGATGACACTCGAGAGCCTGACACTCCCTTTAGACAAATGAATTCCTATATGGAGACAGAGTAGGAGCAAATAGATAACTAGATGTTAAACTCTTTGTCTAATATGGTTACTTAGATCGACCAAGATTCTCAAGAAAAATCACAGGATGTTTTTTTGTTTTTGTCTTTGATTTTTTTCATATCAATACTAAACTAATATTATTTTCTTTATTTTCTTTTTCTTATAAATTTTTTATATATCAAACCATATATTTTTCATAGATATAGTAATTTTGTGTTTCTTTTAGGCTCTTACCATTGTTTGATGCTTTATTTTTTTTTCAAAGATGACTAATAATGGATGGAATTCATACCATGAATATCTAGATTATAAACTAGGGAAGTACTAGTTCACTTTATCTTCTCTTCATATTAATTGTTTATCTATTCCTTTTATACTTTATTGTGTATATTAGGGACAATATACATATGTTAATCTGAAGAAGGGGTATTATGATTTTTATATGGATTTAATTGTGATTTAATCACATTTTAATTTTTATATATTAGTTTTTTATGAAGAACTCTAACTTATTGATTCTTATCTTAAAGCATTTTAAGTTGTCGTGAATCATTAAATTAAGTTTGAAAGCATGATTAGAAGGATTTTTATATGTTAGATTATGAATGAATGTTTTGACTATTGATTTAGATGAAATTTCTTAGAAATTTTTACACATGAACCTAATTATAAGGTCTTAAGGCTATGAGCATTTATTATCATTCTATCATTTTATAATTTTCTTTATTCTATGAATATCATGCATAGTCGAATGATTTTAAAACTTGCTTTTATTATGTATATTGAGATCCCATTTTTATATAAAAGGCATTAAGATGAAAAAAGGCACCTAGACTATACCTTTGGTAAGCCCTTTTCTTTGATTTTACGTTACTATGTTTTTATCCCTTATATGTAACCAAATTTGAGCATTAGCCTTTTCTTTGGATTATTTTAACCATGTTATAAGTCAATAAATTATTTTTGTTGTTAGGCTGATATTTATGTTTACACTTTGAAGGATTATTTTTACTTGATTATATAATAATTTGATTAAATTAAGAAGCATCAAGGATGAGAAAAAGTTATAAGCTTATGTATTTGAGGCTATATCTTCTCAGTTATTAATTATTAATGTTTTTTATATTCTCCTTGTAAGCTTATAGGAAATAAATTCAAAAACATTTCAAAAAGAACTTAATTTAAAAAAAGAAAAAGTGAAACAATAAAAAATGAATGTTTTAAATTATTATAGTTATGAGAAGGAGAAAGAGAAGATATTTGTGTTAATTAAGATTTGTTTTACACCTTATTTGCATTCCATTTAGAGATTTAAGTGACACTGAATTAGATTTTTGTATAATCTTTATTATACAATTTCTATCATATTAATTAACCCGAAATCTGTCTTTTTCCATACCTTACCTAAAACTCATACAACTTAATTTAAAGATCTTTTGATTTTTGCGTCTAATTTATTTTATAGTAATAATAAAGATGTGATATATTAGTAAGTCTCTAGTTAAGACTCTTATGTATCGATTTGAGAATTCTACTAATGTTCACCCTAAACACTTTGAGTGAATTGTTTGTGTGAGTGTGTTAAATCTTAAAGACATTTGATTTTAGAAAGGTTGTCAAAATATTATTTGCAATATTAACTTATGAAGATATATTATATGATTACTTGATTCTAAATGTATTTTAGTTAGATTCATGAGGCATGATGTTTAAAGCATGAATAGATTGGATGAAATGGAAGAGAAATTGATATTTAAAAGAGTTGATAAATTCAAATTATTATTTTCTTAATGACAAGCAAATACCTAAATATGGGGAAGTCGATAAGTATTGATTCACTACAAGAAAAATGTCGTTTTGCAAAGAAATTACCGACGAAAAATATAAACATTCCATCAGTAAGTCAGGTTAGTGACGGACTTTACCGACGGATAATGACATCGTAGAAATGGTCGTAGCTAATAATTCCTGATGAAAAAAGACAAAATTAATTTACCTTTAGTAAATATACCGATGGTTTATTTTGCAATTGATTGTCGGTATATTTACTGACGAACAATTTTATTCCTTCGGCAGATTTATCAATGGTTTGTTCTTTTTCATCGGTAAGTTTGTAAAAACATTACCGACAGTTACGTTTTTTTCCAACGGAGAGTGTACAAACCTATCGAAGGTTACTTTTTTTCATCAGTGAGTGTACCAACAGTAATTTGCCGTTGGTAAATTTAGCGACGAAATTAGTTATTCTGTCTGTGATTACCGAAGATTAGTAGTGTTCCATCAGTGAATAGAATTGATTTTACCGATGGAAATTTGTTGTTCCGTCGATAAATCAACCAAAAAAAATTTTTTTTAAAAATATACCATTAATAAATTTTATTTGATTATGTTATGGTTGATGCATAATTTAAACAATTATGAGTTAATAGTATACATTTAATTTGTTTAAACAGAAATTTGATTGATGATATAAAGTTAAAAATATCTTAATTGATAATAAAAACATTACATTGTACATAATAAGTATTTGTAATTCAAATGAAATGACCAAAAGTACATTATTGATCTGGTGATGGTGGATGCTCAGATTGGTGCGATGAGGTGCTACCCCTACCCTTTAACTCATCCACCTCATTGCAGAACTGAGTTATGTACTCCATCAATGTCTTCACTGTGCTCTAACGCTCTTAGACTTGATTGGTTGTGGACCGCCTACTAGATGTTGCTGTACTGGACATTGAAGATTGCGAATAACATGTATTCGCAAATGAACCTAAGCCAAATATCCTTCCACGATGGTCCCTACCACCCACTATATGAACATAGGTTTCAGTCTCATCAACATCTTCAGACTATTGAGGCTGTCGTTGAATGCTTTCTTGTATTTGGTCCTATCAGAAGGCAATGTTTATATTAGTAAGTGATAATTATTAAGCATTAATATTAAACCATAAATTTCACATACATTTAATTTTCTACAATGGTTGTTGACGAAATCGTCATGCTTCTTAGCGTGAGTGTGAAAAAAGAGCTGACAGGGTGTAAGCCTTATGCCCATAGACTTTTCCTGCATAAGAATAAAATGTTATAAGTGAAATAGAATTTATAAAAATTTTGGCAGAGTTTTCTCTATTTTTATGATATCTACCCATTGTTGAACAAAGAAAATAACTCAACAACACAACCATATATGGCACCAAACATTTATAACATTATCATTCTCCATAATACACATATTTTCATTTCAAAATTTACACATCAAATTCAATTAAAATATAGCAAAATATAGAAATCAGAATATAAATGTAAAGTGTAGATACTTACAAGTCTCTTTGCATGCTCTTGGTGGGTAATAAATCCTCCTGTATGTATAGGAAGACTCTCTCCCCCCAGTCCTCCACGTCTGTTGGTCGAATTATACTATGAAATGGATATTGCCTCATATGATGTTCAATACTACTGCCAACGACTCCATATTTATTCAGAAAAGTAAGGCAGTCATACACCGGACCTGTGTATCATAGCAACAAAGTCCTGATAATATGTACGTGCTCGTCTCTCCTATACTTTATAAATGATTACATCAAATTCAAAATCTTAAAAAAATTATTTCTAAAACAAAAGGAAAAACATTCAATAAATACTTATAATGTAATAATATTTATCTAATTAATGTATAAATTTTGATTAAAAAAGAACATAATAATTTTTGTTGTACCTCAAACTCTTGATAGTAAAATTCCTTTGTGGCTTGAGAGATATTCTTCCATACATAATTAAGTTCAATCTTCTCCTTGAATTTGGATGTCATGTTTTTTTAGCACAGTCCAAATGGAATCAACCTAATATAAAAAAATAAATTTATACCATTTTTAAAATTGAAACCTATAACTTAATTATAAATATATAATGTTTCATATATTTTCACTTACATAATATTAACAATTGTAATGTAAGTTCTTCCATGAGGTCCCTCAGCTCTAGGCTAGTGGTCACCTCCTTTATCCCCTAATATCTCTATCAATATAGGGGAGTGAATGATGTAGGGGTGGTGGATGCTGTAGCAGCAGGTACGGAAGGTGATGCCTCAACTGCAAGTGTAGTAGCTGGAGGGAGAGGAGGTGATTCAGTTCCAACTGCTACACTATGAGATGCTTTGCCTGTACAGTAAGTACCTTCGAATCGTGGTCTGAATCTTGGTCACAACATATCCTGTCTTCTCTTTGGTGGCATATTTCAACCTATAATTAATATTTGATTGAAATTTCTAGAAATATTACAATTTGCATTCAGTATTTTATACAATATATTGAAAAGGAAATAATTCATTTGTTGAACATAATATTCAATTACAGACACAAATTAATCACTATCATCACTTAATTGTAAATCAAAATCATCTTCTTTTTCTGAAGAATTTGAATCAAACTCAGTCTCTTCTTCAGATCTCTGGCACTCCTCATCCTCTCCAGATAAAATTTCAACATTTGCATCATATGGATCGTTCAAAGGTTCATTATCCTCATATACGACAGATGCATTTATTTCATAAGCATTTTCCTAAAATGCTTTACTTTCAATTCTCTATTCTCCTTTTCCATGTGATTAAAAAGCACCTCTAGGTTTAACTTTGCAAACGACCAACAAATCTGACTTATCTTGTCATAAGTTGGGAAAAGGGACATAAAACACCTGGATCGATTGCATTGCTAACACGAAAGGCTCAAATTGTCGAAATCTTCTTCGCTTATTAATTTCAACTAGATTGTATCAGCTATGCACTTTTGTACCAACATTTGGAGTTGGATCAAACCAGTCACACTTAAATATCACACTTTGCTTTATTAGAAATGCAGGATACTCAATTTCAAGTATCTCAATAATTTTACCATAGTAATCCATTAATTCTCCTTGTATGCGAAATCCACTATTTATTGTTTCCATGCCCTGACTATGATATTTTGTATGATATTTGTATCCATTAACAAAATACACCGGATATGATTTAACAGTTCACAAAGGTACCTTTGCAAGATCACATATGAACTTGTTCTCTATTGGATTTTCTAAGGCCTACAGAAAAGAAAGTATCATATTAAACAGTATGATGTAATTTGAACACTAAATCTTATAATTCAATCGTTTCAATATTTGAAAGTGAAAACTTACATATTGCTCGAACCATCAAGGGAAGTGTCTTCTAACTTCTTTATTGATATCATCATGTGTTTTGTCGGGCATGAGCTCGCGTAACAATTCCTCGTATAATCTAAAAACATTATTAT
>JAOQML010000008.1:22499247-22512705 GCA_027568935.1 Erythroxylum urbanii
ATAATATTTCCAAGAAATAAAAAAGTGAGAATAGGCCGGAGGGACATAAATAAGTCCAACCAAACTACTGAATCTCTAAATTAAATGTACTTCATATTTCTAACTACAAGCAGACATCCATACATTGTACAAATCAAAACCCTTCTTTACACGATAACATATTATGCAATAGATAGGAGTTGTCATCTGATCCCATCATCGGCCATGCCAGGAGGATGAAGAAGAAGAACGCCTTCATTCGACGAATTTTCAGGCTTCTCTTCCACTCGCATCTTTTTCTCACACACTTCTTGCTCTTGTTGTTCATCATCCTCTATAATGTCACTGCTCAAGCTTCTACTCACTTTATGTTTTGATAATGTTGGTGGTGGGTGCGGATCAGAGCATTCGAGTACTTTGTTGGAATCTTCTTGGGGTTTTAGACTTACGCTGGTTGATTCTGGAGGATGTTGACAAGATAAGTTGGTTGGGGTCAATGAAGAAGAAGAAGAAGAGGTTTTGGGAGAGAGCAAATCAATCCCAGCTTTCTGCTGTTCCTCCACTATCTTTTGCAAGTACCTCGCGTGCTCCTCTATCCTCAGCTGAAGTGCTCTTTGAACCTATGGCAACCCAGGACAGAATCATTCATACACCCGATGGGCAGTCACGCAGAGCATATGCATAAGTGGCCTCTTAATAATAATTCAGTAGTCCATAGTCCTACCTCAAGCTGTTCATGCAGCTGTTTCTGAACTTCCATTTGCATGCGTAAAGCCTCTGCAATTTGTATCGTCCTACGAAAGAAAATGAGGATCAGAAGAAAATTATGTCAACAATAACCTGACATTGCAAAGCAACCATGCCATGTTCATAAAGCAATTACCCTTTTCTTCGCCCATCAATTTCAATGCTACTCAAATTTGTCTTCTTTTCTTCAGCACTAGAAGTCTTCTTCTCTGTAAAAGGGATGAAAGAAAAAAAGTGGCCACATGCCTTAAACATTTTCTTACATACACAGAAACAGGAAATGTATCAGCCTGGATGTTGATACTAATAACAGTGATGATTTACCACAAAAGATAATCAATTATGAAGATGATGTCACCATTTTTTGAAACTCTTACCTTCCTTTTTGTCGGGCAAATATTTGGCAATTCGATATTTCTGGAAAAGAAAGAAATGTAAGTACTAAAGATGATACAGTAATAAAACTTGACAACAAGTACACAGCAAGCCATATTGGAGGATTTCTCAGAGTACCTGTAGGTGGCTTTTCACATGATAAATGGTCAAACCTTCAATATTCATAAGCTTCAAGACAGCCTTCGGCGTAGCCTCTGCATTTCAAAACAACTCACGGAAAATCGTACAACAGTAAAGGGATAAAGTAAAAGCAATTGAAAAGATATGGGAGAAACAATCTAAGAATATATTTGTAAATGAGCTGTGAATTGGTAACATCAGTGGAACAGTTTTACTGAATCGGCACAACGGAGCTACACTCCACTTGTTTGGTAGGAATGACAAGGGAACTTACTTTCTGCCCCATCAAGCTTGTTGACAGCCTCTACAAAGCACTCATGGAGTTCGGGAGTCCATCTCATTCTTGGTTTATGTGCACTGGCTGGCCCTGGAGAAGAGTGACTTGACAGAGCATCAACAGGTGGTGCCCCAGAACTAAAATTTGGATTACATGTCAATGCTATAAGTGGTTTTGGTGAAGCCTCTGGGGTTCCATATATTTCCTGCATGGCAGCAGTAGCCACCAAGATAAAGCATTTGTTAAATAAAGATGCTGTTACTACAGGCCCTGCCGCCCACTGAATGAGTCAATTCACAGAAAAAGAATGTGCAGAAGTGCCTGGCCAATGATGCATAAACAGATTTTTGCAGTAAAAAAATCAGAGAATGGGCTAAAATGGTTCCAGATGTCTTCATTCAATTATCATTCTTGAGACAACTAGAACTTGTTTCGTTGCAATCTACAAATACTTCCAAATTCTTATCATCCCAACTCCTCCTTTCTTCAGTCCAGGTTTAAGTCCAACACTAACCATGCAAAAGTCACCAAAAAGTATGAACTTTCATGGGTTAAAACTTTCCATTTACTAGAACAAGGAGAATGATTGGAATATAAACTGATGGTGAAAGCAAATGCATACGATGGGAAAGTGAAAAAATGAAGTTTCCCCGAGACTTTTACCTGATAAATTTTTTTCTCAAATGGAACATTTTATAGCAATATCACAACCTGTGGTACATATAACACCATACTTCTCCACCATACATGAAACAGAAGCCTCAGGGTCATTCATACTTTGCCCACACAAAACCATCACATAATCCTAACTAGATTGGGAAGAACTTAAAAACAAGTCTCCAGTGATCTTCACGTGGACTTGCACCAACCTACTTCTAAGTTCGACAGGAACTAAATTTTAACAAAATAAAGAGACAGATTTGTGTTCGCATTCTAGTAACTTTTAAATGTCATCATTAAACCTTACAAATGTTTCATAGAAAATCTTAACAGGATACGGTTTATGGCGGCTAGAATTACTTACATCAAGCCTGGGATTTTTTCCGTTGTCTGTGATTGCTAAATCAAGCTCTTCAGACAAAAACTCCAGATCTAGTTGCTCTGTAAATGCTATTTGGTCATTTTGGCAATTCATCCCATCAAAGCTTCCATCAGAGAGGTCTCCAGTCAAATTAAGAAAATCCTTCATGGCAACATCAGATTGCTCTTCAATATATGAGTTGCTAACATCACCACTGAACAGCAGCGGAGAGTTTGTTGAATCAACAACAGAAGCAGAATGGCCATGTGAAGGATGTGGAAGAAAAGGTAAATTTCCAAGCTGCCGACTAGTTTCAGAGCTTGAAGAAGATGACAAGTACAAACTGGTGCAGAATACAGAAGACCGTTGAAATGTGCTTTTAGAATGTTGAATATATGATACAGGAGAAACTGGGCTATCTGGTCCTGATTTGAAAGGATACTTTTGAGGTTGAACAGTGGATGACGGCATATTTCTACAGGAACCGAAATATTTTTCTTCCTAGTAAAGGGATAGACAAGAAGAGTATTCACTTGTCAATGAGCTTTGGCCTTCTGATTCGATAGAAAATAAATCATGAACTGGTGATGGAGCAGTGGCAACTACTTGGTTAGACTCATAGATTCTCATAAATACAGCACCATGACGACTCAAAAGAATAGTCCAAACATCACCCACCTAACACTTTAGCATTGCCATCTGCTACAATCAAGTAGAAAGTCTTTGGGAGGTCAAATTTAAATTGCATGACGGATTCATTAGGTTTTATTGATTTGAAAAAAAACAACATGAAAATTGATCTGTGACTCACAAAACCACCAATAAGGTTCAGATGACTCTATAATAGGGAGATATGTACTGATCTAGACCATCCCCAGACGAGTTACACTTTTCTAACAAACTTCAACAATTGTACCTAGGTTGCAAACTGATTTCAGCAGCAGCGAATTGTCACATCAGCAAGCTGCTAAGTTTTGAAGTCACAGGTTAAACCACACAATTTAGAGGCTCTCCATCAAATGATAGCAAGATTGATCTCGAATGCTTATCTCCACTAATTAAAACTGTAGACCAAAACAACCATATGATTAATCACCATAGACTAAGTACATATGCAAATAGCTATTTGATTCATTGAAGATCATATATATCTCATCAGAGCAAGTTGCATGCATTTTAGTTAACCGATAGCACAAAAGAACAAAAACAACCTACAATGCGAGTAAGGAGAATGTGACTATCGAAGAAACAGAGGAAGCCATACTTCTACCCAAAAGCAACTACCACGAAAATGACAAAAAAAATAGTAGCACAAAAACCTGTCAGAATACTTTAAACATCTGAAAATCTCAGTTTAATAGATGGCAAACTCCTCCATCCACATTCGTGGTCATATTTTCCACATTCATTGTCCATTCCATATTTACATGCACCAACACAACCATTTTGTTTCTTCGTTTTACTGTTCTACATTTCAAATGGAGCAACCTGAACTGTCAGAAGTACTTTCAAATAAGCTTTCCAGAACTGTAATAAGTACCATCTTAGTTTCATCTATGACCAGAAGACACATCCCTACTCCATCATAACATCTCTATCTATGACCAGAAGACACATCCCTACTCCATCATAACATCTCTATGTACATACTAAAACTACAGAGCGATGAATGTAAAATATCACAGGACCAAGTGGACAGATTAGAATGTAGTGCACGGTTGACTGCACTTGTTTCAAAATTTGACACAAGAGGTCATATCAAACTTTATACATATGGAAAGGAGATGTTGCCTGACTTACACTGTAGGTAACAGAACAATAAGCCACTTAACGGAATTTAGAACTCAGCTTATGAATTAAAACACACACAAAATGGTGCGAAAAATACAGCATAAATAAATTGAAACTAACAATCAAAAGCAACAAGCTCTCGCACAACACTCCTCCTCCTCCTTCTACAACAACAACGACTACTACTACTACTGCAACCACCACCAGCCACTCGTGTCAGTCTATAATAACAAGAAACTTCATTCCTATGAAAGAAGAAATGATAACAGGGAAGATGAGGAGTAAAGTGGTCAGCACAGAAGCACAAAACCCAAAAACAATGGACTTGATTGAGATGAAGGTGTTCACTTTGGAAGGAGCTCAGCAACATATGATGCGTAAATCCAAAACAAAATGAAAGGAAAATCATATTGCACAAAAAGAAGGGACAGCACAATAAATCTAAAAGTTGAAAACAAAAGATAATGGATTTTATGAACAAATGTAAGGAAAACAAGATAAGAAGTAATTGGTTGGAGAAATAGAGGGGACCGAATATGGTAAACGAATAAAAATACGACTACTGTTGTATATCAACTCATCAAGTTAAGAGCATCAGAGAGCAAAAAACAGAAAGGTTAGAGCTTGAGCTATTCAAGAAACAAGTAACAGCAAACAAGGAAGGCAGAGAGAGAAAATCCCACCATGGAATCCAAAGACTGAGCTTTAAAATTTGAAGATGAGAAAGAGATGTACCAAACGTTAAGATAAAATAATCATCCTTCTGCAGCTGCTGTTTCTCCTACCATATTATGGTTTGAATGATGAGAGCTACAGACCCCATTCCATCAGCACAAGACAAGAGATAAAATAAACAAGAAATCCATTAACTAAGACCCATAAAAAGAATAAATATGTTGAATTGAAGGATAGAATCATAGCATTGGCAAGTGAGTAAGTAGAATCAACATTATGATTAATTACTAGTCACGATTCATGACTAGTAACTAAATTTAACTATTTCAGACAAAAATTAATCCTCATTTTATTTTTTAATTATTTTTACTCAATTGCTTGATTGATAAAGACGTCGCCCAAAGTTCCGTGTTCTCCACGCTCCAAATGCTCTTTTTCTTTGCTTTAATTATCTTGAGTTAAATAATTATAATATGAATATCTTTATTTCTTTCTCAATAACAAAATTAAATCCAATTCATTATTTTTTAGTTATTAAATTTATTAATAATTTTTATATTATTGACTGTTCATTAAAATAAATAATAATAGTAAGCTTTAAATCTGCCGATAAACGGGTGGTCGTATCACATATATATAATTGGCACGATCATCGGTAACAGACAAAAGAGACAGCAAAGCATAAGAAAGTATAGCCTAGTTAGCAGTTCTGAAAAGGTTTCAATAGCTTTAGCCAATTTGTGACGTCGCTACCGAGAAAAGGCCGTATTAGTAATTATTACTAGAGGACCCATTTTTTCCCCAATGTCGCAGCCTACAACTTGCAATATAAATGGATGCCATTGCCCATATCAAAATAGAAAAACAAAATCAAAATCTGCCCTTACCAGTTACCGCTGCCTTCTAGTTTTTTCTTTTGTTTCTTTATTTTATTTTATATTATATTATTTTCCAACGTTTGACTTGGTAGAGTGAATTTGTGAATTGTATCATCTCCGTCAATTTAAACATAGGCCAAAAGGGTTAAATGGGTTAAATGGACTCTTAACAGTTACATTGGTATATAAAATAGATTTTAACATTTTACGGTATTTAAATTAAACCTTAATGTTTGTAAAATATTCGAAACTAACCCTAACATTTGGAAAACGTTCAGATTGAACATTAACCATTAACGGTGTTAGGGCACTATCAATTATTTGCTTCTTCCCTCCTTCAATCCCTAATCTGCTATCTTCTTCGTGTTCACACAATCCCTCATCTATGAACTTCAATCCATAATTGTGTTCTTCCTCAAATGATTGCAGCGTAATTATTTCTTATTGTTGTCACACACACCAAACAACTCAACTCACACGCTTTTCGAATGTCTAAACAAAAAGTCGACATTTCATCGTGATATGTCTATTCTTGTCTAGCTTTTATGTTTTGTGTGGTCCACTAAATCTGCTTGTTTGTTTATGATTGTATGTTGTGGTCTCCTTTGCTTATTGAGGTGTTGGATGTAAATCGTAGTCCTCTATGGTTGTTGTTCAAGTTGTTCTACCAATTTAGGCCTCACTAAATGCTAATATCGGTGTTATTTTTTCTTGTGTATAAACTAAGGAACCAAAAACGAAAGTGTAAATGTAAGTTTACTTTCATCAAGACACTACCAATTTCAACTGTGAAATGATACATATAGAGAAGGAATCTTCATGAACATCAATGAGTTTTAGAAGAAAATAAAGAGGTAGGCTTGGAGTTTTAATGTAAACAAAACATTTTTAATCTTAGCGTGTAGTTCAATACGAACCAAATAGTTATCTCATTTATATTCTTTTTCAATTTAAATTATTTAATAGGCATGGCAAGAACTTAATGTGAATATTGTGATTTGCATAAACCAATACAAGCTTGCTTTTGAATTATTTGAATGGTTTCCTTATATATTCATCATTTTCTTTCTATACACGTTAAGTGTCAATATAGTATGCATGTTATATATGGTCAATTATGAAACTGTAGGTGTTATAATATATTAGTGTCACTTTTATCAAAAAGCTATGTTGGTTAATTGACCCAAAAAGAAGTTGAATGAGATGTATATTACACTAAGACCTGAATATTTATTGCGTTTCTCAACTATGGAAGCTAATCAATACTAAACAGTATTTCAAGTTTTAAATGTACGAACACTCATAATTTGACCCTATATTTTTAAATTTTGACCTTGAAAGGTGACATGTTGTATGGACTAAGTGTAATATTTTATAAATGAGTATAGAATACAAGTGTAGTTTGTGACAATTTATGATGCATAAGCAAATGTTGATAATAAGAAGATGAATTTAAGTTTATTGGGATTATTTTGTCAAATTTGAAATGTATACTTGGTTATGTTATCCTCTAATTGTATACTTATGCACGTAGTATTCTTTATATTATTGATAATATCATTTAAATCTATGTTTTTTGTTGATACACTTGCCTTTATATATTTGTTGTGAACAGGGGTATAATGGCTGAATATGGAAGTATAATGTTGTTTTATAGTGGAAAGATTGTTGCAGAGCCAAAGTCAAAATATGTTGATGAAGAATTAAGTATTTTTGATAAAGTAAGCCAGGATTCTATTAGCTATAGGCAAATAAGTGAGATGGGGAAGGAGTTAGGATGCCTTCAAGTCAATAAAGCCTATTACAAAATATCCAATTTTGAGTTTAGTGAGTCTTTGAGGTTGATTGACTCAAATGAAACTTGTCTAAGACTTATTAATCTGATAAAAATCTACTAAATGATTGATGTATATGTAACTCATATGTTAGACACCCCATCATTTGTACCTGACATATTGGCTATACCGGGAGGAGAGGATGGAGATAGGGAGGGTGAGGAGGAAAGTTCTAGAGCTACTAAAGCTGTTAGTACTGAAGGTGTTGGTTTAGGAGTTGACAAAAGAGTTAATGAAGAGGTGGATGATGATAAGCATGATGAGGGTTTTCACAAATTCATATTCCTAATGGCCAAGAACCAGTTGAAATTGAGTAGACAGATTTTGGTAGTTTTATTGGTAATGATCAATATCTTAGTAGAGAAGAGCCTGGTGAAGTATTGCAAAGAACAAGTAGCGTATTAGGCATAATCCATCTGAAGTGGAACCAAATTAGAGAGTGGGGATGGAGTTTGGCTCTGCAAAAAAATTTACAGAGTCTATTGTGCATTATGCAGTGCAGACAGGCTACAATGTGAAGTTTATAAAAAGTAAAAGACATAGGATGACAGTGAGATGTATTGAGGGATGCCCATGGGAGTTGTATGTCATTTGTGACAAGAATGAATTGTGTTTTGAAGTGGCGACATATAATGATGAACATAGGCGTTTTATGACCAACAAACCAAAATTAGTTTCTGTTAAGTTCCTAATGAGACATTTTAGGGAAAAAATACTTAAGAAGCCTAGTATCTCGATAGCGAAGATGGTAGCAGAATATCGAGAAAAGCTCAATATATTTGTCATCTCAAGTATGTTTAAAGCTGCTAAGAGGAGATTGAGAAAAGAAAGGGCAAATGATTATATGAATGAATATGCGAAGCTACAAGGATACGTTGATGAGTTAAAGGAATAATAATTCTGGATCAACAATTGAGTTAAAGCTAGCTAGAAATGAAGCAATAGTTTGTTATAGGTATGCAAAATTAAGTTTTACATATTATTGACAATGATAATTATAACATTTATTTATTTATAAAGTTTATTCATTAATTCATACATCTTTATCTTTTTCTGTAGTTCAAAAGATTATACATATGCTTTGATGCGATGAAAAGAAGATGGAGTCATTTGAGGCCAATCTTTAGTATTGATGGATGTTTTTTGAAGACTGAATTCCAAGGTCAACTGTTGAGTGCAATTGGGAGGGATGGTGATGGAGGTATGTATCAATTGACTTGGGCAATTATCAAGGTAGAGAACACTGATTCTTAGACCTAGTTTATGAGTTTGTTATTTTCAGACTTGGATTTGGGTAATGGTGAAGGACTAACAATAATATTAGATATGCAAAAGGTACTTTTTATTCATTGATTAATGCTTAGATGTTGTATCAATTATATATTAACTTAATCTATTCTATTATTATAGGGATTGATTAGAGCAGTGGAAGAGACAATACCGTATGTTACTCATTGTATGTGTGCAAAGCACATATACCATAATTGGCATATGAAAGGAAAAGATTTGTAAAATCAATTTTGGAATTGTACTTGGTCAACATACGTAGAAGATTTTAACGAGCAATTGCAAAGATTGGACAAAATGACACCTAGATGTGCACCATCATTGCTCGAATATCCAAATGAGAGATTGGCACAATGTTACTAGTCTTTTGAATCCAAATGTCTAGTTGTTGACAAAAACATGAGTGAAACATTCAATGTATGGATTTTACTAGCTATATATAAGCCAATTATAAGCATGCTAGAAACAATTAGAATCATAGTGATGTAGAAGCATGCAGATATGAGACAATTTGTACATGGATGGAGGTTAGAAGTTGCACCTAAGGTTGTGAAGAAATTAGAAAAAAATAAGAAAGATGCTATGCAATGGAGAATTGTTTGGAATGATGACAGAGCATATGAAGTTTCCAAAGGTGAAGCCAAGCATATTGTGAGGATTGGTAGACACCAATCATGTAGTTGTCGGGTGTGGGAGTTGTATGGATATCCTTGCAAGCATGTTATAAGTGTTGTTCATCATTTGAAACAACGGCTGGAGGCATATGTGGATTAGTGCTATAAGAAGTCCAAATTCATAACATTGTATGAGCATGTGTTACAACTTGCTAAAGCTCCAATTTTTTGGCCTACAGTTGATGAAAAACTAATAAACCCCCCAGGCAAAAGAGTTATGCCAAGGAGACCTAAAACAACTAGAAAGAGAGGAGTAAATGAGTTTATTAAGTTGAAAAATCCAAGAAAAGCTAGTAGAAAGGGTTAAGTACAAAAATGTGGAAAATGTGGCAATTTTGGTCACGATGCTAGAAAATGTAACAATCATTTATCAACTGAACCAGCTTAGCAATCTCCACAGGTATGATACATTCTTTGATTACTATGTATTGCTTCATATATATAATGATCATTTATGACAATATTTAATTAATATTTATTAAGCCATCCCTGATGTCTCCTCACAAGCTGAACATGCTACTGTAGCAATTCAACAAAGTAACATTGTGAGTATATTTACATAATCAACCTTTATTGATTACTTTTAAGATTGAATATTGTTAACGACAAGTTTATTTATAGGTTGGTATCTCTTTGCATAATCGTAAACAGAAGTTTAGAGAAATTGATCTATATTCATTCAAAATGTCCTTCGAATTAAGAGGTTTGAGGTTCAAAGGACAACCTAGCATAACTTCTCAATAGTTACAAACTGAAGCAATGAGGCGAAGATCATCAATAAATCAACTAGTACATGATCAACCTTCTCAATCAAGTGCAAATGAGGAAAGCAATGTAGTTGACTCGCAAACTTTACATTAATCTTGTTTGTATGGAAGAATAGATAGTATAACTTTCGTATATAAACGCATTGTGATGTAATCACTTTAGTGATATTATCACTTTTATATATACTGCTCCAACTATTTATTGTTATATAATCATAATTGTTCATATTGTTCTAATTATTTATTGTGATATCACTTTTGTATTTAATTGTCCATTATGAGGCCATATGAATAATTAATTGTTCGTAAGTTTATCAACTACTAATTACGCTCATTAAAGCAACTTCATGAATAACAAAACAATAAAGAAAAAACATAGTGCAAAATATATTAGTTCAAATTAGGATTTTCATTCTTCATAATTCAAGTTTTTTTAAAATAGTATAATTTAGTTCTAATTGTCCACAACAAACCATATTTTAAAACTCATAATAAGTACAAACATCCCTAGAATAATCAGTACAACAAATTTAAACTCATTGCTCTCTTTCGTCAGTGAAACAATGTCTTCTTTCATTAGCTTTATTTGCTCCTCAATTTTGAACGTTGATCATGATTCAATTATGTTTCATTAAGCCTCCTACTTCAAACTAGCTACTTCTTTCTTCAGGTTATGAATTACTTCAATAGCTCTCGCTAAATTTGTCATCATATCACTTAAAAAATTCATATATTCCAACCTCAAAGATAATTGATAATTATTAGGCAAAAACATTAAACATATATACAAACAATTTTAACTTATAAAAAAAACTTACACAATATTTAGGGTATCTATAAAATCTTCCACCCGATTTTTTTTCACTCTATGAAGTTTTTAACAGAGCTCTTAAACCATAATAACACACCAGATTATCATCATTTGAATTTAATGTAGTGTTATTTGAAAATGTCACATCCATATCTTTGGATAGTTATTGCAAAATTATATTATTTCTCTTAGTTCTTCTAATTGAAGGTGGAAACAATATGTCCATAATCTCAAATAGTGTCTTTTCCGGAGTGGAAACAATATATCAAAAAACTCCATAGACATATTATTCATATATGCTCATATATATGCAAGGAAGCCACCATCTTTCGAGGATAACACAGATCACATCGATGGAAAAAATAATATACTCATATAGATGTATCATTCATATATGGAAACAATATGCTTATATAGATGACATATCATTCATATATGCTCCACTGACATATCATTCATATATGCTTATTTTAATCATATTACTTGGTCTATCATAGGTAAACTAATTACATAAGTAATACAATAATTTCACTTCATGCTCATTTGATGCTTTAGAAGTGAACTATCAAAGGGTACTCCCAACCTTTGCTACAGATTTCTTAACCTTTCTTCCTTAAACGATACCAATTTAAGGCATAATAAATTCGGAGCTTAGTATGCTCACAATCAATTTTAATAGTGTATAGAAAGCTATGAATCCAAATCACTTAATGGGTTTAGAAATCAATCTTAGCAAAGAAAGCCTGACATTTCCAAGCTAAATTTCAGAATTCAGAAAGTGTCCTTCTTCCTCATGCAAATTGAACCATTGAACTTATAACAGAGAATATTGCCATGATAATGACATATTATGTTACCCTAATAGATATTGGATCTTAACATAACAATGAATCAAAATAAACATGTTTTAATTTAAATTTTAATAAAGAAAACCGACAATTAAAGTAAATAACAATTACATTCCCTTTCACAATAACACTTTTGGAAAACACAGAAAATAGTTTTGAGTGTAAGAAGTTACTGATTTCATATAGGATTGCATAAGTAGATACATGAAGAAGACCAACTTCTTGATATCAACAATGTAACCCATACATGGGGCTGATCAAACTGACATCTATGGATAACAAAACTAAGGTGTGATTAGCAAACAGATGTTGTGAAGATATTAGGTTGAGTTTAAATCAAATTAATAGTTCAAATATGTTCCCCTTACATGAGAGAACAATGCTTGTCACTGGAAGAATCAAGTTTGGGTTAAGCGTTATCAACCACTAGTTATTCTCTGTATCTCTATCAAACATGCATCTTACACCTCCTGCCCCACTTAAATTCATTAAGAACATAGCATGCACAAGAGAGGCACAACACAACATAAAAGAAACTTTAAAGGTTCTGCAGAAGAAAAATATGTATAACAACCTAAGAAAAAACAACCTAAAGCCTCATTCATAATATGGCTAGTAACTAGGGGCAAACTCAAAACCAATGACAGAATCATAGGCTTGAATAATACTCAATGCAATTTATATTTCTCTGAGGCTAAAACCATCTCACATCTCTACTTCCAATGCTAATACACTACCACAATTTAGTATAAAATCTAATAACTTCGCACATTAATCATTGAATTCAACTTCCATGCTCAAACCAATCACAAGCATTCACAAATTCAATTTCCATTCACATTCAAAATCAAATTGAAGACGCAATAAATGAGGGTATAAAGAAGTGAAAATCAAAGCATTTCACTCCATATCATTGTCTTAGAGCTGCACTCAAATGGAAGAATTGATGAAGATATAGCAGATGTTACCTTTGATTCAAAGCGACGGTTGCATTGATCCTCAATTCTTAGGAGTGGTGGACAATTGTTATGACCCTCTTAGATTGTTGTTCGCTGAAGAAGAAAATGAATAACGTTACAAATTGAAGAAGATGGGAGATTATGGATTGTATGATTGAAGAAGATGGGAGTTTCGACAAATTAGGTTTGCCTGTAAGAAGAGGAAAGAACGCAACATTTGAAGTTCTATTCAAAATGATGCATCTCTAGGTCTACTACGTTTAACTTCAAAGCTAAGAGAGAAGCGTTGCGTTTTCTTCAAAGCCGTTACAAGATATAACGTTTAACTTAGGGGTGGGACCCACCTTCAAAAAAGAATTCCATGTCAACTTCTAGTGAGTCCCATATTTACAA
>JAOQML010000008.1:22516652-22535742 GCA_027568935.1 Erythroxylum urbanii
ATAATTAACATATTTTATAAGTTATTTTATATATCTAAAATTTTATTTAGAAAATAATTATATTGTTGAATATCATTTATAATAACATCTTTATTTCCAAACTGATTAAAAAATAACAATATGAAGTCTTTATCTACAATTCATATGACAACTATAATCATTACTGCCATCTAATTGATATTTTATTTATTCACACTCTATAGAAAAAGAATCTAACTAAAATGGTAAGTGTTTTGATACCAATTTTTTAACATCAATTATGTGTAAATTAAAGTAATATAAAAAGAAATAAACAAAGAAAAATATAAGAATTTACGTAGTTTGACTAATTATGTGATTTACATTTGTGAATAAGGAGATAAATTCCTTTATTTACTGCAAGAAAGAAGATACAAGAAGAATAGATGTTAGGTTTATTTAATTGTGAATTTACCGCACCCTATAGGGAAGTTCGATCTTTTCTTAGACATGTAAGATTTTATTGTAAGTTTATTAAAAAAATTTAAGATATACCTTTTTCAAAGCTACTACAAAAGGTTGTTCCATTTGAATTTCGGAAAGAATGTTAAGAAACTTTTGATAAGCTCAAGGTATTACAGATAAGTTTTCTCATTATTCAACCACCAAGTTAGGATCTACCATTCATGTGTGATATTAGGAATTATGCAACGGGGGCTATTTTAGGCCAAAGGATTGGGGACATAATCATTTCAGCTATTATGCCTTAAGGACAATGGATATTGTGCAGTGTAATTATTCTACAACTGAGAAAGAATTTTAGAAATTGATTTTGTCTTGCATAAATTTATATCTTATTTTATTGGCTCTAAATTTGTTGCATATTATAACCATACAACATTGAACAACCTTTTGGAAAAGGAGTCAAAATCAACTTTGATACAAAGGATTTTACTACTTCACGAATTTGATTTGGCAATAAGAGATCGGAAAGGAGCAAAAAAATTTAGTGTTAGATCATTTTAGTAGGTTGGTAAGGGATGAAGATATTTAACATATTTTTGAAACTTTTCTTAATTTGCAATTATTGCAAATGAAAGTTACAATTCCTTAGTATGCAAACTTATTAATTATTTAGTTACCGAAACTATAGCTAACTACATTTATAAGTATTGGAAGGAAAAGATAAGGAATGAAGCAAAATATATGTTTGGAATGAACTATACATATGAAAGTTTTGATCTAATCAAGTTATTAAACAATGTGTGCCAGAGAGTGAATATCAATTTGTCTTGATCTTTTGTCACAATTATGTATATAAAGAATGCTTTGGTTCTAAACATAATGCTGGAAATATTTAAGATAGTGGTTTGTATTGGAAACTTTGTTTAGAGATGCTTAATTGTTTGGTAAAAGTTGTGAAAGATGCCAAAAGATAAGACAGGTATGTTATCTCATAGAAATGAAAAGTCTCAAACCCCCATTCTTATAGTTGACATATTTAATGTATAAGGCATTTATTTAAGGGTCCTTTTCCTTCATCTTATAATTTTTCTTATATGCTTTTGGTAGTTGATTATAAGTAGATGGTAGCAAAAACCACTAGGACTAATGATTATACCGTTTTATAGGTTTTACAAAGTCTAACCGTTTTATAGTTTTTACAAAGTCTATCATTTTCGATACATTTAGGGTTCCACGAGTTATTACTAATGATCAAGAAAGTCATTTTTGTAATAGAGCAGTAATGAATTTGTTTAAAAGGTATAAAGCGTATCATTGAGTAACCATTGTATATCATTTTCAAATGAATGGATAAGCAGAAGTGACAAATAGAAAAATCAAAACTATTTTATAAAAGATAGTGAATCTAGGAAGAAAGGATTAGAGGTTACATCTGGATGACACTCTTTGGAATTACCGTACAACTTATAAAACACAGATAGAAATGTCTTCTTATCAATTGATTAAGTAAAGCTTGTCATTTACGTTTAGAGATTAAACATAAAGCTTATTGGGGAGTGTGATGTTACAATATGGACTTGAACAAAGCTGAAGAGCCAAGAAATTTGCAATTGCAAGAATCAGTGAAACTAAAGTTAGATGCTTATGAGAATTCGAGAATTTAAAAAGAGAAAACCAAAATGTTGTATGATAATGTGCTATTGAGTAAGCAATTTGAGGAAGGAAAGAAGGCTTTGTTTATATAATTCTCAATTAAAGCTCATTTTAGGTAAGTTAAGTTCCGATGGATTAGTTCTTTCATTATCACTAATATATTTCCTTAAGTGCAAGAGAAATAAAAAGTTTAGATATTAAAAAGATCTTCAAAGTGAATGGATACAGATTGCAACCATTTGATGAGGATACAATAGTCTCAAGTTTGATGGATACTGATTTGACACTTCCACAATACTTAGAAGATTAAGGGGAAAAAAAGGTCTATCAAGAAGATCAATGTTAAATTTTACACTCTTTAGGAGGCAACCCAATCAAAACAAATTTTATTAATTATATTTTAGATATGCTTTTGTATAGTTGTTTTATTAGTTTAAGTGAGAAATTTGGTATTTTATTAGACTTCTAAAGTTTATAAGGTGAGATCACACCTTATACAGCTCAAGTTTTAGAATAAAAAGACCTCAAATTCTAAACTACTAAAGTTTATAAGGCGAGATCATGCCTTATAGAACTCAATTTTAGGATAACGATCATTTAAATTCCACAATGTTAAAATGAATAGGGCAAGATTATGCCTTATATAACTTAAGTTTTGGATATTAGATCTTTTAATTTCATATTACTAAAATAAATAAAGTGAGATCACGTCTTATAAATATTAGTAGACTGATTTGTTTTAGTTTATGATATTAAATCCCTTCAATTCCATATTATTGAAACAAATAAGGTGCCTTATAGATATTAGTAGACTATTTTGTTTTAAATAACTAATGAATTTTTTTAATAAATAAATAAAACATTAGCAATTTTCATGATTTTTTAAACAAACACAAAAGAAAAACCCCAACTTTATTATACTTTTCTTTTTCTAGCTCCTAGCTTAGTCATTGTGTCTCTACAAGTTTGTTGTCCACTATACACCGTCATTCTCAGCACATTATCGTTTGCCACAAGTCTCCTTTAAGTCTCTCTTCATACTATCATATCTCTGGGTGCCTTGTTTTCCACGTCTCTTACTTTAAGTTGTTGAGTCTTCCATGTTGACGCACTTCTCGTTGTAGTTTTTATCCAACGTCATTTTTCCAGCTCCTAGCTTAGTCATCTTCCCATTGAGCATCAACATTCTCCTTGTTGCCTCCCATATGTTGATCACCTGCCATATGTCCACCACCTCCCACACAATCCTGACCCTGGGCAAGGGCAGGCAGGGCACCCGCTCAGGGCCCTCCACAAATAGGGGATCCCATCTATAATTAGCACTGAATGTAGCAATGAATGTAAAGAACATTATTGAACGTAGAGAACGTTGGTGAGTGAGGTAGCAAATTCCAATATGGATATATAATGAAGAGTTGCTTGAATTAGCTTAAGTCATCTACTAACTTGAAAACAAAGGAAATTGTCTATATTACAATGAAATTAGCGTTGAATGTAGAGAATGTTGGTGGAGAAATCGTAACAACTTTCATATTGATTAAGTTAAAGTTAACTTTGTTAATTATAAATAGTTTTGAAGTATTTAGGCATATTTTTACCTTCTAATTTATTTATTTATTTATTTTCATCAACATATGTATATAAGGAACTCTAACCCAAAAATTGGCAGCAAAAAATTTTCACGACTCTATCTTCTGAATTCTGAGTATAATTTAAAGGTTGAGTATGTAGACTTATAAATTGAGTCATTTATGCTTCATACAAACATGTAAAATTTAAATTTATATGTTTGTATATTATTAATTTATTGAGGCCCTTTTTTTATTTCGCCCAGGGCCTATAAAATGATAGGAACGGCCCTGCTCCCACAAATTGTCTTTTAACGTTACTATATCCCCACACATCCTACTTTCAATCATCCATTATCCATGTATGGTTTTTATTCATTTTTTGCTTCATACCATTCGTTTCCAATAGTAAGTTGCTTCATGCTATTAGCAATTAGCAGTTGTTCACTTCTGGTCCTCTCTTTATAACATCGCTGCTAGCAACACAACCTCATCTAAGTCACCCTAAGTTAAATCAAAGATTAACGTTGATCCAAATTTTGTTTTCACATCATCAACTCCAACCAACATCACTTTCCATATGTTAGTCACTTCTAGCCATTAGCTTCCCAACTGTCATCTCCAATTAACTATCATTGGTGATTTCTTTCCACCTTTTCATCAATTTTTTTCCATTTTATTGATTCTCTGTTTTAGTTATTAATGGTTACTCTAGTTGTTTTCTATAATTAGTTTCTTTATTCACAACCATTATAGTAATTGAGAAACCGAAGGGTAATAATAGAACAATAGCAAACATTATATCTATAGTGAATCTAGTTGAAAAAAAATTTCAGAGATTGTATCGACCATTAATGATAATCATAAGCTAGTTCAGATCGTCGAGGGTACATATGTTTTGCCACCATCTAAGTCTAACATTTGTGAAAATCTTACTTTTATTTTTAAAGACAAGATATAAAGGTATTCTAGTATGTGAATTATCCTTTTTAAAAGGAGTTAAATATTAAGAAAAAATTTTCTGCTTTGATTGAAGGCATAAGTTGGAAAAAAATATGTGTAAATTAGATGTCCAGTGTTTATTGAATTAACTAGTGAGTTTTATACTACTTTTAAATTTGACAAACCTAATAATTTCACTCTAAGTAGCCCTAATTTTGCACAATATCAATTAATGGGTAAAGAATTTAAAAAAAGTGTCAATGAGTTTAGTTTAGACTTAAGGTTTATAAATAATGAATATGCCAATTCTACCCAATATATGGAATATGTTATAGACTATGGTGATTTTAATCCTTTAAAAGTTTGGAAATCAATGTCCATTGACAAGCTTATGTATCATTTAATTCAATCTAGAGGAAGTTTTCTTAAAGAACTTGAATAGGTTTATTTGCAATGTTTTCTTGCTTTTAATTATTCAGGGAGGAAGACTATAACTTGTACATGTACTAAAGTTGAATTACTCTTCATTTGGTGCATGGTATATAATGTTCATATTAATTTGGGTGCTTAGTTAGCTATGCAATTTAACACTATTTTATGATCTAACAAGAATTTGGGTCTTGGTTCTTTGATTACTTACTTGTCTCCTAATCTTAATTTACTTGATACTGCTAACAATGATATCCAAGTAGCTTATGAGATGGAGCCTTTGGATAGTGCTTGTTGTTTGAGTAGGATGAGGTTAATCGAGAAATAAAAAAGACAATTTCGTTATGTGCAACATGATTCCCCATAATTAAGTTCACAATCACATCAACACGAGGATTTAAATGTTTAATAATCTCAATTTCTTCCAGTACCACTGATTTGAAATGAGTATCATCTCTAACTGGAGATGTTGAAATATAAAATTTCTAAGCTAAAGAAGAATTTGGATGCATTGTTATAATTTATAAGGGTGACACCTCTATATCCACCTACACCATAATGCATTCATTTTTAGATGCTCATAACTAAAGGGAGTATTCTATTCTTTCACTTATTTTATGTTGATTAATTAAGTGTGAGTATCTTATGCATATATTGTGAACAATGTATAATTACGTGCGGGGGAGAGGTAATATATATACTATTTTATAATATATCTTTATTTTTCTTTAGTGAAATCTATAATTTGTGTTTGGACTCTTGAATACTATGATCTATATGTGTCGATTATTCCTTTTAGCTGCCCTAAATTTTCTGATTGTTGTTTAGATATAGTTTCAAAGTTATGATACATTTTTGTTTAATTTTTAATGTATAAGAGAGATGAATATGATTTTTTTTGCAAATTACGTAAAGTATCTAATTAGTTTTATTGAATGAAAATGTGCAAGTCTAGATGCAGTTGATACTCATGTGAACTTTTGAGCCTACGAGTAGTTCATTACATTTGTCCTCATACATTTTTCTTTGTTGTGTATTATCATTCACGATTTGATTATGCTAGAACTTACTCTTATATATATTTGAGACCATATTTTTGGTGAATTTATACATGAAAATAATAGGGGCACCTAGTTATAACTAGTTTTGACCCATAAAAGCCTACCTTTAATGTTCAACATTAGAGAACCAATTTGAGCCTTGACCTTTCTTTTCTTATATATTAACCTTGTTACAATCCACTTTTACCCTTCTTTTTGTTGATTTCCTCAATAATTTTGAGCCTCTAAATTGAAAGAATTGTATAAATTTTATTTGGATAAGATTTTAACCATTTCTACGAAAAATAAATCAATTGGTTATAGTTGCAATGTTTTGACTTCCCATTCTTTCTAGAAAGGGGGAGAACTATTGTAAAAAAAAATCCTCTTTGATGTTTCTTGTTTTAAAAAATAGAAATAAAAAAATATATAGGAAAAAGAAAAATAAATAGAAAAAGGAAAAATGTGATTAAAAATATATGATTTGAATCAAGTGAGTTCCAAACTGATTTGAGTTAAAACTTATACAAATAAGTTTATATGGTTCCTTTAATTTGTTAACTTAAAGTTTCCTTTCTTACCATACATTTATCCAAGTCATATTACAACCTTTATTAAGACCCTTTGATTTATTCATTAGATTCACATTTGTTAGTGTTGGAGATCTAATTCATGAGCAAGCATATTGAAATAACTCACCATATTTTGATTCGAGAGTTTTAATGAACCTTAAACTTTAAATACATAAATTGTAATTGATGAGAAGGTGTCAAGTCTTAGTCTATTTGATTCTGATGGAATTGATGAAATGATATGTTTTTATTCTAAAAATTTATTATAAAAGTGCTTGTTTTCTTTATTACTATTTTATCTTAAACTATATATATAAACATAAATCCATATTCTTTGATAATAAGAAAGAGGATAAAAAGTTACCAAGAGGATGATAGATATATTGAATTTATGTATGCTTGAGGATAAGCATGAGTTCGGTGTAGAGGAATTTGATAAGATATGATTAGGTCATATTAATTGAACTTGTCTCTTTTATTCTGGGTTGATTTTAGTACTTAATTAATACAATTGATATTTATTTTATTTGTATGATGTGACAAGTGGAGATTGGATTAAATTTGGATTTAAATATCTATTTGGAGTATCATTTATTAAAGCTATAAATTTTGGAACAATGGAGTCAAAGATGATAGATTGATGAAACTGATAAGACGAAATTGCATCTATAGTCAGATTCATTATAAAATGTTCACCCTAATTAGGAGACTTTATTTTTAGCCTTATTATATAGGGATTTTGATTTGTTTCAATCATTATCTTTGGAATATTCATACATTATAGTTTTGGGAGAGGGAAGAACATGTTACGCTTATTATTATTATTTCCTTTGTCTTTCTTTTGTTCGCTTTCTTTTATCTTAATGAGGAACGATGGCCGTAAGTGGCTAAATCTGAATTTTTTGATTCAAAGGAACTATAAACTCTATTTGTAACTTTACAAGATTTTGTTCTAAACTTGAATTTTATTTTAATTCAAGTATTTTTTTCAATTCCTTGTTGTTCTCTTTCATAAATAATTAATATTGATTGATATGATAAATTAATTCAGTATTTATTATTCTATTATTATCCATAAGTTCAGTAGTCCATAATTGTCATGAATGATTAGTAAAAGTAGCAAGTAGGTTATTTATGTATTTGCATATTATCATTTAATTGATATGGAATGTTATCATACTCAATCAATTAATGGTAAGTTTTTATTTAAATATTAGGTTTAAATCAATTAATTTAGGAAAATTAAGACTTATTATAGTTATGCTAATAGGTTTCAAACTAACTATTTGAGTTATAAAAATTTATTCTTTTAAGACCAATGATCAAAGTCACAATTAGATAAGATTTTTTCCTTGAATTAGACTAACGAGTTCATCAACATGTTAGCTACATCCTATAAAGTGTGAACCTTTTCTAATAAGATCTGACTATATGCAATCAAGTTTTTGATCTTATAAAACCTAACATTCTTTATGACATCCCTTATCCATCTATCTTTTTCTTGACTTTCCCTAGTGCCCTGAAAGATACTTGAACCCTTATATTACTAATGGCGATAACATACATGACCAAATCTCTTAAACTAAATCTCTTTGGTCATTTGATGGTCCATACCATTCTATTATTGGTTATAATATTCTAATGCTTTTTTTCTTAACACTATTCTATCTCCTGAACTAGAATTTTCAACACCCCCTCCCCCTTGCTAACATTTGTTCTAGGTTGTTTTGGTACCACTTATACCACCTTTAAACTAGTAGTGCTCACTATTGGCTCTAACACGTCCTTTCCATATGTGTTCCTCAATATATGTAACTCCCCAAATGTTATATCCTTAAAGGTTTCTTTAGACTTTCTACTAAACATGTGAAACTAACAAAACTATACCTTCATGTATTTGTCATCTTTTAATAAGCTCCCTTTATGAGGTTTTATCATCTCTTACTTACCATGATGACTCATCCATATATACCTTATTATAGTACTATCATCCTTCTATCTTGAAGATTGAGAAATAACCATCAATCTCAATTTTGTCTTTCCTATAAAGATATAGATTTCATGTTGTAATTTTCTTTTTATCATAGTAAATGTACCCTTTACCACCTTAAGTTACTCATTATAACCAAAAAAACTTATACCCTCTATTGCTCTCTAATGGCACCTAAAGGAGTTTATTTAGGTGTTAATAATTTTTTAAAAAAATTGATAACTTAGTATATTAATAAGCACAATTTATAAAAAATGAATATATGATATAAAATAATAAATTTCAAGAACAAATTTAAGTAGTAATGTAAAAAGAGTAACGGAAAAAAGTGCAAACTGATTTATAGTGATTTTACAAATAACCCTTATTTATGTCCACTCCTAAAACTCTTCCTAGAATTCTACTTTGAATATTATTTAATGGTGAAGATAAACTTTGTCCAATCTTTTCTTCATAAAGAGGAATCATTATATAATCTTTCTTAATAGTAAAGAGAAACCTTAATGCCACTTGAACACCTGCAAATATAATAAACAAAACCCTAATAGAAGCCTACAACTCAAGATATCTCATTTTATCACTTTGATAATACCAAAAAGGTCACTTATTTAAATATAAGATAATGAATGTTGAAATGCTTAACAACACTGAGAAAAATGTGTACAACACACCCAAATGCCTCCCTATACAAGAACCAATGAGGAAATATGTATTTATAGCATTTCAGGGACCTCTCTACTAGTCAATGGAACCAAACTAGTCGTTATAATGACTAGTTTTAGTATATTAATTTACCATTAGGTCATATTAATCAACAAATGTTCATTCATTATATAAAATCTATTAGTTGTTACACAATGTTTTTACTTTTAGGGTATATTAGTTGACTAATATGTCCCCTCGAGGGACATTAGTTGACAACATCACCGTACTAATCAATTAATATGTTAACAAACAAAGCTATTTTAAGTTTAACCTACATTCATCTACCATTAACACATATTAATCGATTAATCAATAAAATCATAATATTAAAAATTTCAAATGCTTCAATTTTTTATTTAAAGCAATTATAATTTAAAATTAACCTCCAAATTGTCTCCTAGAGAATGTTTGAAAGATTAAAAGACTTTTCTCTAAAATTAAAAAGCTTTATATGTAATGAAGTAAGATGAAATGTTTATGCATAGTGACCCTTTAAGATTATCAAAGTGCCTAAATTAGAATACGATCGATATTACAAAATATAGAATGACCTTAATGTACCTTACTTTTCTTGTATTCTTGACTTGATCTTCACATTAAAGGTTACAAACTTTAACTTTTTTATCATTTTCATAAATTATCTTCTTAATTTATGGCTATATCTTGTTCTTATATTATTTCCCATTTGAATAATAAACTCGTTAGTATTTATGTTTTATTATCATCAAAAATTGATTGGAGCTTTTCTTAGTTTAACACCCTTGATTATCGAAGGTATATATGAAAGTTATATTCTTCCAAAGCTCAAGAACATACTAGATATTCAATATTTTAACAATTCCATCATGCATTTTTATCTAGACTGAATAATTGTCTTTGATAACATACTCTCTATTATTATCCATTCTAACAGTACCATTTTATTCTTTAAAATAACATACATAATCTTTATTGAAAGTCTTTTGATAGACGAATCACTATATATCAGCCACCAATTTATAAAAAAAAATTACTCATAATCAGAATATCACTACTTCTTCCATCCTCTTCATCGAAACTCTCCTAGACTATAATAATATTTGCTTTTTCATAATTTTTTCTTTTCTTATTTCTATTTTTCTGATGTAGATAATCCCCCTTAAAGTTCCATTTTTCTTTACAATTATAGCATCAAACAACTTTAGTATTCAATTTGGATCGTGAGTTACTCTTGTTTATAATATCCTTTTCTTTGTTCCTTCTACCAACAAGCATATCCACATCCAATTCACTTTCATATATGTCAGAGACCTTTTTCTTCAATTATTTAGATTATAGATCATCTTTTGTATCACTAATAGAAATAGTCTCTTTACCATACAACATGGCATTAACAAAATTCTCATATGAAATGGGTCAGAAACAGGAAAATATTATAACTTAATCCTTATCCTCAACTTTAACCGTAACACTTTGTAAATCTAAGATAAAGTGATTAAAATTATTAATAGGATCTTTCACTTGGATACTTTCTGACATTCTCAACCGATACAAATGTTGCTCTTGATCTAAATAATTCGTAAGTGATTTCTTCTGATACTTACTTTTAAGTTGTTGTGATACAAAGTAATGGTTATTTCATCAACCACCTCTTTTAGAACCTCATCACCTAAACTCAATAATATTGTGTTGTATTTTTTTGACAAAATTTTGTCCTTCTTCAAAGCTCTTAGGATTTTTGGCAACTTTTTTCTCCTTTCAACGTTGTTGCCCATCTTTATTGAACAAGAATCACCCATATATTCACCTTTCATAAAGTGAAATCATTTGATCTATTAAATTTCTCGATATTAAACTTATAAAAAGACACCTTGACAACAAAGATTATGCTACGATACTAATTGTTATGATACCAATTATTGCGTAAAAATAAATAATATAGGCAGAAAATAAACTAAGTAAAATGCAAGAATTTATATGGTTCAACCAATTATGTGACCTACATCTATAGGTAATGAGATAGACTTATTTTATTAATATGAGAAAGATGATGCAAGAAAAATGGATGACAACAACCTTCTATATCTCCAAAAAGTTTTACCATACAAATCCCTTATCAAGGTATTTGTAACCTAGGATTATTTATAAGAAGTTTAAATATAGTTAAACTTTATTTCTACATAAGCCTAAAGTCACTTAAACTCTACTTTCATAAATATCCATTAACTCTAAAATTCTATTTCCTATTACAGTCTAACCCCTATTCCATACTTAATACTGGCGTTGATTTACTTCTTACTTCAATTTTTTAAAACTAATATGAGACCAACGTTGATCGCATAGTTAATCATAAAGTCAAGGAAGGTAATAATGTGACATATGTAATACTTATACTCACCTCCTCTTGGTTTCAATAGTTTGGCAATTTTGTTTGCACCTTGGTTCCTATTAAGAGTCGTAAATCCTAGTTTTTAGCCATCCTCATATGATACATTGGATTTAGTCGGCCCAAAACCCTAAATGACTACCAAAAGAATGTTAGAAAGCTCATAAAAAGCAAGACTTTGTTTTTTTTTTCTTTTTAACAGAACCAAAGTGATATAGATTAATTTGGCATCTCCGACAATGTTGTCAATACCATATCGAATCTTGTACTAGATTGAGTTTTGGTATAGTACTGTACCGATACCGGTCAATATCGAGTACCGTTTCGGGTGATTTTTTAAATTTATGAAATAGTCTTTAATTTTTTTCAAAAATTGCAAAATAGTTCATTGCTATATTGTATTGTATACTTTATAAGTTTATATCAACCCTGATTCCAAAAATTATAATAATAAATAATAACTACAATTAATATGAAATAATAATTATTTTTAGATATTTCACATAAATAATAATCACAATTAATATGAAAAAAGACAATCATCTTCACACAAATATAAAATTAAGAACAATACAACGTATTTAAAATATTACAATTGCATCATATAATAAATAATAATTACATCAAAACATCCAATAAAAAGAATAATAAATATCCTTAACTCTCAAACCATTACAACTTACTACAAGAGTTCGAGATGAGGAATCAACCAAATAGAAGTCAAACCTGGAACAAAAACATTTATAATTACATTACATATATAGAATTTAACATATACATCAAATATAAGTAAAATTTAAAAAGAGGATAAACAAAAACCTAGAACAAAATTCAATCGTTTATAGGAGGATACCCGCTATAATTGCACTGAACCCAGTTATCATTTGATACAAAATCCTCATCATTGAGAGGAGCTTCATCATTATTATCATTCAAATTCAATACACCATATGCTTTCCCATCTAAGATTATCTTCCAAATCATTCACATCTACCAAATTTGGTTCCTCATAAACCCAATCTGCCAAAAGATCGATATTATCCATGGAAATTAGATCAGTTAAACTACTTGTGCTATTAAGACTCCTAGTAAACAATAAATTTAACTATTAAAAAATTATAGAAAATTATACCGAAATTAATAATGATAATAACATATCTTTCTCGAAGCTTTAAACTGTAACAAACAAAAACTAAATCTTTCAACCTCTTATGCTCCGATCTATTTCTTTTCTTAGAATGGATTAATTCAAATGTGCTCCAGTTTCGTTAACAACCTATTGCACTCACACATTGACTTAAAATATGAATTGCAAAACTTTGCAATTGTGGAGCACCATTTCCGAATTGATTCCACTAAGACATTGTAAGTCGTAAGATAACAAAAGTAGCGTTATAAACAAAATAAAGTGATAATTAATTTTTAACAAATAAGAAAAAGGAAACATCTAATACCTAAAGAAAGTTTTCCTCTTTGTTGAATAGCAATCGACATTCCAAAATCCTCGAAGACACCTTATAAAACTCCATTTATGAGCTCAAGAGATCTTGCATCATGTCATGCCCAACAACTTTTGTAATAGTTAATAGCATTCCTTTATTAACTTCAGCTTTCTTAGTAAAATTCGAAGACGTTAGGATTCAAAACCGCCCCAGTTGCAAACAACAGAGAAGAAAGTTACATTTCACATCTCTCATTGATGATTACAAGATACAGTAAGTACAAAGAAGACCTATGTTTCAAATTGGCCTTGATTGCTTCCTTCTCTCTCTCTATAGCATAAAAAAAATAACTCATTGTTGGCTTTTCTTCACTATCAGCCAAGCAAAGTGCCCTCACCAAAGGCTCACAAACTCGGATAGCAAATTAACATTAAGACCAAATTTCTCTATCTTCTAGTATAATTTTGGAAACCTCCACTCCAGCATTAAACCTAACATGCTGAGATGCAACTCACTTATCACTTATAAGCATTTTTCTTAACTCTTTCTTCACCGTAACAAAAGAATGAAGTGATAAGAAATTTGTTGCAAATCTTATCACAGTAGGATGACACAAATTCTTGCCATTGGTAAATTCCTTTCTCATCAATTTCAATACCCATACACGATTATAGATGAACTTGGTCTCCTTTTTACCTTTCTGTATAGTCTCATCAATAATAAGAAAATACCTAGGATCCCCCATATTCTCCAGCATTAGGTCAATGTAATGTGTAACACAAGGAGTCCAAAAAAAGAATTATACTTATTCTGCAACCTTCTTCCTGCCGCTTTATAAGCAGAATCATTGTCAGTAATAAACTGAACAATGTTGTCCTTACTTCATTCACAACTTCATCGAGTATCTTAAACAAAGACTTAGTATTCCTAATAAGGTCATATGCATCAATATATTTCAAAAACATTGAGTCATTGATAGCCTAAACCAAAAAATTAATAATAGGCTCTTGTCTCCTATTTGTCCAACCATCACACATGATTGAACACCTATAAGTAGCCAAATTCACTCTTCTTTCTACTAAATAATTTATAATTTCAGAAGCAGAGCAACTCAAAAGTTTACCTCTTAAGTTATCAATCGAAGGAGCTTGTATCCAGGACCATAAGAGGCTATAATATCCACCATAGGCAGATAATAGTATAATTAGGAAGCACTGAATGATGAACTTATATCATACCACCATCTAGCTACTGCCATATCTACATTATGAGTCACATCTCTTGATTGCATGGCACTATGAAGTGAAGGTTCGGCTCTAGGAGTTGTTTATGGTGCAAAAAAACTAGTCACATGCATTCTTCTTTTCCTAACATCTGGTTCATGTGTTTCTTATTGGGCCTAGGATGGAACACTATCACTACCACTACCATCTTCAAGATTTTCACTGTTGGACCCCAAACTTTTCTTGAAAGTTAGAATTATTAAATGAGAAATTGTTGGCATTTAGTCATGAGTAAAAAATCATAATTCTTAAATGTGAAATTTATAGAGTTTCTTTGTGAATATTTTTAATTACATATGGTTGCATGGATTAAATTGAAGTATTAGAATTAGGTTAAGGAGTTAGAAGGTATTAGAGTAAATATGGAAGGGTAAGTTTGGAATGCTAGAAGTTATCTTAAAATTTATAAGAAAAGAAGGTGAAGAAAGTCGTGTAAGAAAGAAAGAAAGAGAGAAGTCATAGAAGAACCTAGAAGAAACTAGAGAAAGAGAAAGAGAGACGTATAAGGGAGAGACATGTTTGAGAGGTTAGGAAAAAGAGAGAGAGTTTTGTAAAATAAGAAAGAAAGAGAGAAGAAAAATGTAGAAAGAACTAGAAGAAGAGAAGTAGAAACCGAAGCATAGAAAGAAGAAAAAGAAAAGAAAGATAAAGGAGATAAGAAAAAGGTTCAACTGAGTTTTAGGTAACTCTTTATCTATTTTCTTATTTGATAGAAGAGGAAAGTAGAGAAAATAGGTTATGAGATGAAAATGAAGAGAGAAAGCAGAGGAACAAGAGATTTATGTTCTTAGATTTTTATGAACTTTTAACTAGATCTTAGTTCTTCTAGTTTAGATAAACCAAAAGTAGATTAAGTCTCAGCTTATAATATAGCTTTAAGGTTTTTTTTATTCGTATATGTTGTTGAATGAAAAATATATTTTTTTGAAGGGAACCAAGAAAAGTTGAAATCATGAACAAAAGGAAAGACAAGTTTGAGCTTGGATTTATAAGTAAAGAGGTGGGTAATATGTTTATAGTTGTTATGTTGATGAGCTGAATTATTTGCTTTTATGTGTACTTAAATACTCGCTTTTATTCATTGTGAATGTGGAAAAATGATCTGTGAATTTATATCATGTTTGCTTTGTAAGAATCTTGCTGCTTTTGTATTGATGAAAAACAGAAAATTTATGAAGCATGAAAATATGATTATGATATGAAATATGTAAGGATCAGAAATTTGCTTATGTAGGCAAGAGAGATATCATTCCGTTTGTCATGTGCATGTTGACCTAAAGCCTTCTCCCGGCTGCCTGCTTGTGGCACATGAGCTCCGAAAAATGGACTCATTCTGTTTATGGTGTCAACTTCTGTTTCGTCATTCTGTTTTATAGGATTCTCTCGAGTCATATTGTTTGTGCATTTCATTATGATTTACTGAGCATGATATATGATTTAATGCTTTGTTTTAATGGTTAAAAATACATTATATGATTTATAAGATAGCATTTTTTTATTATGTGTTCTGTGAGCTGGAATTGTGAATATGTTAAAAAAATTTCCAAATTAAGGTGTTATATATGTATGTATATTTGCTTGATTGTTTATGGCTTATCACCGATGACTATAAATGTATTAGTCATTGAGCTTCATAGCTCCCCCATCATTTTCCACTCCTCAGGTGAAGAATCAGCAGATCAATAGTGAACCTTGCAAAAACTTCGACAAATCTCCAAGAAATATTTCATTTGTAACTAAATTGATTTGGATAATTTTTAGTAGCTTTATAAGCATGTTAGGCATAAGCATCTATGTTGTATTTTTGTATTATGCTACTGATGTGGCTTTTGATATGTAACTGAAGCAATGTACATACTCTGTTTTATTTGATAAGTGAATGATAGTAAGAGTTAAAAGACATATTCATCTGTTCATGTCCAAATACCTCTTATGTTAAAATTGCTATAATTTTTTTTAGGTTAGGAACGAAATTGACAGATGTTGAAGACTTTTGAATAGATTTTTATAAAGTAAATTGTTTTAATAGGAGTTTTGTATATATGGATTGTGTTGTTGGTTTCAGGTCTTTTGGAAATTGTATAGAAGTATATATTGATAGTAGAAAGAAATAAGGGAAAAAGGGGATGAAAATGTGTTCTGAAATTTCAATGAATAATCTGTATTGATCTAGATAAAATTAGACAAAATTGTCTTATCAAAGTTGTGGCTCTTTCTCTTAGCTTTCTAAGATATAAAGTTTATAATTTTTGAACTTCAATATTGAAAGTTATGATAAATTGAAGTAGGAGTGTTCAGTTAGGGTTGCACGACCTTGCACAAGCACGATCGAGACAACCCAATTTTTTTATGAATGACGAACCGCAACTACCCCCCTCACGGCTGTGAGTCTTGTTCTCACGCCCATGACTTTTGCACTTCTTTTTTTATTATTTACTTATTTGTTTGTTTAATTATTTTTACTCCTACCAAGAAATTGAATTCTTTATATATATATATATATATATACTTTTATTTAAAAATCCTCCAATTTTGGCACCTTGTCGCTACGAAATAAGAACCGAGACCCGAGGCCAACATTCACAATCACCATGAAAACTAGCAAACGAACTTCCACTACTAATTTAAAAATTCAACCTTTCCCTTCTATTTTTCTTATGTTGATATTCTTCAAGCAATGTTTTCAGTTGTCACTTCACATCGTGACTTACTTTTTTACAAAGTTTCACATCTCCTTTAATCCTACCTATATGTTTTTTAATCTGATGATTCCTCCACTTTTCAAGTGTTTGTTACAAAACAAGCAAATAGTATGGTTCCTCATACTGGAAACCAATGCAGGATGAGCCCAAACTAGATCATTGTATCTTCTTGAAGTGATTTGATCAAAAGCACTTAAACTTCCTTCCATTTATCTGTAAAAATAAATAAATGCATATACAAAAATAAATAACACATAATTTCATTACACAATACACATGTCCATCTTCTATAATATAACTCATTTTGTATGATTACATCATACACAATTAAATTTCATCGAACACAATTCATTATAAGTCAAAGACTAACAATTCAGTTATTCAACATACATAATTACACAAAACATACATAAACAATTTCCATTTCCAAATTCCAACAATTTCATTTCTAACATTTTCTAACAATTTCAATTTAACCATTACAGAACATACATAAACAATATCCACTTTCAACAATTTCATTTCTACCAATTTCGAAAAATTTCAATTCAAAGTTTTAAACATCACAAAGCATACATGAAACAATTTCCATTTCCAATAATCACAAAACATATATAAATAATTTTCATTTATAAGAATTTTCAACTATTTCCATTTCCAATAATCACAAAACATACATAAAATAATTTCTACTTCTAACAATCACAAAACATACTTAAACAATTTTCACCTTCAACATTTTCCAGTTCAATGAATCAATTTATTTTCCAGTTCCACGCTTCAACAGAAGTGTGGAACTGGAAAATGTGTTTACTTATCAAAATCTCAAAGTATTGAAATATAATTTGGAGCTAGAATTACCATAAATACCTTGAATCATATAATTAATTATTAAAATTAAGGTGGCTATATTATAGAATCCCTTTTTGTTTTGAAATTGGACCCTCAAAAGTCAAATTGTTTGTTGGACTATTGCAAACTATACCTTTTTAAGAAAATTAGGTCCAACGACGTAAAAAAAATCTAATGTGTATTTAAAAACATTAACCAGAAGACAATTATCTCATAGTAACACTTTATCTATTTGTATACATTGCTTTTGAGTTTTTTGACATAAAACTAATGTAAAATCTAACACGTAAAAGTCATACTTAAGTGATGTAGTCAAGTTAGTTGAGTTAGATAAA
This sequence comes from Erythroxylum urbanii, assembly GCA_027568935.1. Taxonomy (NCBI): domain Eukaryota; kingdom Viridiplantae; phylum Streptophyta; class Magnoliopsida; order Malpighiales; family Erythroxylaceae; genus Erythroxylum; species Erythroxylum urbanii. Next base: position 22,534,954 of record JAOQML010000008.1, read on the forward strand.
CCTCACTTATAATTCGTAAAAGTTCAACTTTGGTCAAATGAATTATATGATATACATTTGTAAAAAAAAGAATAATAAATTTATTTCATTCATATTTAAGTATAGAGAAATACTAAAGGAAATTGGTAAGCAAACATTTAACTTTATAATATCAACACATATGAAAAATTAACAAAACTTATATATAAGAAATGATTTTGTATCTATATGTGTATTAACAAAACTCATAACAAGCAACACACTTCCACTTCACATCTACAGTCCGCTTCTATTTCACACTTCAATTCCACATCCATATTTTGTATCGAGATGTCTATTAACAACTTCAATGAATCAATTTATATTTTTCAGTTCCACAGTTCCATAGTTCCAATCCACATCCACAATCCACATAATATGCAACACAACAACAAATTAACAAATTCCATTCCCAATTCACAAAAAACACCAACAATTTCATTCACAATTCACAAATTTACTAAAAATTCCATTCACAATTTACAAAAAATACATAAAGTCATAAATACACACCCAATTATTTCAAAATTCAACAACAATTTCAACGGGTTGAGTTGGGTCGGAAATAGATCAGGATCTATGGCGTAAAAGAGGAGACCTGAGACTCCAAGAGTGGTGGGTGGGCAAGTGGGGCGTTGGTGGTAGTGGCAGGTGGTGGGTCGAGAGAGATAGTGAGGTGTGAGAGAAAAAAGTTGGGTGTGGGAATGGGATGGGAGGTGCTGTCGTGCAGTGCAGTGATGGGGGTCCGACTGGTGGTCCGACTGGTGGTGA
>JAOQML010000008.1:22558357-22580076 GCA_027568935.1 Erythroxylum urbanii
ATAGCGATTAATTTGTATTTGTAATTGAATATTATATTCAACAAATCAATTATTTTCTTTTCAATATATTGTATAAATATCAAATTCAAACTGTTATATTTTGAGAAAATTCAATCAAATATTAATTTCAGGTTGAAATATGCTACTAAAGAGAAAATAAGATATAATGCGACCAAGGTTCAGACCAAGATTCGGAGCTACTTACTATATAGGTGAAGTATGTCATGATGTAGCAGTTGGAACTGAATCACCTCCTCCTTGTCTAGGTACTACACTTGCAGATGAGGCATCACCTTCTATACCTACTGCTACACCATCCACCACCCCTACATCATTCACTATCCCTATACTGATAAAGATATCAGGGGTAACTAATGAGGATGAAGGAGACAGTCGCCAATCTTGAGCTGAGGGACTTGATGGAAGAACTTACATCATAATTGTCAATAATTTGTAAGTGAAAATACATAAAAAATTATATGTTTATAATTAAGTTATAGGTTTAAATTTTAAAAATGGTATAAAATTATTTGTTTTATATTAGGTTGATTCCGCCTGGACCGTGCTCAAGAAATAGGACATCCAAAATCAAGGAGAAGATTGCTCTTAAGGGTTATGTATTGAAGAATATCTCTCAGGCCACAAAGAAATTTTAATATCAGGAGTTTGAGGTACAACAAAAATTATTATTTTCTTTTTAAATTAATTTTCATGCATTAATTAGGTAAATATTATTACATTATAAGTATTTATCCAATGTTTTTCTTTTTGTTTCAGAAAGAATTTTTATGGGATTCTGAATTTGACAAGGTCACTTATAAAGTATGGGAGAGACGAGCATGTACACTTTATCGGGACTTTGTTGGTACGATACACAAGGCTGGATACGACTGCCTTATATTTCTGAACAAATATGGGGCCGTTGGCAGCAATATTGGACATCACCTGAGTTAATGTCTATTTCAGAGTATAATTCTACCAACAGACGTAGAGGACCGGGGGGAGAGAGTCTTCCCGTACATACTAGAGGATCTATTACCCACTACGAGTATGCAGAGATACATATAAGTATCTACACTTTACATTTATATTATGATTTCTTTACTTTGCTGTATTTCAATTGAATTTGATGTGTGAATTTTGGAATGAAAATATGTGTATTATAAAGAATGATAATGTTATAAATGTCTGATGCTATATATGACTGTATTGTTAACTTGTTTTCTTTGTTCAATAGGGGGTAAATATCATAAAAATAGAGAAAACTCTGTCGAAATTTTTATAAATTGTAGTTCACTTATAACATTTTATTCTTATGTAGGAAAAGTCTATGGGCATAAGGCCTACACCTCATCAGCTCTTTTTGCACACTCGCACTAAGAAGTATGACGGTGTGACATTTGTCAACACCCAATGTAGAGAACTAAATATATGTGAAATTTATGGTTTAATATTAATGCTTAATAATTATCACTTACTAATATAAACATTGCCTTCTGATATGAGCAAATACAAGAAAGCATTCAACATCAGTCTCAGCAGTCTGAAGATGTTGATGAGACTCAAACCTATCTTCATACAGTGGGTGGTAGGGACCGTCATGAAAGGTTATTCGGCTTAGGTTCATTTGCGAACACATGTTATTTGCAATCCTCCACGTCTAGTACAACAGCATCTAGTAGGCAGTCCACAACCAATGAAGTCCGAGAGCTTTAGAGCACAGTGCAGACATTGGCAACTCAGATGAAATAGTCAATGGAGTATATAGCTCGGCTCTGTAATGAGGTGGATGAGTTGAAAGAGAGGGGTAGCACCTCATTGCACCAATCAGAGCATCCACAATCACCAAATCAATAGTGTACTTGTAGTCATTTTATTTAAATTACAAATACTTATTATGTACAATTTAATGTTTTCATTATCAATTAAGATAATTTTAACTTTATATCATCAATTAACTTTCTGTTCAAACAAATTAAATGTATAAACAAATCAAATTATTATGCACAGATAATTCATAACTGTTTAAATTATGCATCAACCATAAAATCATCAAATAAAATTTATTGGCGGTATCTTTAAAAAAAATTCTTGTTACTTTACTGACGGACGCATCGGTAAAATCAATTTTATTTACTGACTGAACACAACAAACCGTCAGTAATTATAGATGAAATAACCAATTCTGTCGCTAAATTTACTGACAGGATTTGCCATAGAATCACCGTCGGTACACTCACCGACGGAACAAACATAACTGTTGGTAATGTTGTAACAAACTTACCGAAGGATTAGAAGATACCGTCGGCAAATCTACTGATGGAGCAATCATTCCTGTCTGTAAATTTACGGATGAACATCCTGTTATTCATCGAAAATTATTACCTATGACAGTTTCTATGACACCTTTGTCTATCTGTAAATTTTGTGACTAACTTGACTTACTGACAGAACTTCCGTCGCTAAACGACTTTTTTCTTATAATGGCACTAGTTTATATGTTAGAACCAAAAAATAAATAAATGCTCACAACAAACCTATGAGAACTGCCTTAAAGACAACATCAACAATCCAGTATACAATTACATAAAAAGGATCAAAAACCTACTATTTCACAAGTGATTTTCACAATGATAAATTGATAATGAGGATTATTATAAAATAATGTTAAGAACAAGGACATTAAGTTCATGATGCAAAGGCTCACACTAAACAACAAGCAAAAACCTTGAAGATGCATTTTGTCACTGGTTTTATAAACCCAAAAATTCCCAAGGACTCATCCAGTCATCTTGAGAATAGCCCAAGCCAAAAAAAGGAGAAGAAAAAGTGCTCAACTATTTTTTAGTGAAATAACTCAAAGAACATGACCCACAAAGATACAAAAGTCTAACTTGAAAAAAGAGCAAAAATTATTGACAAATGCCTCTAGCTATGCCTTAGTTCAAAATCTATGAACTCATGACAATTATTTTAGCATACTAACTAGTTAATTTATAAACATCATGACCTCTCGACACTACAAAAGAGTGGATAATTTGCTACGATTTCTTTAGCAACGCATCACAAGTCGTTGCAGAAAGGGAGGTATTAGCGACGATTAACAAATGTGTTGCCCAAAGCCAAACTTTTAGCAATGAATCACTTAATAGTCGTTAAAATCTAACATTTGATGACAGTCCTTCGAGTTTGTCAAAGGAGGAGCATTTTTTGCGACCAATCAACAATTTTTTGCTAAAATTTTGCACTTTCTATGACGAATTTTATGTTTTGTCGGTAATGCGATATAATTTAGCGATGCTTAGGTTAATCGTCGATAGATGTTCAACACAGTGAACACTTTACACGACAATAAGTATAAATCATCGCAAAATATGCAACGTATTACGACGTATAGTTATTTTCGTTGGTAATTTGGCAGAGATGTACAACGATAGCATAAAGAATCGTAAAAGGTTTGACTTTTAGCGATGAATTATTAAAACATCGTGTAAAATTAAGAAAAAATTTTCATGTTACAATATAAATCCTTAGGCAAATTTTAATGAACTATTGTATATGATAGTATTCTTAAAAACAATAATGTTGAAAGGATAGTTTTTAATGCTAAATGTAGTTATTAATCCTAATTTTATTTGAGATTTGTATGATTTTTCATTTTTTCATTATATATATGGTATGTGTATTACTTTTGATTTAAACAATTATATTGGAATTTTGTAATTGAATCTCATTTCCTTACCTCTATTTTCTTTTTTAAATAGAGAGTACAAAGAGTCCACTCGAAGCAAAGGGATTATTAATATTGAAGAAAGACATAAGCTTAAGTTTGAATCATAGTTTAAAAATTGACTAAGTTATATATTGATGGAATATTATAAACTTATGACAATTTTTATGTCAAATTAACTTCTAATTTCATTTTGTCATATAAATGATACAGTCACATAATCATAACGTGCAAGAGGTGATAACAACGTTATATGGTTTGGTATGTGGACCTCATATTTGTAGGAAAAAATATACAAGTTGCATTGTTAATGGGGTGAGATTTCATATAAAAGATCAAGACAGTCGACTTAGAAGTCAAAATTATGGAGTTGTTATTACGGATGTCATGACGATAATTTCATTAACTTCTATGGTGTTATCTCTGAAATAATAGAGTTGTGATACATCAATGATAAGAAGGTCATTCTATTTAAGTGCAAATGGTTTAATCTTACTAACATGAAAGAGAACAGGAATATTACTAGCATTAATGTTAGTAAGATATAGTATGATAATGACCCTTTTGTCCTTTAAGTCAAGTGAAGCAAGTTTCCTACCTCAACAATACTATATTGGGTAGCAATTAGAAGGTTGTTCAAAGGTTTCAATACTGAAATCTCTTCAATTTTTATGAAAGGATAATGGTCTAATGACTAAGGATGAAGATGAAGTATATCAATAGATTGAACTAGAGTTGAATATTGAAGTCATTTAAATAGAAGATACAGATATGTCATCATTCTATAGGAGAGGTGTTGCCCCCAATATAGTGTAAGTGGATGAAGTACTAGCCAATCTTATTGTAGAAAGAGATGAAGATTATATTGAGGGTGAATTATATGACAATGATGATACTTTGGCCGAATATATTAGTGATGAAGAGTCCAATCATAATGTAATTCATGATGATGATTTGCAAGATCTTTATCATAATGGTTAAATGTAAATATATTGTTCATGTTATTTCGAATGTATTGTTCATATTAAAGTTATGTTAATGTGTATTATTGATATTTCACTTATATTAATGCGTATTATTGATTTATTTTAATACGAATGTTTTTGTTTAAGTGTGAATGTTATTGTTTAAGTTATGTTTATGTGGAATGTTCATATTTGACTTATGTTCATGCATAATATTGATGTTTGACTTATATTAAAGTGGAATGTTGGTGTTTCAGTTATGTTTATGCAGAATTTTCATGTTTGAGGTACATTTATGTGAAATGTTCATCTTTGAGTTATGTTTATGCGGAATATTCAATTTTGAGTTATGTTTTTGCATAATGTTAATATTTATGTTAATTAATGCTAAATATTGATATTTGAGTTATAGATATTCAATATTAATGATACCTGGTAGAAACAAGGGAAAGAAGGTGGCAACTGTCAAAATTGTTCCTCACTCATAACAACCAGATCAGTTCGGCCCTATCTAATAACAACTATTGACTTCATCCACCAATGAAGTTAGTCAGCAACAACCTCTATCTACATCAACTAGTGTGGAGGGGTCTTCAAGTCTTTTAATCTTTACCACTTATAATTAAACTTGTATTGAAATATATATTTACATGTTTAATATGTTTTATTTTATCATTTTTTTTTGTTATTGTCAGGTTCTAATACTGGTATCAGAAAAAAATGTAAAGGTATCACTAAAGGTTCTGAGTTGTAACGCAAGAATATTGTAATGAACAACAAATTGTCTATTCATATTGACACCTCACAAGGTCGTCCTATTGACAAGATTCAATCGACAAAAATACCTAGTGAGTTAGGGGTCATTGTGAGGACTAAATTGACTTGCCTTTAACATATGAAGCAGTTAAAGTAAGACAACTTGATAGAGAATGGTTTGGACAAAGTTTTTGTAATTTTTCAATTCAATTAATTATATGCAATTTTGTTTTACTTTTTTAAGTATTATTTTAACTTTTACTTATTTTTCATATATGAAACTCAATACGGTCGATATCGACAAGCCTGAAGTTTCAAGCTGTGTGACCTCACTGTTAAAACAAAGGGTGAAGGACCATCGTTATTAGCTATATAAATTCTACAAATCTTTTCCTTCTGATGAGGAGGCAATGAGACATGTTCTTGAACGTATGTCTCAAGAAAATTGGAGTCAAATGTGTGATTATTGCGCATCTACCAACGTTAAGGTTTGTCTCCTTTTTCTTCATATTTGCTTCCATTAATATTGTTACAAAATTTAATGAATTTTTCTTCTTTTTAAAAAAAGTGTGAGAAAGCCAAGGTTAATAGGTTAAAAATGAAGACTCCTCACAACATTGGCTCCAAATCATTTGTTGTTGTACGAACTGAATATGTAAGTTCCTTAGTTATAAGTCATAATTATAACAACAAATACAATATTATTTATTTTTTAATTCTTTTTTCATAACACAGAGTGAAAAGGAACTACATGGATACGAGTGTGATAGGATCACACTCTATAAACTAACATACTACAAGGAAGGTGAAGGTTGAACGTCTAAAGAAGTGCAGAATACTTATGTAAGTATAAAATTTTGCTTCATTTTTAAGTTTATTTATTTATGTTATACTCACTAATTATAATTGAATTAAATATTAATTTTGTTTTGTAAAAAATAAAATAAGATGCAGGAATTGTTGCAAAGATCATTGTCTGATGGAAATGAACCAAATACAAATGACATTTGCAAAAACGTTCTTAGTACAAGATCAGGCTACATTAAAGGTCTAGGGAGTAGAATTAGCCTTAAGCTAATTGGTTCTTCCTCATCACGATCAGCATATGTAAAGACACTTTAAGAAGAGAACCAATCGCGTCAAGCTAAATTACTACATCATGAAGAAAAGTTAGATCATACTGAAGAAAAATTAGAACGCAATGAAAAAAATTAGAACGTACTGAACGACAGTTGACGAAGCTTAAAATGATGGTCAAACAATTACTTGGATCAAAGTATGTCAGTAGTGGTGATGATGAGGAGGAGGCTTAGTTTATACATAATTTTTGGTTAACTTTTGTAATTAACATTTTATTACATTTTTTTATATAAATTCCTTGTACTTTTTATTTAGTTGTTTTTATTTTTGTTTACTTAATTATAATTCAAACAATGTTACCAATAATAATTCAAACAATGTTAATTATAATTCAAACAATGTGATGATAGTTTTATCCTTCAGCACCAAATATTTGCGTCACCAAAACTGTGGTCTGTGGCAGTGTGAATAAATGATTGCTAGCAACATTTGTGATTGCAGGTTCCTATATGATAAGTTTTAATATTTTTAAACCTCGATAATACCACAATCGCATAGGTCGTTCGCATAGTACCAAAGGTGTTAATCCCACGAAGAGGGTTAATCTAATCCTAGAATCTAAGGTTGGAGACTATTAAGCAAATCTTTAACAGACAATGAAATCAAACACGAGAACTAAATAAATAAATCAAACCAAATCAAATAACAAAACAATAATCGTCAACTAACACTTAACGAAAACAATCACGAACATCGATTAACAATTTCAATTTAAAACTGAATAAGAAATAATGGAAATTGACTGATTTATTGAACAATGATAGCACACCCTAGAATTTAACCTAGTAAGTTAACCAAAAGAGAGAAAGGGAAAATTATCTATCTTTAATGATAACCTGACCAATTACGACTTATCAAATTAATAGTTCTAGATGATTCTAGGGTTAATTACTCTTTCTCAAGTTATAATTGAACCCTAAAGCATAAACCTTAATAAGATTATGGGAAGTTGTAATCTCTCAATTAACAACTGATCCAAAACCTAATCAGTTCTTACGTTTTCTAATAAACAATTGGAAACCTATGCATGATCTCTCTACACAAATTTACCAACCTAATTTAATTCTGAATCTATTAAACTACCTAACTCTCGTTAGCCTAATTTAATCATTTTTTCTCGATTCGCCCTCTCAGTTTCTTGTTGAGATATGAAGTGTAGAATTAAACCACAATTAATTCAATAAACACATAAAACAATTAGATTTCATTAAATAAAAATAATATTCCAAAGGTGAGTATAGAACATCAGTCACAATTCAATTTTATCATCAAACTAAGTATCCCAATTCTATAATCAAATAAAACTGAAATACATAGGAAAAAGAACTTGAATGGACAATGGGAGACTGTGACATCAGAAAGCTTATTATTCTGGGATGCACATCGAGTCTGCGTTGTCTTCCTCTTTTCTCTTCCTTCGTCTCTTTCTTGATCTCTCAAAATTTTCTCCCTTAGGGTTTTGTGGTAGTGGCTAATCAAAAGCTCTTCTCTCTGTATTCATCATGTTCTTTAAATACCTTGGCAGCCCATGGGTTTGTTCGGGATTGAAACGGTCTGAAAAGTTCCTCAAAACTTGATGTTTTCACCCAATGCAGGCCACAATCATGGCCAACATCTACCCCTTTCTATCACGAGTGTGGACTAAGTGCTATGATCGTGGCCAGGATAAGACCTCTCTGTCACGATCGTGGCATAATAGCTTGGGGCATAGTGGCTCATATGTCTTTGTTACGATCGTGGCCTATTGTGCCATGATTGTGGGTCGTGGTTTCAGCACAAAAGTTTCTGAAACTCCTCTGTTCTTTTGTTGTTGGCCCTGAACCACTAACAAACACATCAAGGTACCTCAAAAACATAACATTTAAGCTCAAAGACTTATACTAACCCATAAAAATACTTAAACACATAAACCAAAACAATTATAACCTAAACATATTCTAAACACTTAAATTAACACTTAATACATAACAAATTAAACCCTAAAACATGATCCAAATCACACATATGAACATCCCCACATTTAAACGTTTACTGGTCCTCAAGCAAACAAAACAACAGACACATAATAAACACACAACACACAATGCAATAATGAGGCAATGGCTTCAACTTCATAAAATAAATTTAATCTTAAGCATTATCATTCAAGTTATATCTGATCATTAACATGCAAAATCTGTGTCTAGGTCTTTGAATCAAATATAGAAACTAATCAAGATCCAAGTGTTAATTTATTTACCCTTTTCAATTGCACACACACATTAATAATTCTTTGGTCCTTCAAACTCTGTAACTATTCCTAAGTATATTTTCATAAAAAATCAAGCTTGTTACAAGACCGGTAGGGTTTTATTAAGAGCATACTTTTTTTAAACAAAAATCTAGACCTTTTACACGGAGGCAAACATTGGTAATGAATGTCGATCCGGATACTCGACTAAGTCATGTTTTTATTAAGCTTCTTGTTGGAACGTCATTATAGCTTTTTGATGCAGAGGCACACAATTGTGATGCGTGTCGATTTGATAACTCGGCTATATCACGTTCTCAACTGGCTACTAGCTCTATTCATAACCTAAAGGCTAATGGAATAGTAATTTATTTAGCAGACATTTTTTATTGCCTACCTTATTATTTTAGCTACTCGTTTCTATGAAAAATACTAGTAAAGCTACTTAAGTTGAAAGGCCTTAAATTATAATTTGGTAATTTAGAGAGTGCTAAATTAACCCTGAATCCTAATTAAACTATATATTTATCCAAACCCCAAGTCACTAATTTTGTAAGCTAATGATTATTCACAACCTAATAGACTATGTTCAAAATTAAATCAATTTCAATCCATCTAAGCCATTGTCGCATTCAAACAATTCACAAAATGCAATCTAACACTATCGTCCCATATGCAAAATCATATATAGAGCAAAACACATAACCCTCCCAACACTTGAACAACACATTGCCCTCAATGTGAGAAGAGAACAAACTAGCACATAAAAGAAAGGAAGAATCATAAATTAAAGTAAACATAAATAAAATAAAATAAAAACTAATTTGAAAAAGGTAAATGGGTTGGAAAAAAATCTCATGGAGATGGAGGCTGGGATGATGTCGGAGGTGGCAATTGAATGCCTTGAGACTCAATATACTGATGGATTCGATAGATATCTTAGATCTAGCATCATTGTGTTCGGGCCATTTCCTTCATCATTCTGATGTGCTTCGCAAGTATATTAGTAACTGTCTTATTGTTTGCGAAGATTGCCTCTAAGACTTTCTTCCAGCCTTGGTCTTCTTCTTCCTCTTCCTTGGACTCTTCACTGGATGTGTCCTCTTCTGCCTGCTGAGGTGACACTAAACTAGAGCTTGCCGGATTGGCTATAATCTTAACATGTGTCTTTTGGCTAATATCCTGAAGTTCCATGTTATGGGACTTAAGGATTTTAGCCTGCCATAAATGGTAATGGTTTAGAAAATCAGGGAGATGAACAGTTAACCCACTACAGTCTATGCCATAAAATTCAACAATGGTAGACACTAGGTACCCCATTCCTAAATTATTGCTCCTCTTGCGCGGAGTCGCAACAATAGCATTTACCACAAGTGTGGATGTGCACATTGGAATTCTGTGGTCCATGCACCACAACAAAAAAAATTCCTTTATGGAACACTTGTTGATTTCTAACTTATCAAAAGCCAACTGACACATGAATTTGTGCAGCAAAAAGTGCTTGTGGGACCTTATTATGTTGCTGTGAGCATTCTTGGCGTGAAATTGTTCTATTCAAGTGAGTTCATTCCAATATCGAGAAGGATCAAAATCATCATACTGATCGATGATGGAGGATTAAGGGAACTCATACATATCGCATATGATTTCTACGTTCAGTTCATAAGCTCTTCCTCTCGGCCTAAACCACATTTCCTTAGGGTTCCTAGGGTTATAGGACAATGACGTGAAAAATTCCAAAGTGAGCTCTTGATAAACAGGGAATTAGAAATGTATAACTTGGGCCCACTGGATTCGTTAAGCTAAGTTTTCTATCCTTTCATGCAATTTTAACCTATCAAGCATTTCAAAATCAAAATATTTCAAAACTAATATTTGTATAGCATTTAGAGATTAGAAATGAGTACATTCTTCCTCTTTATAGATTGGAGAGGCGCTTCGAAGTCTGCTGCTCTATTTCTTCTCCCACGTCCCATAACTTGATTTTGTCCTGATTGCTTCCATCTGGCTGATTGCTTAATGTGCGCCATATTTCTTATAAATTAGGTAAAATTTGGAAGAAATTTAGAGGTTTGAAAATTTGTAAAGAGATGTGAGAGCTTTTGTAGGTTTCAATTCTAGAGAGATAAAGTAAAAGTGAAAGTGAATGAAAAAGTGAAGTTTTAAATGAATATAAAGGTGGTTAGAGGGTAAAATGGTAAAAATTTTCTTTAAGAAACGCGTGCTCCCTTCCTACCCAGTCGTAGGCCATGATCATAGCCTAGCAGTTTTCCACCAATTCTTTATTTTTCTTCTTTTGCTCTTTCCACATTCTTTTCAAATTCACTTCTTAATTCTTTTGTGGCCCTTTCATTTCTCTTTTACTTGCTTGATCAATCATCCACTTTATCCCGCAATCTTATTCCTTCTTGATTTTATGCAAAAAGAAATAATCCTAATTATAGAATTCAAACTTTCTAACAAAAATAATCCAAGGAACTAATTTACCATGAGTTGCCTCCCATGTAGCACTTCTTTTAACATTGGTAGCTCGATGCCCTTTTTAGCTCACGATGGTTCGAATGAAGGTTGCAATGGTAGTTCCATCAGTAATGTCACAATTTGTACCTGAGCTACCATGCTACGGTTTCCACCTTCCTTACGATTCTCCTTTCCTCGCCTTCTTCTACATGAACTGTTCTTTCTGAAAGCATTCCTAGGGTCTTCGATATCTTCCCATTCTTCTCAAGGTTTGGGTTCCTTGATATTCATTGGAGGTAACAGTGAACTGTAGTCTTTCCTTGACACTTGGAAGGTTATTTGCTCTTTTCCTACCCTCAGATTTAGTTCACCCCATCAACGTCAATAATTGAACGAGCAGTTGCCAGGAACGAACGACCAAGAACTATAGGGGTCTCCACATCTTCTCTAATGACCAATATATAAAAGTTATAGGAAAGGTGGATTTATTAACTTGTATATGCACATCTTTAATAATCCCCTTCGGTTAATGTACTGTTCTGTGACCGTCTTTACCAACATCTTTGTAGGTACTAACTCTCTCAACCTTAACTTCTGACTAAAGGTGTAGGGCATCATGTTGATACTCACTCCTAAATCCATAAATGCTCTATTTATAATGACTCCATTGGTACTGTAAGGAATATAAAAATCCCCTAGATCCTCCTTCTTTTGTGTGATGTTGGGGTGTTCTTCTAATAATTGCTCATTAACCTTCTTCTTGATAGATTCCTTTAATGTGAGCTTCATTTGTAGCTGTCCTGTCACTTCCTCGATCTTGTTTGATTCAATCTCCTACAAATTCCTCACTGCCGCACTTGCAATTGGCTTCTGTTGAGCAAAGATAGGGTATGGGATTCTAGGTCAAGTTTCCTTAATTAGCTCACTTACGGGCTCACTTGGAAGGAATTCCTTAATTACTAGACCTTCTCCTTTATGTCCTTCTTCGTTCACCTATTCAGGTTCCTTATCCTAGGTTTGGCTGATAACCATGATCTGTTCTTTCATATTAGACTCGGTATTGCTTGGAAGAATTCTTATATTCCAAGTAGACATTACGTCCACTAGTTGGCATACCTAGACTTCTAGATTATGTATTGATGAGGCATGGTTCTTCATTACTTGTTTGAATTTGCTTTTGAGCCTCTAATGTGCATCCTCCATGCCTCTAATTTTATCCTAAATCTTGTCCAGCTTAGATTTCATTGAGCTTGGTTTATCTTATTGGAAGCCCAATTGTCCTTCTGGCCTAATCTATCCTCCAGCATTGTTTATCCCGGAGAAGCTAGGGTTATTCTTCCACCATAGGTTGTATGTGTTGGAGTAGGGATTGTTGCCCCCTCCTCATCCATATTGCACCCCCATATAATTTACTTACTCCAGATTGTCTTCCTTCATCAAGTAGTAGTCCATGGTATCATGGTATAATTGTCCATGGAGCTCACAGTTCAGTTGTACAGCTTTCACTTAGGCTGAAGACAAAGCTTTCATGTTGTTGACTTGTCTCGTCAGGTTATCAATCTTCTGTTGCATTTCTATCATCTGATCGACCGCTATAACTCCTTTTGAGTCTATAAAGGTAGCAGGTTGCCTACCCGCTCGTTTTTCCATAAGTAGCTATTGATTACCATCTCCTCTATGAACTCTTCTACTTCATCAATTGTCTTCCGCATTAGTGATCCTCCTGAAGCTACATCGATCATGCCTCTCATCAGTGGGTTTACTTCACTATAAAATGTTTGCAATAGGAATTCTTTGGGTAGGTTGTGGTGTGGGAACTTCCGTTGCAAATCCTTATAACTCTCCCATACTTCGTAAATTGATTCCCTGTCACCTTGCCAGAAATTGGTGATTTCCTTGATGATCTTCGTGGTCTTGGTCAATAGGAAATACTTATCCAAGAAGGCATAAACTAGCTAATCCCATGTCGTGATGTTGACTAGGCTAAGGGAATGGTACCAAGCCTTCGCTCCATCTCTAAGGGTAAAAGGGAATAGTCGAATTCTTACTACATCTTTCGACAGCTGATGATACCGAAAAGTATCACAGATTTTGAGGAAGTTTACGATGTGTGCATTGGGATCCTTGTTAGCTAATCCATAAAATTTCACATTCTGTTGAAGCATATTTAAAAGTGCTGGTTTAATCTCGAAGGAAGCTGCTTGAACCCGTGGCCTAGCTACTCTTGATTTGTCACATTGAATCCTAGCCTCATGAAGTCTATAAGGGTCCGCTATTGACATCCTTGGTTCGCGCCGTGGTCCATGTTCTGCTGAAATTTCTCGGCCATTGTTGTTTCTCGATCTCTTCTTCCTTTTCTCACCGAGCTTTCCTAAGGGTTCATTTTAGTCGAGTATCTAAGTATAAAGTTTCAGCTGCACTACTTGAACCTCTCGTGACTCTTGGGTTCATGTAATAGCAAGATTTTTTAAATCAAATGAAAGCATGAGAATTAAAAATTAAAAACTAAACTAAACGTCTTAAACTTTAGAACTAAATTAATTGCCGCCCTGGCAATGACTCCAAAAACTTAATCATAGGCTCCAAATATGACAAAGTTTTAATATTTTTGAAACTCAATATTCTGCAAATGCATGGGTCTTTTGCATAGTATCTAAGGTTTTAATCGCTCGAGGAGGTTAATCTAATCCTAAAATCTAAGGCTGAACTCAATTCACAATAATTCAAAATAAACAAAACTAAACAAGAAATTATTCAATCACGTAATTAATTCTAATAATTAAATACGGGAAATATAAACAATATAGCAATTGCAACACCAAATCACAAAACAACTTAAAAACTACCAATTGCGAGAAACGAGATTTTCATTTGACCTTAATGAAAACCTAATTGATTATGAAATTGTTAGATTACCGATTTTAGACGATCCTAGGGTTGATTACTCTCTCTTGAGTTATAATCATTAACCCTAATCAGATTATAAGAAATTGCAACCTCTCGATTCATAATTTATCCGAAAACCTAAATTAGATCTTAAGTTATCTAATAAACTATCGAAAACCTAAGCAAGATCTCTCGTTACACAAAATTACCGGTTTGATTCAATTCTTGATCTATTAAACTACCTAACTCTTATTAGCGCAATTTAATGATTTTCACTCAGTTCACCCTCTCAGTTCGTTACCAAATTATGAAGTCCATAGATTAAATCACAAATAATCCAATAAAAATGCAGTAAATCAACTTTCATTAATATCAAAGACAAGGTATCCCAAAGGTGAGTTTACATAAATCATTAACATCCAACAAATCTATCATCTATCGCTGTCTCAAATTCTATACAATCATAAAGAACAAAATAAAACTAGAAATAGACTCGAAATGGAATGACGGAGGTAGCAATGATGGGAAACCTTCTATTTTGGGAAGTACTTTGCGTAGGCTTCGTCTCCATGGCTCTATTCCTTCGTTTCCTTTCTCAAATATCTCGATAAAGCTCTCTAGGGTTTGGGATTGTGCTTGATGCAAAAGCTCTATCTTGTGTTCTTAATGTTCTTTAAATACCTTGGTAGCCCTAGGGTTTTTTCAGGGTCAAAATGATCCCAAAAATCTCCAGAAACATGAATTTTTCTCTTATTTACACGTCTATCATGCCCTGCCTGCCATGATTGTGGCTAGCATCAAACCTTTTTTCATGATCGTGGGCTAGGGCAGAGTCTTTCTATCATGATCATGGCTGAGTCACACAGTTTTTGTCATAATCATGGCTGATTATGCCACGATTGTAGGCCATGGTTACTTCTCTACTCTTTTTTGTTGGCCCTGAAACACTAACAAACACATCAAGGTACCTCAAAAACATAACATTTAAGGTCAAAGACTTATACTAACCTATAAAAACATTTAAACACATAAACTAACACAATTCTAACCTAAACACATTCTAAACACTCAAATTAACACTTAATACATAACAAATTAAACTCTAAAACATGATGCAAATCACATCGATCATTACACCTTGTATACTTGCAATTTTGAGCGTAAAATTAGTAGACTAGTTTTGCAATCAATACACAGTTTGTTAGCGTAGTACTAAAGGTGTCGATCCCACGAGGAGGGAGTTAATCTAATCCTAAAATCTAAGGCTGGAAATAATAACAAAAATTCAAATTGCACGAAACTAATATGAGAACTTAATTCAATTAATAAAATTAAGAATCAAACATGAATATACGAATTATTAAGCAATTCCAACAAGCCCAAGAATCAGCTGAAAGAAATTACGAGTTGAGAGAAAGGAAATTTTACCTATGTTTATGCTAACCTAACTGATTATGAATTATCAAATTGTTGGTTCTAGACTATTCTAAGGTTGATTACTCTCTCTCGAGTTATAACCATTAACCCTAAATTATAAACCCTTATTAAATTATGGAGATTGCAATCTCTCAATTCACAATATTGGACCCTGAATTTTGTTTAGTAAGCATGAATTGAATGAATTTGGTGATCTTATGGTTAAATCATTTTTTTAATCGGAGTTTAATTATTAAGTCAAGTTTAGGAGGACTTATTTCATGTATTGAAGGAAATTGGAAGAGTTAAATTGAAGAATTAAGAATGCACAAGGGTATTTTGGGTAGATTGTTAAGGTTAGAAGCTTTAAGGCATTAAAGGAAGGGCAAATTGGATTTTTAACACTCCTTAAGGGTAGAATGGGAAGAGAAAAAATGTTGTCTTGTAAATAAGAAGACAAAAACGTGAAGAAGAGTGAAAAAGAAGAAGATAAATTTTGGGGGAGTTAAAAGAATAGGTCATGATTTCTTTTAGTCTTAAAGAGAGAATTTGAGCTTACTCAAGAACGGAAAAAGAAAGAGCAAGAGAAGAACTTTCTGTAGAGCTAAAAATCTCATTGTTTGGTGAAGACTCAAGGTATGTGGATGTTAAATCTTTTGGAGTTTGAAGGGCTTAAGAAATATATGGATTTAAGTATTCTAGGATCTATTTTAGAGAATGTACCTTATGGGTTTATTCAAGTCCGAATTTTTGTTGAATGGGAGTTGTGTCTTTTATGAAGGAAACAAGGAGGGGTTTGAGAGAGACAAAAGGAATAAGAGGAAAGACTTCTGTAGCTCCAATACCTAAGCAAGCAAGGATTTCAAGGTGGGATATAGTTTTATGATTAAACAATAGGCTATTAAAGTGTTTTCTTTTACATGAAACATGAAAGATTTCGTTTACTTCAAATATGTGCATTTGTTTGTTCTTGGTTAAGTTGTAAAGGTGTTAAATGTTACTGCATGATTCAGAAATGTTTATTTTGAAAAGTTACGAGTTTATGAAAACATGTTTTCGGATATGAAAAGCAAGTTTCCAAGAATTGCCATTTTGGGCAACAAGTATTCAAGATCATGAAATACATGTTATGTGGGTTTAGTTTGGTCCATTCTGATGTCAAGTGCAGTTAGACTAAAGGCTTCTCCCGCCTGCCCGCTAGTGGCATGGGGCTCCTTCATGGACACCCTCATGTTTACGACTACACAAAACCACTAAGTGGGATTGTGCTAGTTCGTTCTGTTTAAGACTTCATAGGATCATTATATGGACTGTGTTAGTTCGTTCTATTTATGGACCATTCCAGATCATTTTGATGTGATTATGAGTTATTATCTTTGATGCATACATGACTTAAACTGAACACGATTTGGTTGTCTGAATATGGTTTTTGAGAAACAATAAAGTTCTGATTTTCTAAGTAGTCTACTAAATTGCATATTCCAATGAGTTTTGAAAAATTCTTGCTTATTTCTTGATGATAAACCTGCTACCCTACCCACGAGCTTTAAGCTCACCCCCTCCCAATTCTGTCCATTCAGGTGAAGAATAAGAAAGTGAATAGTTAAGACTCTAGTCTGCATATATTCTTTGTACTCTTAGGTTAAATTTTAGAGAACTTAAGGCATTAGCAACCTTTCAAGCTTTACTGATCTAAGTGTACTGATGTATTGTGCGTTATAAGGTTATTAAAGCTTTTTAAAACCAATATTTGCTCAAGAATGAATGAAATATATGTATGTTCTGTGTATGATTATGATAACCGTTAAGTTTTCAAGTTGCATGAGTTGATCCCATAAATTTGAGGTTTGAGAAGCAGTTGAGGTTTAGGTTTGTGCAGTTCTGACCTTGGATTTGGATGAATGAGGGTGTCTGGAAGGAGATAAGTCTACATTCAGTAAGGTAGATGCAAAGGAAGATGTAGAGGAAAGGTATCGTCTATGCTGACATCACACACAGACGCAAAGGAAGACAGACACACAAAACATAGACACAAGGGATCGTTTGTGCTGACGTCACACATAGACGTAGAGGAACACAGACGATATGTCATAACACAGATGCAAGGAATCATCTGTGAAGACACGTCATAGGACAGACGATAGAAAGGCGGATAGTAGAAAGACAGATGATAGGAGAGGGGTCAACATAGATGATGAAAGTCAACTATAGACGATAAAAACTAGATAATAGAACTTAGGCCATAAGTAAACACAGACGATGGGCTAACCACAGACGATATAAAAAAGAAGTTAAGTCAGTATTATTGAACCGCCACTTACATGGAATTAAACACATAGTACACAAAATCAAGGATCAAGAATTAGTTAAAGCCTAAGACCAAGTATAAGTCGTGGGACGAGATGGTAAGAAGTGATCAAGATAAAGTTTCAGGTTAAGGTTTGTCCTAGTGAGGGCACTCCACCTTTATGTGATGCGTGTCCATATGTCACTTAGGACGTCGGTCACGTGTCTCATAAGAGGCGGGGGTCTAACACTTGTGGTATCAGAGCGATTAGGTTGAAGTCCGGGTTAAGGACCAAGTTTAGAAGTATCCGAAGCATAAATTGGGAAGGTGGAGATATAAAGTGTACATGCATGGATTTTAAGTGAATTACTTGCAATGTTTTAAATCGTGGTTATGAATTGAAATTATTCTGTATGACTTGAACTGTTTTGCACCCCTTTGAAACTGTTGTGCAAGAATTGAAGATTTTCTTTGGTTTTATATATATCAGGAGTGATTATGCCGCCTCGAAAGAGAACTCGAGGAGCTTTGACTCTGTCCAGCTCTCGCCAAGGGAGCACGGATGAGTCTTTTGTCCCACAAGATGCAAGGACAAATCCTGTTCCTGATTATGAGGCACCTAGTGTGCAACATGAGGAGCCTCCACCACCTCCTCCTATACCTTAAGTTACTTCGTTAGATCCAAGGTTTTTTCAGGTCTTTGCTCAGGCTTTCTCATATGCCATAGGCCAAGGGTCTCAAGCTCCGATGCAAGCTCCAGTGGAGAGGACTGGAGAATATGATAAGCTTCGCAAGTATGAAGCTATAGACTTTAATGGGACTACAAATCCCAAAGAAGATAAAGCATGGCTGAAGAGGACCGAGAGGGTCCTAATTCAGATGAAGTGTTCGGATGAGGAGAAGTTAGACTATGTAGTCAGTTTGCTGTAGGGGGATGCAATCTACTGGTGGGAATCAGTGTCTCACAGTCAGGTTATGCCTCTGGTGTTGACATGGAAAGACTTTGTGGAGGTGTTCAGGAAGAAGTACCTTTTGAGGGTCTATGTATAAGATAAAGCTAGAGATTTTCTAAACCTCACACAGAGGGATATGACTGTGAGTGAATATGAACTGAAGTTCACACAGCTTTCACGCTATGCAGCAAACATTGTGGCGAATGAAGAAGACGCGTGTCGCAAGTTTGAGGGAGGTCTTCATTTGGGGATCAAAGAGAAAGTCTTGATCCATAATTTTTGTGACTACCAACAGTTGGTAGATGCTGCACTCCAGGCTGAGAAGCTTGAGAACATAAAGAATGAAGTGAGTAGGAAGAGGAAGAACAGGGAGCCATTTTCCAAGAAGGGGATGAGTACTCCAATGCCGGAGAGAAGTGGGAAAAGCTTCCATACACAGAGTAAGATGGGAAGTAGTGCTTTGGGTAAGGACAAGCCGATAAGGACAAGCTAGTAAGGGCAGTGTCAGTGCAAGCCTAAATAGTGGGAGGCAATAGCAAGATGGAGAGAAGTAGAGCCACAAACCCTCTATGTGATTATTGTGGGAAGTTCCATAAGGGAGAGTGCTTCAAGTTACTTGGAGTATGTTTTCGATGTGGAGAGAAGGAACACATGATCAAGGACTGTCCCCAAGTATCAAGGCAAGAGGAGTCACAGTTGCAAGCCCCAAGGAAAGTAGGAACAGTGGGAACCAAGCCAATCACAGAGGTGGGCAGTTCTGGAGCTACAAGGAAGACTATTTCTCCAGGAAGGTCAAACTGTCAAGTTCAGGCACAAGCAAGGGTGTTCGCCATGACGAGGGAGGAAGCTGCAGCCGCACCTGAAGTTGCCATGGGTATGGATCAGTTATTCAATTCTGCAGTATATTTGTTGATTGATTCTGGCTCCACACGTTCATTTGTTTCTGTACGCATGATCTTTCATGATGTTAATTTGATGCCAATGGATAGTCCCTTGATTGTTAGTACTCCCTTAGGGAGGAAGGTGACAATAAGTCAAGTGTATAGGAATTGTAAGCTTTTTATTGAGGGTGCTCAACTAGTAGTGGATTTGCTACCGTTGGAGTTAAAGAGTCTAGATGTGATATTGGGAATGGTTGCCTTGGAGAAGTATCATGCGAAGTTGGATTGCAGCCTTAAGGTGGTAGAATTTGAATTGGGAAATGGAGAGAAGGTGACTTTCCTAGGAGACAGAAGAATAGCATTGCCAAGACTCATTTCAGCTTTGATAGCTGACAGGATGATAGAAAAAGGGTGTGAAGCCTTCTTGGCACACATCGTGGACACTGAGGGGAACGAAGGGAGGTTAGAGAACTTTCCGGTTGTAAGGGAGTTTCCAAATGTGTTCCCAGAGGACTTACCTGGTTTGCCACTGATGAGGGAAATCGAGTTTGCCATCGACTTAATTCCTGGGACCGTACCTATTTCTATACCACCGTATAGGATGGATCTAGCTGAACTAAAAGAGCTTAAGGAACAGCTGGAGGAACTATTAGAGAAAGGGTAAATAAGGCCAAGTTCGTCACCTTGGGTAGGACCTGTTCTATTTGTCAAAAAGAAGGATAGGACATGGTAGATGTGTATTGATTAACAGAGACTCAACAAGGTGACTATTAAGAATAAGTATCCTCTGCCTCGGATTGACGATTTATTTGACCAGCTGCAGGGAGCAAGGGTCTTTTCCAAGATCGATCTCAGGTCAGGCTATTATCAGCTTAGAATTAAGGAGTCTGATGTAAGCAAGACAGCCTTTAGGACTCGTTATAGGCATTACAAGTTCCTAGTTATGCCATTTGGTCTGACCAATGCTCCAGCTGCTTTCATAGATCTTACAAATAGGGTCTTCAGGGAGTATTTGGATCAGTTTGTCATAGTGTTTATCGATGACATTCTGGTTTATTCTAAGAGTGAAGGGGAACATGAGGAGCATCTTAGGAGAGTGTTACAGACACTGAGAGAGAAGGAGCTTTATGCTAAGTTTAGCAAGTGTGAGTTTTGGCTTCATGAGGTGATATTCCTTGGACATGTAATTTTAGAGAATGGGGTTCATGTGGATCTAAGGAAGGTTGAAACAATAGTGAATTTGTAGGCACCCAAGTCGGTAACAGAGGTGAGGAGTTTTCTGGGTCTGGCAAGTTATTATAGAAGGTTTGTAGAAGGATTTTTTATGATTGCTGCTCTGATGACCAAGCTATTGAGGAAGAATCATAAATTTGTCTGGGGTGAGGAATGTCAGAAAAGCTTTGAGGAGCTCAAGAGAAGATTAACTAGTGCTCCAGTTTTGATATTACCTACTGGAAATAAAGGCTATGCTATGTACAGTGATGCCTTAAGGAAGGGTTTGGGTTGTGTATTGATGCAGGGAGACAAGGTGATAGCGTATGCTTTAAGGCAACTGAAGCTTCATAAATTGAATTATCCGACCCATGATTTGGAATTGGTAGCTGTGATTTTTGCCTTAAAGATTTAGAGAAACTATTTGTATGGGGTTTAGACGTGGATCTTTACAGATCATAAAAGTCTCAAGTATCTGTTGAGTAAAAAAAAAAGAATTTGAGACAAAGAAGGTGGATTGAGCTGCTTAAGGATTATGATTTGATGATTGAGTATGATCCAAGAAAAGAAAATGTAGTGGCGGATGCTTTGAGTAGGAAGTCCTCAATGGCTCATGTTCAGACAGTTTATCTACCTTTATTTGAAGAAATGGCTAAGCTTAAGATAAGCTTGAAATAGGAGGAACCAAACTGTATTGTTGCTAAATTTAGAGTAAGACCGATGCTCAGGGAGAAGGTTAGGGAGTTACAGACATAGGATGCAGAACTAAGCAAGCTTCGAGAAGAAGTTAAAAATGGTAAGAC
>JAOQML010000008.1:22681201-22694910 GCA_027568935.1 Erythroxylum urbanii
TTACAATTATTTTAATAATTTAATAAACTATTAAATTTTATGCCTTTGCAAATGATTTTTCTTACACGAGTAAAATTAAAGATTTTATGTATAATGTCAACAAAATAAAATTAAATAATTATTAAATAAATTAAATAAACTAATGTGCAACTTTGATAATAATATCCTAATAAGAAAAAAATCAAAATAATGTATTGTCTAACTAAATAAAATCATATTAAATTTTAAAGTAGATTATATAACATCATTTGATCATTGAAAAAAATCAAAATAATGTATTGTCTAACTAAATAAAATCATATTAAATTTTAAAGTAGATTATATAATATCATATGATCATCGAGATGACTCAAGTATGTCTTACATACTACAAGAAAAATAGGTTTTAGTGATGAAATTATCGACGAAAAATAAAGATTTTTCATAGGAAACAAATTCGGCAACAGAAATTACCGACGAAAAGAGTCGTCAGAGAAATGAACATAGGTAAAATTTAGCGACAGATATAATGAATCTGTCACAAATTTAGCAACAGAAGTTTGTATATCGTCAGTAAATTTAGTGACAAAATTTTGTATTTCCATCGATAAATTTACCAATGAATTTAGAATATTCCGTCGCTAATTTGTCAACAGAATCACAATATTCTGTCGGTGAAATTACCGACGATAAATTATAGGTCCATCGCTAAATTTATCGATAGACATACAACATTCTACCACTAAATTTATCGATAAAATATTATTCGTCGCTAAATTTTTATCGACATATCTATTCGAGGATGTCCAGCATTCAAATTACCGTCAAGTCTCCCACACCACCATAATTTTGCATCTCCAACCAAATACATGTTGGCCAAACAAATTTTGTCACATTCTAGTACCCTAGCCACTTCAAAATATTCTTGCATATCCCAAACAAAATTTTCCAGAACTTTGGCATCTCTTACCCCATTGAAATGCTTAGGACTTGAAACTTTTAACTGTGTCCATGTGTCACCACCATCCATAGCACCATTGCTCCTAATGAAAGCCAAAGCATTCTCTAAAACTCCCACTCTTGTATTTGCTTCTACCGATATTGAATCCTTTCGATAAGGAAATGCTTGAATTGCCTCCTCCAAGTGATCCAAATGGGCAAACAAATTTTGTGTTTCATCTTCCGGAATGGCCCTCATTCCATGCTCCAACATATCAAGCCTTTCCCTAATGACTTCAAGGTTTTGATTGCCCAGCATTTCCATAAAAATAGTTTGTCCAAATGTAGCAAATACCTAAAAATTGCCCAAATGCAACTCTGATACCAACTTGTTATGAGGTTGATTTTTTAAGCTAGCAAAACCCAACAACTTTGGCACGTAATGCAACCTAATGCTCCCACTTATTTCAGCAAAATATCACTCCTTCAGTAAGAAACAAAACCAATGTTGTACATGCTATTAATGGAATAGAATATTTTCACCGAAAGACATCAATATGGCTAGCTTAAGGAAGTAACGAAAATTAACGTTACTAAGGGACAAAAAGGTTGTCTTTTACAATGAATTAAATCTCACCGCCTAGGAACAAAGAACAATGCTTTGGAGGATTTGTTTCACGGACAATGGTATATGAAGCTTCAAAAGATGGGACAATTAACATAAGTAACGTTATTAAATCAGCTAATGGGATATTGTAGAATATTTGAAGTATTAGATACATAAACTTACAACCCTTTGGTCTAGAGGGATGATACACATATATAAAATGACTTCCCAATAGACAACAATGTTCAAATGATAAGGTCCCTAATAGTTGGGACATTTTGGACAGTTATAACCACTTTGGACAGTTAATATATTAACTGCCTAAATAAAAACGACACACCCATATGACTTACGACTATCCTATACAAGACAAAGGTCAGGTGTCCTTACACCATGCCAATATTCATGTAACTAACCAAATTCAGCCATATCATCATGAGGAAGCATACAACCACCGTCCATACACCATCTGCAAGCTATCCACCAATGTAGCTCCACTTCCCAACATATAGTTTGATGATTACACAGCACCAAAGGAGTGAAGGTACCGAAGGGACCTTACAAACTCCAAGGCTGTCCAAATAATGGTCAAGCCATGCAAGATTAATGTTCAATTTAATTAACCAAGCATAACATGCAATTACGTCTAGCCTTTTCACGTAACCTTCCAAGTAACGTTGAAGCACCATAATAACGTTACAATAACAACATAAGACCTAAGGTTTCCACTAATAATGCTAGCTTTGGTTTCATGACTACATATTCCAAAGGAGCCTTATAACTTGCCACAATTTGCCACCTTTATGTTGCCAAAGCTGTGAAATTGTGATGATTACCGAACATTGAAAAGAAGATCTCACAGGCAACCTCTATTTCTTCTGTTGTTAACATTCTTCTTATTAAATGTCCATATTTTCATCCTGGAAATATGAAAATGAATAAGTTACTATCAACATCACCCGTTTCTCCCCTATCGTTATTACGAGGAACTTTTCTTTCTCTTGTGTGTACATGCAACTCAAAATGATGTAAACAAAATGTAGTTACTTCCTCTACTAAATAAGTATTACATATCAAACCTTTAACTCTAGCCTTGTTTTTGACATTTTTCTTCAAGTGATGCAAATACCTATATTACAAATACGGTTATTACGATTCTGTGATTAAAACATGCTATAAGTTTTATTTAAATATTAACTATAATTTCCTCTCAAATGGATACATTCATTGATATTGAACCGGACTAGTAAGTTTAGTCTCGAGTGTTAAATGTACGGGTAGATGCTCTATACATTTAAAGAAGCTTATAGAGAAAATCTCTTCCAATTTGCAAAGATAACTGGAATTTCCCTTTCTAGTTTTTCCATTTTAGCCAACTTTATTTTAGATGATGTTAAGTTTTTGAAAAACAAACTTAATTCTGTTATTGCTTCCCAAAACTTATTTGGTAGAAACTCCCGAAATATAATTAGAATTAGCCTTTGCATAAACACGTGACAATTATGACTTTTCATCCCAAATAATTTGTACTTCCTCATGTCCACACACCTTGCTAAGTTCGAAACATAACCATCGAGAAACTTTAGACTTTTCAATCATTCAGACAAAATTTCCTTTTATTTTTTGTTTAAAATGTAAGACGTTTTTGGATATTTACTAGTGCAAAGATCTTTATCTAACTCATTGCTTCTACAAAAAAGTTTCAAATCAACTCGTGATTTTGCATTGTCCTTTATCCTCCCTTTAATGTTCATTATGGTGTTGAACAAATTGTCAAAAATATTTTTTTCAATATGCATCACATCTAGATTATGACGTATCAAATTACTTTTCCAATATGGAAAATCCCAAAAGATACTTCATTTCTCCAACTAAAGTTTTTACTAACGCTTCTACTAATTTCTTCAACTTCAAGTTGTGTAACTTTTAGCAACCCTAATTCATCAATCTCCTGTAATACCTCTTCACCAACTTTATGAGGGGGAGGGGGTGTTTGTATCATCCTATTCTTAATGAACTTTTGTTTATTGCGTCTAAATGGATGATTTAAAGGAAGACATTTTCTTTGGTTGTGAAACCAAGATGTTTTGGCCCCGTTAGGAAGATAAATGCATCATAATTATTGCTACAGTAAGGACAAGCTAATTTTTCTGTTGTGCTCCATCCAAATAATATAGTATACATAGAGAAATCATTAATAATCTACATCAAAGCTTCTCTAAAAAAAAATTTGTTAAAGGGACACTTCATATGTCTCCACACCAAATTCCCAAAGATGATACAATTCAGATACTAATGGCTATAAGAATACATCAATTTTATGCTCTAGATTCGTAGGCCCTGGTACAATCACCATCAAGAACATATATACCTCATTTATACACATCCATGGAGGCAAATTATAAGGAGTAATTATGATTGTCCATGATGAATATTGTTGGCTAGATTGACCAAAAAGTTGGAATCCATCTGTCGACAATCCCAACTTTTAGCTGCAAACTTAAAATGGGTGTTATTGAAATGTTTCCATGCGAATGCATCCGGTGGATGACTCATTATTCCATCTTCCTGTTCATGTTCATTATGTCGTCTCATGTGAGATGCAGTAACATCAGAGGCATATAGTCTTTGAATTCTCGGAGTTAGCGGAAAAAAATAAATATGCTTTTAAGGTACTAATTTCTGTTTCATTAGAATGCTTTCTAAGTTTGAACCTAGATTGACCACAAAATTTACTCTCTTGTAATTCCACATCATCTCCTTGAAACAACATAATCCAAAATTTCAATAATTAATTTTTTCAACTGACAAACCAAAACCCCTAATAAGTTTCTTCATATTATAGAAATCATCAACCATTGCATGATTAGGAGGCAATGATTCATTATACCAAGCAAGAATTTTATCCAAACTTCGATCAGAAATATGCCCTTTAGACTTTATGTTCAATATTCGAGAAATTGAAGATAAGTGAGTCATGGTCTCACAATTTAGGCATAATTCTTGTCAGCTAATTTTAGTAAGTCAAAAAACTTTTTTGCATGTGGGTTTGGTTTTTCTTCAAGATTTTCTATATTTGTCTGAAAGGTATAACTGATTGCATCATAAACTATTTAGGTGTAACGATTTTCACTTGCACCCACATTATTTGTTATAAATCCAGTCCCACCTTCAAACTCATCCACATTTATTAATGAGTTTACTTCGTTATTGCTTGAGATGCTACAAATTATTAGCTTCCTATGTCATGTCCATTCAAAATAATTTGGAAAAAACCATTTTCTTAATAAATGGAGATTTACTTAATCAATAAGAAGAAAACAAATATGTTTGCACTTTTTACATAAACATTTGATCTTTGGACCATCCATATATGCAGGTTGAGAACATGCATAGTGAATAAAAGCTTCAACTCCCTCAACAAACTCAGGATTAATGAAACCATCAAGTGTTAATCATCTATACATCCAAGATCTATCAACATTATTCATTTATGTAAAACTGTTATTTAAAAAAGTGATTTCATAATTAGTATCCTTCCTTTCTCCTAAGTTTCCAGAACATTTAATCTTTACTTTACAGAACTTCCTCTAAGTTTTTATAAGTCTCTGATCATTCCCCTCTAAATTGAAACCAACTATCCCACCATATGAGTTCACAATTAGAAAACTCAATATATGTGAGTATCAGTCAAATAAAACAATATGCCAACCAAACACTATGGTATGTGGAAATGTTACACCATATGAATTGAGAAAGCAAGTTCTCACTGTGACTCTTAAGCTTATAGAATTTTTCACTGATAAGCCTCATAGGAGCTACATCACGGATTTCCAGTTTATATACCATCATGGGGGTTTATTATTCCTCAAATCATCCATAATTGTACAAACTCATCCAACATGCAGTAAGTACTTTTGTAAGTTATACATTTAGCCATCAATCATTCTAACAATATTTCGAACAACAACATACAAAACCAAGATAACTATGTTTAAATTAATCACCTATAAGTTGAATTCTAAAGTTTGATTTTAAATAAGCACTAGGTACGTGGCATTGTTATACCATATGAATCGAGAAAGCAAGTTCTCGCTGTGCCTTCTAGGCTTATGAAAATTTTCACTGATAAGCATCATAGGAGCTGCATCACAGGTTTCCAGTCTATACACCATCCTACGGGTTTATTATGCCTCAAATCATCCATAATTATACTCCTTATATTCTTAATTAGATCTTTGTTTCCTTTTTGCTTAGAGACTTAAACCTTATAGGGCTTATGAATACATTTTTAGAAGGTTTTATTACACTGATCCAATTATACTATGATCTTCATATGTTTAGGACCTTATTTAGTTTTATAAACTTTTGAGGGAGAGGTAAAGGGGAGTTCATGTTTTGTTCAAAATATTTAAAGGAATTTAGATTAGACTAGTCTCACTCTTAGAAATTTCAACCTTAAAGGACTTTAAATGGTAGTACATTATAGATCTTTGACAAAAGATATGTCATACGTTGTTATTAGGATTAGACTTAATACATTTAGCCAAGGGATTTTGGGAACACTTAACTTCTAAAATGCTACTTGAAGGGATGGTATAAGGTGTTATTGAATTAATATGATGAGAAACATTGGAAGAAGATTTACAAGGATAAAACAGGAAAAATGTGATCTTAAAATGATATAAGAACTTCTTCAATTTTAGATAGAACTTAAGTAGTGATTATGATCTGCTTTCATTAACCAAAAAATTAAGAGTAATTGTAATCCCATTTTAAAGCCCTAATATTCATTGTAGGGATTCCACTTCATTTTAGTTTAGTTTTAAGCCCTAAGAATTGCCTATAGGCCTTTCATTTTCCATTTCAAGTCTTATGGAATTACGATAGGCATT
This sequence comes from Erythroxylum urbanii, assembly GCA_027568935.1. Lineage (NCBI taxonomy): Eukaryota > Viridiplantae > Streptophyta > Magnoliopsida > Malpighiales > Erythroxylaceae > Erythroxylum > Erythroxylum urbanii. The sequence goes on from JAOQML010000008.1 coordinate 22,687,622, forward strand.
TTCTTTATATTCCAACAGCTAATAGTCATTCAGGCATTAACTAAGTCTCACCAATATCCCTAAGAGACATTTCATAGAACAATTTATAGGCAACCCGAATTCATCTCTAACTAATAACAAAACCACTACATTTTTCCATTGTTCATCAACATAAACACGTTTAAACAACAAATGAACCAACCATAGTTCAAAAAACACAAAATACCCACATTCCATCAAAACAAAACTGACATTCATTTATATAAGCATTTAATAAAGAAGTTTTTTGCTGACAAAATAAACTTGAGAGCAAAGCACCATGGATGACTAACCTTGATTTAACTGAAGACAATGGACATGGACGATAGACAAGAACAAGGGACGATGGACGATGGACGATGGACGATGATTTCTAGAGAGAAGATCGATGGCAATAAAGAACAAAACAAGAAGAAAAAATGATGCAAGGTAGGGAGGGAAGTTTTTACGTAGGTTTAAGTTGAAACCAAAATGACGTTATTTGGTTTAACACAAAACAACGTCATTTTCATTTAAATAAAAAACAAAAATACTGAAAGAAGAAATTTCTATCGATAAATTACCGACGTTTATTTTTCTTGCTAACTATTGCTGCCTATTTTTACCACAGACTTACTATTTTGTCGTTATATTATGTCGACAAAATCTCGTGGATAATTTCCCTCCAGCTTTACTGACGAATATTTTTTCCATCGCAAAAAACCATTTTTTCGATAATTTTACTGATGGAAAATCAATTTCTGTTGGTAATTTACTATAGAATTTTGTCCGTTGGTAATTTTTAATTTTCTTGTAGTGATATAAACAACATTTTGTAATCATCGAATATATTAAAAAAGATCTCAACTTTTTTATCGTCTTTACAAATTCGTTTTGTTGCTTTAATCAACTTCATTGATGAAAGTCTTCCATCCTCTTTCAACATATTAAATATTTGAGTTCTTTTCTCACTCATATTCTCAGAAAGAGTAAATGCTTTTTTTTTTACCTTTTAAATACAAAACAAACACATTATTCATATTACTACCTGTTTCAATATTATTACCATTTCCTCCTATACTTCTTTATAGACCTCGAGCTCTATTTCTTGTTACTTTATCTTTGTCATAAATTTCAGCTAGTTGATTGAAATGCGCGAATGGTTTCATGTATAAATCAGATGCTCCTTCATGACTTTATATAATAATATCAATATCATCATAAATAATTATATGCATAAATAATAAATTTTAATACAAAAATAAATAGCAAAAAGATAAAAAAAAGTTTATTTGTACCTTTTCCTAACCTATATAAATGTCTTTATTACCAATTGTCATTTTTTGCTCATTATCCTGTCCAAATCTACTTCTATTTTATTGAATATCTAATAAGTATCCAAGTAGCTTCAAAATTTTAACTTTCGATTCAATATGAGGTTTCTTTAAGACACCTTTCAATTTCAACATAATATCTTATAATTATAATCTATCTTCCATGTGGTGCCTTGTTTCGTCAAATCATTGGCTACCTTTATAAAATTTTTGCAATTCTCAGTTTGGTATCCGATATGCCTGTGGAAGTGATAGTATAAGTTTTTATCTCTCAGAACAAGGTTTGCAGCTATTCTTTTTAGTTTTTTTAACTAAGTCGATTAATGATATAACAACGACAATCTTAAGTGATGTATTAAATTTGGGGAACACTTCCTGAATCCTCCCTTTATTTAATTCTTTTGATCCTTTTGTCTTTAACTTCTTCTTCTTAATTTCATTAACTAAAGATACCCCCTCTTCTTTTTTTTTTATTATAAAAGGTAAATATATTAAACCAATGAGTTTATGTATATGGTCCTTGGGGCATACCCCGGCCAAAGGTTGTAATAAAAAACATCAATGTTATCTATACAATCAAAAATATCAAAAGGTAATCAGTTCATTAAAGACTTTATCTTATATACTACATCAAAGCTCGTAAAAGAAGTAGAATCTAACTGAATAGCATTCCTTGTCTTCCATACCGTATAGATGGTACACACAAATGCCAGTCGTGCGGTATTGTTTCTTAGGCATGCTCCAGTGTAGTCTCTCCTAATCCATTTGATAGCATTGGACAGAGTAGACATAGCCCTTGTCAACCCCAACCAATCTTAAATAGCACTCCAAACATCACCTGAACAAGAACATCTAAAAAATAAATGATCAAAAATTTCTTGTACAGCACCATACAATCTACAAGTCGGGTCTATATCAAGGAATGTTAAGTTATCCTTTGTTAGTAGTCAGTTACGAAGACTAAGCCATGCAATAAAGGAGAACTTAGGCAAGATACAATTTTTCCAAATAAAGGACATCTAGGGCTATCTATTACGCCTTACCTAAAGCAACTTATACACCTTCCTTGAGGAGAGGGCTCCTTTTATACATAGTCCTTGCATCCTATTCACCACCTCCTGACGACCACCCATCCTATCCACCAAAGTATTCCGAATCAAAGCCAACTTCTTCATCAAGGGTGAGTCTCGGTTTAAAGTTTCCTAGTCCCAAACTGATAATCTCTTTAAGTACACCTTATGAATCCATCACACGCATAGTGAATCAACTTTGGAATGAATGTTCCATAGCACTTTAGCCAACAAAGCTGAGTTCCATACTTTACAATTCTTCAATCCCAGTCCACCCTCATCTTTTGGTACACATATATCATCCCACGTCACCTTAAAGTGCTTACCAACCTATAGAAAAACTTGTAAATATAGGTTATTCGCTCAAGGATAGACACTAGATTTGGGAACACCTGAAGTCAAAAAGATTGTACACCTTGAATTACATATTTAATCAGCTCAATTTTGCCAGCATAGGATAGAGTCTTGCCATTCCAGTCATTTATATAAGTCTCGATGGATTCAATCAATACTGGAAATTGAGCCACTAAAATCTTCATAGGTGCCAAAGGAATCCCCAAGTACCGAACAGGAAATTCCCCCATAGGATATTCAACCATCTTTATAATGTCATCCCTATCTCTACCAAAGTATAAATTTGATTTAGAAGGACATACCTTCAGCCCTAATACCCTATTCAACTCTCTCAAAGCATCCACCAAAATTTTAATAGAGTAGATATCTCCTCTCGAAAATAACATTAAATCATCAGTAAAAGCAATGTGAGAGATGCCTAGTTTGTTACACTTCGGATGGAAGTTAAAATGGGTGTTTATGGTTCGCATTTTAAGCAATCTCAATAAGTATTCCAAGCAAGTAATAAACAAGATAGGTGACATAGGATCACCTTGTCTCAATCTACGCCTACCTTTGAACATACCATGTATTGCACCATTTATCGAGATCGAGAAGGATGCTGTGGTAACGCATTCCATGATCCATCCAACATACTTAGTAGGAAATCCCAAGCCATTTAGCATATCCTCAAGAAAGACCCAAGAAATAGTGTCATAGGCTTTCTTGATGTCAAGTTTGATCATGCATTATGGGGAAATTCTTTTCCTGGTGTATCCTCTTACTAATTCCTGTGCTAGAAATATGTTATCCATCATATTTCTACTTGGCATAAAGGCGGCCTGAGTTGGGTCTACAATGTCACCAATTATAGATGCCATACGCTCCATCAGTATCTTAGTGATCACCTTATACACAACATTTATACAAGAAATCAGTCTAAAGTCAAATACTTTTGGCTTTTCCTTCGTTTTAGGGATAAGTGTGATGATGGTGTGGTTCAATTGCTTAAGCAACTGACCATTAGTAAAGAATTCCTTTATAGCTGATATCATGCCTGAACCAGCAATGCTCCAATGTCTCTTGAAGAAAGTAGAAGTAAATCCATCCGACCCCAAAGCCTTATCATCTCCAATATCAAACATCACCCACTTGATCTCCTCCTCCAGAACTGGGGTAGTCAACGAGTCGTATGACTCCATAGCCAGAGTTGGTCCATTTCTAATCACACTCAAGTCCAACCTGTTTGAAGGAGCTGAAGTTCCAAAGAGCCCTCTAAAGAAGTTCACAAAGCACCCTGCAACTTCTTCCATCGATTTAGTTGAAGTTCCATCCTCCTTAATTATATGTGAGATAGCATTCCTCAAACCTTTCTTCTTGGCAACTGCATGAAAATATCGTGCGCTTTATCAACCTCTAAAATATGTGTACATTTTGCTTTTTGCTAATAAAAGTGTCTCTTGGCTTCTAATAAGAACCCAGTCTTCTTCCTATTTATATTCACCTCATTCTTCAGCTCTATATCATCAGGGCTATTTAAAGAAGCTTTATATGCAGATTTAAAGCTTTCTTTAGCCTTCTTAGCCTTCAAAGATATGTGTCCATAGGCCTCAGAATTTAGTACTTTCAAAGGACCTTTTAATGACTTCAACTTCAAATGTAAAATGAATTAAGCATTCCCATTCACTACCTTCTCCCAACTGTTTTCTACTATATCCTGAAACTGAGGGTGATTAAGCCACATGTTAAAAAACTTAAAAGTCTTATTACCCCTAATATCTGGTTAAGTGAAATCCACCATAACAGGACAATGGTCTAAATCAACCATCATATCTAAGAAGTGAGTCGTACATGCATACCCCAATGTTCCCCACACTTGATTAAGAAGAACCCTAACAAGTTTAGCCCATAAATTATTTTTGTGCCAAGTATAGAATTCACTTCAAGATGGAGCATCCTCTAAACCAAGTTATCATCCGAAAGTCCAATAGGTCTTTAAGCAGGTAGGCCAAAGGTGGTCTACAGCCTAGTCTTTCTTGTGCTGAGCATACACAATTAAAATCTCCCATGATAATCCAAGGCACCATAATGACTGATCCCAACCATATTAAATATTGCCAAAGTTTCCTTCTTTTTGTTACACTATATAACCCATAAACGAAGGAGACCCTAAATGTATGATGTGTTATTCAGCACTGAACTTGACAGTAAACATGTTGTTCACCCACATCCAGTACATGACATGTAAAAAAGATAGGGTTCTATAAAATGTACATCCTACCTCCCTTTATAGCTCCAAAGTTGTGAGAGTAAGCTCATCCCTTAAATCTATTCCTTATCATCATACAATACCATCAATAGAGCGTTTAGTTTCAATAAGGCAAGCAAACTTACAATCATATTGTCTTATTAGGTTGACAACACTATATTGTCTCGAGGCCTTGTTTAAAGCTCGAACATTCCAACATAGTATCTTCATTTATCGCTTTTAGGGGTCCTGTCACCTCCTAGCCTCTTGGCTGCTTCGGTAGTATTATTGCCCACTATACCAGCTCTAGTAACAATGGCCTGATCATGCACATTACCACTACCATACCCTATTCTATTATTAAGCATCATCGTAGTCTTGCCTTTGCCTACATTCTTATTATATTGCACCTTCTGCCAATCTCCATCGTAAACTTTCTTAGGATCTGTCCATAGCTTAATCACCTTAGGAATCCCTCCTCCATTCAATTCCTCCCTAGGTGTGGTAGTAGCAAAATTACCCTTAGGCTGAAAAGGTTGTCCACCTGACTGACCGGCTCTCACACCTTTAAGTTACCCTCAGGCTAAGATGGTTGTCCCCCTGACTTATCAGCTCTCACATCTTTAGTTGATCCCTCCTTAACTCTTGTATGTTCACACAATTCTACAACCTTTCCTTAGAGAGGCCGATGCATAGAGCCCATATCAGCTGTACCCTTTTCTTTATCTCTGGTTTCAACATTCAATGCACCCTTTATGTCTCCCTCATTCACAGCATCCTTCATTTGTTTATTTTTGTTCCTTGCAATGGTTTTGCACTCAAAAAGGTTATGGCCAAATTTCTTACAAAAGTAACAGTAGTTAGGAAAGGTTTCTTAGGTTACCACTTGTGTGTAACGGGTATCTCCTAGCATTTTAACATTAAAACTTGTTACTGGTTTCTTTGAAACATTAACTTCAACTAAAATTTTGGCCAAACCAATACGGGATCTTGTGTTGGTGACTTTGTCTGTGCATATATGTTTTCTAACTCGGGAGCCTAATTTTGACAGCCCCTATCATTCCATAATTCCAAAGGGACGTTGGGGAATTGCATCCAAATAGGTACTTTTATGAAATCCTTATAGTCGAAAGAGAATCCATGGGACAATCGTTTAAGTAATAGCATTTTCCTAAATATCAGATACGACCCCCTTGCTAGTATATTGGTTCGGTCTTCTTCCGTGTCAAACTGAAAAATTATCCATCCTTGATTAAAGAATTTTACAATTGATAGCCCATTTAGCAATCAGTCCTTCAAGTGCTTTCATTTCTGGAAATCTTCCTGTGAAGCAACCAACAAGACAAAAGCCCCATTCTTTTTCAATAGGCACCACATCTTCTTCCTCCATGGTGACCTCAACATCCACCACCAAGAATTCCTGCTGCATTCCTTGCTTCAATTCCTTATTGTTCCTGAATAAGCTTACAAACAAAGGTTTAGTTTAAGTTTCATGACTACTTGGGTAAACTGGATTAGGCACTTTATTAGATACCTTGCGGGCACTCTCTTCTTTCTTTGAGCATTCCTTTAAATCCATAGAGTCAGTGCCATCAACCTCCAAATCAGTTTGGTGGTCAGTCTCATCATCAGAAGATGACGATTCTGCATCCTCCCTGTATTTATCAACTCCAGCTTTAATCGTCATCCCAATACCCTTACTCGTATTCCTAACCAGTGAACCACCCTCATTATCCGCAACACCCAAATTCCTGCCTTACATTGCCACCCGCCTTGTATTCACCCTAGTTTCTCCATCCCTAGCATTCAATTCCTTTCTAAGATCTTCAGAAGTCTGCGCACTAGCTACCTTCATTATCGAGTGGCCATGTTCCCTAACCCTCTGTACATCATCAACCACGACGTTTTGGGAGATCTCTCGATTTGGGGATCCTACAACTTACAAACCAAGCACACAATCTACCGTAATATCTGCCCTTTATGTGGTGTTTTTCATCTTTTACCCATGCCTAAGAACCCCTAAATAATCAAGCAATCTTCGTCCTAAGTACAGTACCGAGATCTAAAGTGACCCCGTTGTTAAGTTAAGAGGACTTTACGATGATTAATTTTGATGACAATAAAATAATAATAATGTTAGAAACAAATGAACGTTTTTAACAAGTATGTGAAGTGTGCAAACGCAGAAGCAGACGCAAAGTAAATATAGACGCAGACGCAGACGCAAAGACAACACAGACGCAAAGAAGACATAGACGATACCACGAAGATACATTAGTACATCAGAACAATTATTTAGTCAGAGTT
>JAOQML010000008.1:22695971-22713992 GCA_027568935.1 Erythroxylum urbanii
ATAGCTGCAGAATTCTCATCTTTAATTTGAATTTAAGTTGAGATAATTAGCTTATCACTATGTTTTAGTGCTGTAGCTACAGAATTCTCACCTTTAATTTAAGTAGTGTAAACTGACACTGAGTATTGCGAGTATTTCTTCATTAGTTTTGCAGTTTAAAGTACATCAATATTGCTATGGTCACAGTATTGAAGAATGTACACTATTAAGAGGCATTTCAAAGGTCAAAATTATCTGCCAAGTTTGAATAGATTTTAGCCTCCATTCTATTTTTTTAGACATATCAACTTGTTTGTGAGCATAGTAGTTTTATAATTTTAATCTACTTCTTATTTCTTTCTTATTCTTTTTTTAGGACGGTGATGATTAAGAGTGGATAAAGAGGTAATTGGTGAAGGATTTTGGAGTGCTCATATATATTGGTTTTATTTAGTATTTAGATTATTTCACTTACATTTCATATAAAATGGAAGACGATATTGGAGATGAATATTTTAGCTAGTGATTTTTTGCTTTTGTATTTTTAATATGTTAAAAGATTAAATTGTACAAGTCCTTATGAACTATATATTATATATAAATGTAGTTTTTGTTGTCGTTTACATTTGATAGTACAATTAAGACATACATTGATATCTATATATTCTTTTAATGTATATATGAATATTGCTTACACTATGACCAGAGTTAAATAATATTAGTAACGAAAGAATAAATTGTTGCCTAAAAAAGTTTCACTTGGTTGCTTTATAAAGATTTTAAAGTGCTGTAATATCTATTTAACATTATTGCTATAAATTTGAAACTAATGTATTACCTTAGTTAAAACTTAAAGCAACGTTTTTTTAATTTGTTGCCTAATCAAAAGACTCTGTTGCCTTATAATTATTACAGTGTTACTTCTTGTAAGGATATGAATTCTGTTGTTTTAATAAAAAGACAATGATAATTATACTTATAGCTATACTTTTATTTATTGCCTAAAGCACTTTTTTTCATAGTGATTTTTCTCCTTCTACTACATCTTAAACATCTTTGCTCCTCGTATGCCGTAGTCCATGATTATATGCACCAGCACGAATGTCATACATATACATGTGGTCTTCTTCAAATCCCTGACTTGTATATAGAGAAGTTTGTGACCAATTGGAGGTAACCTCAGTACTTAACTCCGTTTGTATGTTCAAATCATGCATTATTTCATCATAATAAACATAATTCATATTTAAGACAAATACTTTATTGAACATATATTATGGAAACCAATATGAACTATCTAGAAAAACTAAGCTATACAGACGAAACCAATACATATATAATATTGATCACATCTATATAGTACTTAAAAACCTTGTAGTACCTCAACTTGAAGGCTTTAATTCTTCTCTTATTAAAACAACACGTTTATTGATTATTTATTATCTTATTAGATCACATGGTCTTAGTTAATGATTATTGCAAGCAGTTATAAAACATAAATCATATTCCAAGGAAATGATAAGCCCATTTGAGCGTTTTAAAAGAGCTTAAACTTTTGTAACTTATTTGATAAACATTTGTGTACAAATACTAAATTCAGCTGTTTTTATCAATTTTGCAAAATTTACAAAATGTAGATCGTTGAAGTACAGAAATAATTTCTAATAGTGCAGCTCATGCCTCACTTGGATGCGAGCTGACAAACTAGTGCGCCATCTTCGATTGTGGCAGATAAACAAACAAACATGAACTTGTCAGCTTTAATCTTTTATTTCTTCAATTCTTCGGCATCAGTGGGCGGTGTGATCTTGTCGCTACCCATAATAGTCTTATCCAGGCATATAATATAAAACCACACATGAGTTCACCATTTTCTATAATTATTTTGAATTAGTTTTTCGATATCGCTAGCAAACTTGCCATGTCTACCCTCGTAACTTGAGAGTGCTCCGTATTATCTAGGAATTTGGCACCATATTAATCCTTTATGGAGTTCTGGTCCAAGCATACGTGGAGGTGAAATTGTCAATATTGAAAAATTAAAAACTAAAAGACCATTAACTAACACCATAATAACAAATTAACAACTATAAGACATTTTTGCCCCTAAGGGTATTTTTGTTTATTTTTCATACATTAGACAGTTATTAATTGTAATTTGGTTTTTAAATAAATTATCAATTAAGTTACGTAATTTAATCTAAATAAAGATAATAAAGTGACCCAATAAACGATCTAAATTAATGGATCGAAGTCTAGGTAAAAAATGGATCCCTTTTAGTGTAGACTAGGTCTATATCAGCCTTGTAATGGGAAAGCCCGATATGAAAGTTATATAAATAGGTTAAGGTCTCTTGCAGTTGCTCATATCAATCGTAAGCATAAGGAATCTTTGACCCGTGAAGAGAGCTTACATATTGAGAAAACTGTAGAAAGACCTAGCCCGCGTCTCGGTGATAAATTCCCGTAAAAACGGCGGTAGATTCGAGAGCATATTGGCTTCGAAAAGCTAGTTTGAAGTTCCAGAATCAGAAAATCAGATATTTCCGCATTTCACCTTTTTTTTGCCCTTTCAAGTTCGATCAAGGGTATGTAACTAAGGTACCGTTACGTATTACAGATGACAAGGGGTTGACGTCTACAGTAAATCCAAAAAAAACACACATAAGTTTCAGATTTCCCGTAAGGGTATCCGGGATGTTTTGGGTCAGTTTCTGGGTTTGGAAAATTTATAAAATGAAAATTTCTATTTTTCTGGATTTATTACATTAGTAATAAATTAAAAAGTCTAGAAAGGGGAATAAAGGTATTCTAAATTCGATTTCGAGTGAATTTTTATGCTTCGGACATCACATGAGGGAGATACTTCAATTTTTCATGTCTCGGGTCTCATATTTAGTGTTCGGAATCACATGATAGTTAATTGGAGAAGGAATTAAGACATTCTGAAGCCATTTTTGAGTGAATTTTCGTGTAACATGTTAGCCCCCGAATTTTTATTATTGAGTTAAGCATGATTTAAATAAATTATGAGGTCATAATACAATAATTATTGGAGTTTAATTATTTATTACAGTGTTAGTAGGATTTTATTACACTGGTTAGTTGAATTAAAGCAGTAAATGTATTGAGGGCAATTGTGGCATGTCACTTACGTATAAAAGCTATGGAGTATTAAAGGAAAGGTAAAGTGGACCTTTACTACTCATTAAAGGCAAAATCGGAAGAGGAAAATGTTGTCTTGGTTATTAGATGAAGAAAAACGTGGATGAAGGGAGAGAATGAAGATAAAAACATGAAAAAGAAAGGAAGGAGAGAGGCTTTTGTTCATTAGAGAAAAGAAAGAATATAAAGTTAGGGTTTCATCTTTTCTTAGTTTTTAAGACTGATTTTGAGGGTATTCAAGAAGAGAAAAGGAAGAGGAAGAGAAGAGCTTCCATTTGAGCCAAACATCTCTTTATTTGGTGAAGATTCAAGGTAAGCCAATTTTTAATCCTATTGATTTTTGGAAGGGTTTTGGTTCATGGAGCTTAGGAAATACATGTGTTTAAGTATTCTAGAATTAATTTTTAGTGAATATGCTTTTGGGGTTCTCAATTTGTATTCCTATTTAATGGGATTTTTGCCAATGTTAAAGAGAATCAAGAGGAGCAAGGGGAGCAAGAGGAGGGCCATTTTTAAGTAAGTTTTTAAGCAAAGAATTCAGGTGGGTTACATTTTCATAGTTGAGTTAATGAGTCATAAGTATTTTTTCAAATCAATAAAGTTAAATGATTTCAATTGCTTTAAAAATGTTGCATTTATTGCTTCTTAAATGATTTAAGTAATTATTACATGTTTGGTATATGAATCTTGATGATGATTTATGAAATGATGATGGAAATTTTATTTGAAAAATATCATGCTTATGGAAATCATGTTTCCGAAATGTGTCTTTTGTGCAAGATGTTTACAAGATATGAAATTCATGTTTGTGTGGGTTTGTGGTGGTCCATTCTATTATGTCACGTGCACGTTGAACATGTTAAAGGCTTCTCCCGATTGCCCGCTAATGGCATAGAGCTCCATCACAAACTCCCTCATGTTTACTGGAGATTCACAAGAACTCCCTCATGTCTATTGGAGATTCGCAAGAACTCCCTTATGTTTATAAACTACCCAAACCATTATGATTGCTTATGTGTTTATGATTTGTTTGACAAGTTGAGAAATGCATAACTTATGTTGTTTATGAATTGTTTGAAAAGCTTGAGAATTTACGAAATATGTGTTTTATAGATTTAGTGCCATTTACTATGGCAACGAATATTGTCAATGGTTTTGCTTATTTCTCCGTTATAAACTTGTTACCCATAAGCTTTTAAGCTCACCCTCATTCCTCCACATTCCTCCCCATCTCTAAGTGAAGAGCAAGAGATTGAGTGATAGAGAGTCAAGACATCAGTCCAAGTCTGCATATTTTTTTGTATTTAAGTTAGTTTATGAAAACACAAGGCTTTAGCCGCATTTCAAGTAACACCCGTTCATGTATATTTTGTATTTTTGGATCATAAGACCAATGATGTATTTGGGTCTCGAAATGCCCATTAAAGCTTTGTAAAACTCTTTTCTTTTGATTTTAATGAAATATATTTATGTTTTGCTCATGACTTTGGAAGTTTTCACATTACATTTTCAAGCATTCATAGGGGTAAAATCTGTGTTCTGACTTCAGGGAAAAAACTGTTTTAATCTAGGCTGATTTAGACAATGTTGTCTCTTGGAAGCTGTAGTTTATCCTCTTAGCTTTCCAATGATATAAAGTGTGTAATTTTTGGACATCGGAGTTGAGAGATATGCCTTTTACAAGTTAGTGATGTTGCAAAGGGTGTATGCTGAACACTTGAGTTAATAGAAAATGAGTACTATGGTGTCTTGAAATGGGAATTATTAGTATGATAAGTTAGAGATGAAATGAAGGTGATAAAGGGAGATTGAACATGTGCAAAAATTATGACGAATGTGCATAAGTTGGGATGTTATGTTTTTTTTTTGGATTGATGACCAAACATAGATTATGATTTGGATGTAAATGATATTGAGCTGAAATGAAAGTGATAATGAAGGGAAATGACGAGGAAAATAAGTTGGAAATGATAGATATGCATAAGAGGGGTCGTAGGTAACTTGTAGGAGTTAGAAATTTGGAAATTGACCTGTAAATGTCTGTTGGGCAGACTTGATGTCCGCTGGGCTAACCTTCTAGGGAATTCCAGCGTTCCAGCTTAGTTCATGTCTGTTTGGAGGGTCATATGTCCGCTAAGCAGACATTCTCAGGACAGTTATATAAATGTGTAATTTTTGACTCTTTAGATGGCAAAATCTCTCTTTGGGGTTTTCACAGAAGTTGTAGAACTCAAAGTCCCCTTCAAAATTGTATTTGAATAGCCTTGATCTGACATCTATAGTGAAAGTGATGCTTTTTTCCCAAATCAAGTACATATATATATTGTGGGCTTTTCAATGCTTTCCTATGATACATTTAGGCTTGAATGGAGCTTGAAATGTACTTGGTTTGATGTGAAAATAAGAGATAAAATGAGTGATATGTTTAGGGTGATGCTTGAGGATCTAAACATAAGAATGAATTGTCATATATCAAGTGCTCAATATGGAATTTTGGGATGTTATGAGAATAAAGATGAACCTATGATGGCTAATGAAATTCCATTACAAGAACCCTAAAGAGTGATGCACACACGTTTTATGACTCTCGAGTTAGACTCCGAAAATGGGGCCTAACATTTGGGGGTATCAGAGCGTCTAGGTTTAGTATCCTAGGCATGAAATGAGTCGTTTTAAAAACATGAAAAGAACATGCATTGATTTAAAAGAAATACATGCATTGTTTTTGTATTGTTTCATATGATTTTAAATTGTTTTATATGAAGCATGGTTTAAGAAGGTTTTACATGCACACATGCGAGTTCAACTGTGACATAAAACATGAACTAAAGATTTTAAATGGTTTTAAATTGGAGTGAGTATGCCACCTCAAAGGAGAACTTGAGGAGCTATGACTCGATCTCGCTCTCACCAAGAAAGTAAGGATGAATCTCATGTCCCACAAGATGCAGGGACACACTCTACTCATGATTCTGAGGCACCTAGTGTGTAACATGAAGTGCCACCACCTCCCCCTCCTATGCCCCAAGTAAACCCCATGGATCTGTGTTTCTTTCAAGCCTTTGCTCAAGCTTTCACGCATGCTATGGGCCAAGTGCCACAAGTTCCAGTACAAGCTCTAGTAGAGAGGAGCGAACAGTATGATCAGCTCTGCAAGTATGGGGCTTTAGAATTTAATGGGACTATGAATCCGGAAGAGGCTGAAGCATGGTTGAGAAGGACAGAGAGAGTCCTGTTACAAATGAAGTGCTCCGATAAGGAGAAATTGGATTATGTAGTGAGCTTGCTGCAAAGGGACGTACTCTATTGGTAGGAAACAGTGCCCCATAGTCAGGTTATATTGCCAGTCTTGTCATAGAGAAAATTTTTGGAAGCCTTTAGGAAGAAATATTTCTTAAAAGTCTATGTTCAAGAGAAGGCCAGAGAATTCCTAAATCTCACACAGAGGGACATAAGTGTGAGCGAATATGAGTTGAAGTTCACCCAGCTTTCAAGGTATGCGGCTAACATTGTTGCGAATGAGGAGGATAAGTTCTGTAATTTTGAGGGAGGACTTCATTTGGGGATCAAGGAGAAAGTATTGATCCACAACTTTTGTGACTACCAGCTGTTGGTAGATATTGCACTCCAAGATGAGAAACTGGAGAACATAAAGTATGAAGTAAACAAGAAGAGGAAGAACTGAGAATAGTCTTCCAAGAAGGGAATGAGTACCCCCATGCCTGAAAGGAGTATGAGGACTTTCCACACGCAGAGCGAAGTGGGAAGTAGTGGCTCTGCTAAGAATAAGCAAGCAAAGGCAGCTTCAGTGCAAACATCAACCATAGGAGGCTACAGAATGATAGTGGGGAGTAGGTATACAAATCCCCAATGCGAGTATTGTGGGAAGTTTCACAGAGGAGAGTGCCTTAAGTTACTTGAAGTATGTTTCTGATGCAGAGAGAAAGGACATATGGTCAGGGAATGTCCCCAAACACCAAGGCAAGATGGGTCGCAGATGCAAGCCTCAAAGAGAGTTGAAACAGTAAGAACCAGGCCGGCCACTGAGGTGGGAAGTTTTGGAGCGACATGGAAGGTTATTCCTCCAGGAAGGGCAAGGGGTCAAGCACAAGCAAGGGTGTTTGCCATGACTAGAGATGAAGCTGCAGTCGCACCTGAAGTTGTTATGGTTACAGTTATTTAATTCAGAAGTATATTTATTGATTGATTCTGGCTCCACACATCCTTTTGTTTCTGCAAGCATGACATTACTTGGTGTTAATTTGATGCCATAGGATAGTCCATTGATTGTTAGTACTCTTATAGGGAGGAATGTGATAATAAGTCAAGCATATAGAGACTGTGAACTCTTTATTGGTGCTAAACTAGGAGTGGACTTAATGCTTTTAGATTTAAAGGGCCTAAATGTTATACTTGGAATGGAAACTTGGAGAAATATCATGCAAAGTTAGACTGTAACCTCAAAGAGGTAGAATTTGATCTTGACAAGGGTAAGAAGGTGACTTTTAAGGGAGACAGAATAGCACTATCACTAAGAATTATTTCAACTTTGTTAGATGACAGGATGATGAGAAAGGGGTGAGAAGCCTTCTTAGCACACATTGTTGACATTGAGGTCAACGAAAGAAAGTTAGAAGATTTTCCAATTGTGAGGGAATTTCTAGATGTGTTTCCAGAAGACTTACTTGGTTTGCCACTAGCAAGAGAAATCGAATTCGTCATCGATTTGATTCCAGGTACCGCATCTATTTCCATACCACCTTATAAAATGGCTCCAACTGAGTTGAAGGAGCTTAAGGAACAATTGGGAGAACTGTTACAGAAGGGGTATATAAGGCCAAGTTCGTCACCATAGGGAGCGCCGATTCTGTTTGTTAAAAAGAAGGATAGAATATGGTATGTTTGCATTGATTACCAGAGGCTCAACAAAGTGACCATTAAGAACAAGTATCCTCTGCTATGAATCGATGATCTGTTCAACCAGTGGTAAGGAGCAAAGGTCTTTTCTAAAATTGATCTCAGGTTAGGTTATCATTAGCTCAAAATCAGGGAATTTGATGTACACAAGATAGCCTTTAGGACACGTTATAGGCATTATGAGTTCCTAGTCATGCCATTTGGTTTAACCAATGCTCCAACTATGTTCATAGATCTCATAAATAGGGTCTTCAAGGAATATCTGGACCAATTTTTCATAGTATTTATAGATGACATTCTGGTTTATTCCAAGAGCAAAAAGGAACATAAAGAACATCTCAGGAAAGTGTTGCAAACACTAAGGGAGAAGGAGCTTTATGCCAAATTCAGCAAGTGTGAATTTTGGCTTTATAAGTTGGTATTCCTTGGACTCGTAATTTCTAAGGATGGGGTACATGTCGATATGAGGAAAACTGAAGTAGTGGTAAATTGGCATGCACCAAAAATAGTAGCAGAAGTGAGTAGCTTTTTGGGTCTAGCAGGATATTATAGGAGGTTTGTTGAAGAATTCTCCATGATAGCTGCTCCAATGATCAAGTTATTAAGGAAAAATCAGAAGTTTATCTGAAGTGATGAATGTTAGAAGAGCTTTGAGGAGCTTAAGCACAAATTGACAGGTGCTCCAATTTTGACCTTGCCTATGGGAGATGAGGGCTATACAATTTATAGTGATGCTTCAAGAAAGGGTTTGGGTTGTGTGTTGCTGCAAAGAGACAAGGTAATAGCTTATGCCTTATGGCAACTAAAGCCTTATGAAATGAATTACTCGACCCATGATCTAAAATTGGCAGCAACAATTTTTGCATTGAAAATTTGGAGACATTATCTGTATAGAGTTTAGATGGAGATTTTTACAGGTCATAAAAGTCTCAAGTGCTTACTGAGCTAGAAAGAGTTGAAATTAAGACAGAGAAGGTGGTTAGAGCTACTTAAGGATTATGACTTATTGATTGAATACCATCCAGGCAAGGCAAATGTAGGAAATCCTTCATAGCCCATGTTCAGACAATTTATCTACCATTGTTGAAAGAGATGGCTAATCTTAAAATAAGCTTGAAAACGGAGGAACCTAATTGCATTATTGCTAATTTTAGAGTGAGACCAATACTCAGAGAGAAAGTTAAGGAGTTGTAAGAACAAGATGTAGATGTGAACAAGCTCCGAGAAGAAATTAAGAAATGCAAACAATCTGAAGTGGAAGTGAGGGATGATGGACTTATGGTTGTAGGCAATAGACTTTGTATTCTGAATGTCAAGGAGGTAAAGGATGAGATACTAGACAAGGCACATAATGCACCTTATGTAACACACCCAGGTAGCACCAGGATGTATAGAGATTTGAAAGAGCATTTTTGGTGGGAAGGTATAAAGAAGAATGTAACAGAATATGCAAGCAAGTGTTTAGTGTACCAGCAAGTCAAGGCTGAACACCAGACACCATCAGGCAAGTTAAGGTCATTGTCCATTCCTAAGTGGAAGTGGCAAAGGATAACCATAGATTTTCTGATGGGTTTGCCTAAGATCAGTAGGAAGCATGATGCCATATAGGTTATTGTTGACCGTTTAAAGAAATCAGCCCATTTTCTAGCAATTAAACAGACTGATTCTCTACATGTGCTAGCAAAGAAGTACATTGATGAGATAGTGAGACTATATAGGATTCCAGACTCTATAGTTTCTGACAGAGATCCTCGGTTTACTTTAAGAATTTGGGAAAGCATGCAAGAAGCTCTAAGGACCAAGTTAAATTTTAGCACTGCTTTTCATCCCCAAACAAATGGTCAATCTAAGAGGACCATTCGAAACCTTGAAAGAATGCTCAAGGCATGTGTGATGGATTTCAAAGGTGTATGGGACAAGCACTTTCCATTGATTGAATTTGCTTACAATAATTTGTACCACTCGAGCATTTAGATGGCTCCTTATGAAGCACTATATGGAAGAAGATGTAGAACTCCTATATGTTGGGATAAAGAAGGAGAAAGGAAATTAATAGGACCAGAGTTACTCCAGATGACAGTTGACAAGGTCAATCTAATTAAACAAAGACTTAAAGCAGCTCAAGATAGAATGAAGTGCTATACTAATGCACATCGAAAGGAAATGGAGTATGAAGTTAGTGAGAAAATCTTTCTTAAGACATCTCCTTGGAAAGGAGTCATGAGGTTTGGCAAGAAGGGCAAATTAAGCCCAAGATACATTAGTCCCTACGAGATTGTTGAGAGGATTAAACCACTGGCCTATAGATTGGCACTACCACCAGAATTGTCACAGATACATGATGTCTTTCATGTTTCCATGTTAAGAAGGTATAGATCAGATCCCTCCCACATCATTCAGACCACAGAGGTTCAGTTGAGAGATGATCTGACTTACAAGGAGACTCCAGTGGAGATTCTGGACATTGCGGAAAAGGTCCTCAGGAACAAGACAGTTCAAGTGTTTAAAGTCTTGTGGAAATACCATTCTAAAGAAGAGGCCACGTGGGAGCCCTTGGAGGCCATGGAGGAGCAGTATCCACAACTCTTCAATGACTTAGGTAAGAATTTTGAGGACGAAATTCTTTTTAGAGAGTGAGAAATGTTAGCCTCCGAATTTTTTTGTTGTTAAGTTAAGCATGATTTAAATAAATTATGAGGTCATGAAAGAATAATTATTGGATTTTAATTATTTATTACAGTATTAGTAGGATTTTATTACAATGGTTAGTTGAATTAAAGCAGATAGAATGTATTGAGGGCAATTGTGGCATGTCACTTAATTATAAAAGCCATGAAGTATTAAAGCAAGGGTAAAGTGGATAGTTAGCACTCATTAAGGGTAAAATTGGAAGAGGAAATGTTGTTTTGGTTATTAGATGAAGAAAAACATGAATGAAGAGAAAAATGTGAAAAAGAAAGAAAAGAGAGAGGGTTTCATTCATGAGAGAAAAGAAAGAAGACAAAGTTAAGGTTTCATCTTTTCTTAGTTTTTAAAAGTGATTTTGAGGGTATTCAAGGAGAGAAAAAGGAAAAGGAAGAGAAGAGCTTCCATTTAAGCCAAACATCTCTTTGTTTGGTGAAGATTCAAAGTAAGCTCATTTTTAATCCTTTGGATTTTTGGAAGAGTTTTGGTTCATGAAGCTTAGGAAATACATGTGTTTAAGAATTCTAGAATTAATTTTTAGTAAATATGCTTTTGGGGTTCTCAATTTGTATTCCTATTGAATGAGATTTTTGCCAATGTTAAAGGGAATCAAGAGAAGCAAGAGGATCAAGAGGAGGGCCTTTTTTAAGCAAGTTTTTAAGCAAGGAATTCAGGTAGGTTACATGTTTATAGTTGAGTTAATGAGCCATAAGTATTTTTCCAAATCAATAAAGTTAAATGATTTCAATTACTTTAAAAATGTTGCATTTATTGCTTCTTAAATGATTTAAGTAATTGCTACATGTTTGGTACATGAATCTTGATGATGATTTATGAAATAATGATGGAAATTTTATTTGAAAAATATCACGCTTATGGAAATCATGTTTCCTAAATATGCCTTTTGTGCAAAATGTTTACAAGATATGAAATTTATGTTTGTGTGGGTTTGTGGTGGTCCATTCTGTTATGTCACGTGTACATTGACTATGTTAAAGGCTTCTCCTACCTGTTCGCTAGTGGTATGGAGCTCCATCACGGACTCCCTTATGTTTATTAGAGATTCATAAGAACTCCCTTATGTTTATTGGAGATTCGCAAGAACTCCCTTATGTTTATGGACTACCCAAACCATTATGATTGCTTATGTGTTTAAGATTTGTTTGACAAGTTAAGAAATGCATGACTTATGTTGTATATGAATTGTTTGAAAAGCTTGAGAATTTGAGAAATACGTGTTTTATGGATTCAATGCAAGTTACTATGACAACGAATATTTTCAATGGTTTTGCTTGTTTCTCTACTATAAACTTGTTACCCATGAGCTTTTAAGCTCACCCCCATTCCTCCCCATCTCCAGGTGAAAAGCAAGAGATTAAGTGATAAAGAGTCAAGGCATCACTCCAAGTCTACATATTTTTTTTGTATTTAAGTTAGTTTATAAAAACACAAGGCTTTAGCCGCATTTCAAGTAACACTTGTTCATATATATTTTTTATTTTTGGATTATGAGACCAATGATGTATTTGGGTCTCGAAATGCCCATTAAAGCTTGACAAAACTCTTTTTTTTATGTTAATGAAATATATTTATGTTTTGCTCATGACTTTCCAAGTTTTCGCATTGCATTTTCAAGCATTCATAGGGGTAAAATCTGTGTTCTGACTTCAGGGAAAAAACTGTTTTAATCTAGGTTGATTTGAACAATGTTGTCTCTTAAAAGTTGTAGTTTAACCTCTTAGCTTTCCAATGGTATAAAGTGTGTAAATTTTGGACATCAGAGTTGAGAGATATGTCTTTTACAAGTTAGTGATGCTACAAAGGGAGTATGTTGAACATTTTATAGCCTTTTTCTTTACTTGAGTTAACAGAAAATGAGTACTATGGTGTCTTGAAATGGAAAAAATTAGTGTGATAAGTTAGAGATGAAATGAAGCTGATAAAGGGAGATTGAACATGTGCAAAAATTATGACGAATGTGCGTAAGTTGGGATGTTATGTTTTTTTTTTATTGATGACCAAACATAGATTATGATTTGGATTAAATGATATTGAGCTGAAATGAAAGTGATAATGAAGGGAAATGATGAGGTAAATAAGTTGGAAATGATAGATATGCATAAGAGGGGTCATAGGTAACTTGTAGGAGTTAGAAATCTGGAAATTAACCGGTAAATGTCTGTTGGACGGACTTGATGTCTGCTGGTTTGACCTTCTCGGGAATTCTAGCGTTCCAGCTCAGTTCATGTTTGTTTGGAGGGATATATGTCCGCTAAGCAGACATTCTCGAGATAGTTATATGAACGTGTAATTTTTGACTTTTAAGATGGCAAAATCTCTCTTTGAGTTTTTCATGAAAATTGTAGAACTCAAAGTCCTCTTTAAAACTGTACTTGAATGAACTTGATCTGACATCCATAGTGAAAGTTATGCTTTTTGTCCCAAATCATGTACATATATATATTGTGGGCTTATCAATGCTTTCCTATGATATATTTAGGCTTGAATGGAGCTTGAAATGTACTTGTTTGATGTGGAAATAAGAGATAAAATGAATGATATGTTTAGAGTGACGATTGAGGATATAAACATAAGAATGGATTATCGTATATCAAGTGCTCAATATGAAATTTTGGGATGTTATGAGAATGAAGATGAACCTATGATGGCTAATGAGATTCCATTACAAGAACCTTAAAGAGTGATGCGCACAAGTTTTATGACTCTCGAGTTAAACTCTGAAAATGGGGCCTAACACAACAAACTTGTCATAAGGGAGATACATGAGATTCTTGTGTCTCGAGTGGTCGGTTCGGTATCAAGTAATGCACAATAGTCACTCTACTGAGTTTTTACTTTTACGAAAATCTCAAATGAAGTTTTCAGAGAATGTCTTCGGCACGGGTGTGTGACAATGAGAATATGCATTCAGGTTTTGCATTTATTGAAGTTACATTGTTAAATACCATATGCCCATAAAGAATGTGAAAATGATATAACGATATATCCCTTGTGTTTATGGACTTTTTGAGTACTGATGAGGATGTAGTCACCACAGTGGCCTTTCGAGTCAGTATTTTGAATTGTTCTACTTACACGTTAAGGGATGTCTCTGGTCTCATGTTTGGTTATTCTGCCCACAGGTGTTGGCGTTACATGAGATTTTGAGATGTACATAAAGGCTTTGGATAGAGGAAAGCGATTTCTTAAATGATCTATTCGCCCACAAACGGTAATGCTATAAGAGTTGATAGTTTGTACTCCTATCGCTTTTATATGTGGAAGTCTAGTTGCAAATATTATACATTCAACTCATAGGTGTTTTATAATATGTGTGACCAAATTTTCAGTAAAGATACTGTTTAATGACCTTGAGTATCGCTGTTGTCCTACATTTATGTTGATCTAATTAAAGTTACTATGAAATCACCTTTTTGGTCAACAAAATTAGTGTCACCATTGAAACCCTGACCGATTTCAATACAAGAAAAAAACTGAGGATGTATTAAATGTTATGGAAATAGTTGAGGTTGATAAAGCCATACAAATACATAGATCATCTCCGCCTACATCCATGAGCTCGAAAGATCATAAAGTAGCCTATGAAGCTTAGGATCTATCTGACAGTTTATGTCTTATAACCATTAAGAGATCCATACCCAACCATCTGCTTAGTGAACTTCCAAACACAGATATAGCGAAGTAATTTCTTGAAAATGTCTCCTAGAGGTACACAGTCTCATCTACTATTGAGACAAGTGCCTTGATTAAATAATTATTCTCCATGAGGTATACGAGAGAAAAGGGGGAGTAAGGAGTATATATCAAGAATGATACATCTTCACAGTAGACTGAAGATGCTACACATTCCTCTTCCTGATGTCGTTATTATTCACCAGACTCTGAATACACTCCCTTTAGAGTTAAGTAATCTGGTGATGACATATTATTCGTAGGATGAGAAATGGGACTTCAATGCTTTGATTGTCCATTGTGTTGCTGAGGAGGAGAAACTTAAGCTTGTTACTCCTTCGGCCCTCGAAGTAACTAAAAGGAAGGAAAAGATGAAGCACACTAAGATTAAAGGTAGAAAGATTAAATCTTCTCTATAATACCAGAGCTAAAAAAGTTCTACAGGACATAAAAAAGCCAACAGTATGAGGCCTAAAAAGAAAGATTGTGACTATCAAATAACTTCTTAGCTTATCAATTTATGAATCTGATTTGTGATAGTCACATTATGTACTTGGTGTCTATATAGTGGAGTATCTAATCAAGGTGTTTCCATGGTGCAAGGGTTCATATCTAAGATAAAAGCCAAATAAAGAGAAGGAGGAGAAGGAGGAACTAATGATTGACAACAATGAAGAAGTGGAAGTAATTTCTATAAGGGATGTATGTACTGAATCTTGCTGCAAGGTTCATTTAGGTTTTTACATGAAACATTTTATATATGATCTTTGGATCAATTTGGATAAAGAAATTTGACGTTTTGTATTTAATACTTCTATTGTACAGTTGTGTTTAATGCAAAACATAATGATACAGCTTTCTTGTTATATGATTTATGTAGAATGTGTCTTACCCCAAATTAGATATACGCTTCTTCGTATCTTGCTAAACAAGTCATGAAATGAAGGACCCTAATAAATGAAATGCCATACATGGTGTGGCATAAAAGTTTAAGCCATATTTCCAAAGCTAGAGTTGAGGGATTGATTAAAGAAAGCGTTCTCTCAATTCTAAATTATGAAGATTTGGAAATATGTATAGATTATTGCAGTTGTAAGTTAACTAATAAGGATATTGAGGTTAATCATGCTTCTGATTTGTTGAGTCTAATACATAAGGATATCAGAAGACCATATACAGTTACATTGTGCAATTCTAAAAGTATTCTGACATTTGCCATAATTATTCCCGTTACAGTTATGTGTTCTTGCTTGAAGACTGAAGGTTGAGAACCAATTGGGAAAATCCATTCAGAATGTCAAATCTGACTGTGGAGGAGAATATAATGGCAAAAATAGTGTTTCAGGAATTGAAAAGGTCCGTTTGCCAGATATATGGAATCAGTTGGGATAGTGACTTGACTCACTATACTGAGTAGTCTTTAGCAAAATGGTGTGCTATCGAAAGGCATAATAGCACCCTAAAGGACTTAAAGAAGTCAATGCATAACAAGAATAATCTACCTAATTATCCAGAAGTGTGAAAACCCAGTCTGCCCTGTCGAGATAGTATAATCCTTATAAAGAAAATTGCATACTCATTGTGCTCATTGCTATTTAGTAAGATATCCTGACCACTCTAAAGGCTACAGATCTCATCGTAGAGAAGGAGGGAACAGAATAGTGAAATCACTAACAGCTAAGTTTCTGGAATATGATGATAACAGGATGGATACGACAGTTATTATTTATCCGTTACTCATACGGTTAGATCTGGTGGATATAGGTCTTTGTATCGTGCCTGTACAGGAATCAAAACAGAAACCTATACCTGTACACACAGAGGTTCTTGGGGATACAAGATCTAATGCAGTTATGAAAATCCGCTGGAGTGAGATGACTTGTTATCCCATTTGACTACATAGTCTATTAGGTGAACAGGACTATGATATTAGACATGTTACAAATCCAGTTACTTTTACAGAAGTTGTTTCTATACCCACAGTGAAATTGTGGTGGGTTGCAATGATTGATGAGATGCAAGTCATGAAGTATAGTAAGGTTTGGGAGTTAGTTGATTTTGTTATAAAAGTGCAAAATCGTCAGTTGTAAATGAAGTTTAGGACCTAAAGGACTTCAGGATAAAGTTCATCGATTTATGGACTAGCTCAATTACCTAATGGTTCACTCAGGGAGAAATATTGATTTTCTCTCGTATCCTTGTAGGATACATTTTGAGTGATTATGGAAATTATAGCTCATGATGACGAAGAGTTACATTAGATAGTTGTCAAAACTACTTTCCTAAATAAAGACCTTTATAAAGTAGTCTATATGGTACAACCTGAAGGATTTCAGGATCTAGATAAAATTGACATGATTTGGGTGTTATGCAGATCAATATGTGATTTACATCAAACCTCCCGAAAGTGAAACCTTACAGTTAATGAGGTTATGACCTTTTTTAACTTCATGGAAAATAAAGTTAAAAAGAAACTTGTACTATGAGGTCGGGGGGAGCAAAGTTATCTTCCTATTACTGCATGAGGATGATATATTGCTCACGTCAAAGTATTTGACCATATTGCATAAGGTTAAGCAATTTTTGGTCAAGAACTTACATAAAGGACCTTAGCGTAGCATCTTTTGTCCTAGGTATTCAAATTCATTGGGACATATCTTAACATTAGTCATACCTCTCACAGAGTGCATACATTAAGTATATGTTACAAAGGTTTAATGCGGAGGTTTAATGCGGTTAATGGTAAACCTGTCGTAACACCTATATCTCATAGTGAGAGATAATCTTTGGTACAGTAACCAAAAAATAAAGTAAAGAGAGAGGTTACGAGGAATGTTCCGTATTCTAGTATGGTTGATAACCTAATGCATGCTCGGCTATGTACTAAGGAGGACATTGCATTTACTATTTGACTGTTTGGTCAGTATCTGGTTAAACCCAGATGTAGACCATTGAAATGTAGTCAAACGAGTATTGAGATGATTAAAAGGAATCAAGGATTATATGTTGACATATAGAAAATTCAGCAGACTAAACCTCGTAGGGAATTCAGATCTAAGTTATGTCATATGTCCGGATGATTGAAAGTTCACTTAAGGTTACAATTTAAGTTAGTTGTTAGTATAATGTCGTGGAAGTGTGTCAAGTAGACACAGGTAATTTCCTCAACCATGCATGCAGAGTGCGTGCTGTGAGGTTGCTTCATAGATGGTTTAGCTCAGAAATTTGATTTCTGAGTTGTCTATAGTTGATTCAGTGGCTAAACTTATTCGGTTGTAATGTGATAACCAAGTTTCTATGTTGTTTAACAACAACATTGAATAACACAGGGTCTTAGCATTTTGAGGTCAAATTTTTGACAATAAAATAGTTGACATGAAAAGGTAACATTAAGATTTGAAGCATTTGAAGATTGAGGAACTATAAGTGTAACATCCCATCACCGATGGGAAGGGTAAAATAGTAAATTGGAACGGGTTATGAGTGTGTAAACTCATCTCAGCATGAGCATGCATGTTATGGCCTCTATATATATATGAATGGCAATTTTTGTATATGCACATGACGGTACATGCATTCATG
>JAOQML010000008.1:22717616-22728617 GCA_027568935.1 Erythroxylum urbanii
ATTATTTATGAATTTTTTTCTTAATTTAGGTTCATTTATGTGCCTGCACCACATAATGCTGAGGTTTTGTCCCATAAATTGATTGTAAGCTTATATGATTAGAATCTAGATAGGAAGTTGTCAACACTAACGGTTAACCATTGTACCACTAATTATGCCATGATTGATCTTATCTTTGAGAAGATTCTGAATACTTCTTTCATAATGGGAGGATCTTTATTTTATATGCATTGTTGTGCTCACATACTGAATTTAATTGTCAAAGATGGACTGTTAGTAATTTATGATGCTATAGAAAAAATTAGAAATAGTGTCAATTATTGGGTTGTAACACTAAAAAGGGAAGAAAAATTTGTTGATGCTTGTAAATGTTAAGTCAAGAGGATTTTACGATGATTAATTTTGATGACAATCAAATAATAATAATGTTAGAAACAAATGAACGTTTTTAATAAGTATGTTAAGTGTGCAGACGCAAAATAAATATAGACGCAGATGCAGACACAGACGTAAAGTAAATATAGATGCAGACGCAGACACAAAGTAAATATAGACGCAGACGCAAATGCAGAAGTAGACGCAAAGTAAATATAGACGCAGACGTAGACGCAAAGGCAACACAGACCCAAAAAAGACATAGACGATACCACGAAGATACATTAGAACATCAGAACAATTATTTAGTCAGAGTTAGTTACAAAACTCAACTAAATGACGGTTATCAAGAAGCGGTTATCAAGAATCAAGAAGTAGTTAGAGATGAAGGCTATAAATATTAGTCGCAGTCGAAGATGCTATAATTTTTAAGAGGAGAAGAGAAAATCTGAGAAAAGTTAGAAAGCTAGACAATCTAAAAGAAAATTCTTACAGTGCTTACTTAGAATAGAGCTAACATTATTGTAACAAAAGCTCACAATCTTTTTCTAGTGAGAGAAAGAAAAGGCTGATAGCCTGGAGAGGCTAAGATAGTAAAAGAATACTTTGTAAGAGACCTGAAGAGGCTCTAGAAGAGAAGAAAGAATACTTGTAATCGTTTGGAGAATAGTTAAACACTCAGACGAACTCTGAGGATTGGACGTAGCCTACGGTTTGGGGTGAACTAGTATAAAAATCGCAGTGTCTATTCTCTACTCTTTACTTCAGTTTACTTTGTTGTTAAAAATCATATAGAAGTAATTTGCGATTTAACTAAGTAATAATTTTCATATAAACCTTGTGATATTCTTTTAACAAGAAACATAAGTTCTTTTCAAGATTTTATATTAAAAAAAAGGATACACTATTCAACCCCCTTCTTGTGCATCTAGTTTCTTGAACATAAAGTCTATACTAACGTGTGATTTACTTCACCCGTATTGTCTACAGTTCTCGCAAACACAATCCAAGCTCACTAAAAGAACAAAGAGATAACCCAGAAATTTAGGAATGTTTGCATGCTAATCGTGGTGTGTGTGGCGCTTAGGAGAGAAATTGCCTAAGGTGAGAGAACTCACATTCGCACTCCTGATAGCTCTTCTTATTTTTGTTATGCTTGTGAGTGGAGTTTCTTATATTATGAGCTATCTTTTAAGTTTTTGTATTAATGTGCTCTAATCTACATCTCTTTGACTCCTTTAAGGTTACTTTTTTCTATATTGAGTTCCATAAAGGTTGACATGGTTTGAGTTAGTTCATAAAAGTTTTTGTTGTTAGCCTTCAATCAAGATTGGGATTGAAGGCTAACAACTGGGTAGAAGAGAAGACTATATATACATTTTGTGCTACTAGTTATGTCATGAAGGTCCATAAGTTTTCTATAATAGTGTATGTGATTGACAAGTTATGTCTACCATCAAAAGTATCTAAGGTTAGCATCCTAAATTTGATTGGTGTGACTCTACTAAGATGCCAGGTATCAATGGGCTATTAGCTATCAAGGTTACTCCTAGATCTCATTCTCAATTGGTAATAATTATAGAGGTATAGGGTTTTAGTATGTGAGTGTGGCTCCTTTTGATTGTTGTTATAGAGTGCGAGCTTGGTTTCTTTCATTCGTCTATTGCCTTTTCAAAAATCGTCCCACTTGTTCTTTTAACCTCAGAATTTCAATTGCTTAGTCCTTAGGTTACTTAGGGATGTGAGGACCTCTAAGTGTTACTTGTTTGAATAATATTAGCAGATGGATTGCTTTTGTTGGTATCTATTATTCTGTCTTAGGGTGATGATAACTAAATTGTTTTAGAATTTTACTGGTATCTATTATTATTTCTTAGGGTGGTGATAACTAAATTGTTTTAAAATTTTTGGAGTGAGAGTATTAAAAGATTTTACAAAATTTCTTATAGATGATGTAAACTAAAATTTTTGTCATACATAAACTTGTAAAATAAAAAGGGGTATATGACATATCGAGTTGTATTCAGGCATACTCTAACACTCAAGTAAAAATATCAAATAAATAATGTAATTTTAATTAAAGTTCAAAAGACAGATAATCTTAAGTTGAAACATTGTTGAAATCAGTCCACAAATATATTATTTTTCATAAACATAACAAATGATGTAGAATAAATTTTATTTTCTTGACGTCACCATAAGTGTATAAAATAAAAAGAACAAATTGTACTTTAATTTGTTTGAAAATTTAAATTAAATCTCAAAAAAAGAATGTAGTTTAGAAATTTCGTAAAAATAAAAATAAAATGTTTAGTAGATGAAATAGTTATTATATTTATATTAAATAGTGATTTTCTATAAGATTCTAAAGCAATTATAGAATTTTATTTAATTTATATTCGGATTTCTTCAACTTTTGAAAGTCTAAAGAATTTCATTTTAGAAAAGGTACGAATAAGATGGTCTTGGCCAGCCCCCTAAACTGTAAAGAGCCTTTATAAATATTCTGCCATTTATTGCCCCTTCGTGGTCTTATCTGTTTAGCCAACAACGTTTGTAGTTAGGAATTTGATTTGAATTATGTCTTTAAGCCTCTGTAGTGTATGATTATTACAACAAGGCATGGGACTTGAAGTGTGGCGCTCTTCCAAAGAATACATGTATTCCATCTACACTAAAAGTCGGCGGTAAGTTCGCTAAACCAAAAAAATTTTATATTTTTAATTTTAAAAAAATTGACGGATTGATCGTACGCCGACCATCGCCATCCCAAGAGAAAGTCGCTTATGTTTGCAATTACGGCAGAAGAGGTAACTCTGGCTAGTAAATTTGATTGGAAGATAGTTGTTGACTTTTGTACAGTGAGAGAAGAAGGAAAGAACGCAATGTAAAGAAAGAAAGACAAGAAGTTGTGCAAGTAACGGAAAAAGAATTGAAAAAACAGAGGTCCGGTCAAATTTCCACTTTGGACCCGTTGGCACTGGACGCTCGCACGCTTGGTGGTATAAACTGCGCTTGGTGGTATAAACTGTAGGAGCTAACTTTTTGGTGCATTGAATTTGCGCAAAAATCCATTTTCTTACTCATATCTTATCTTTTTATTCTTCATTCCCACTCATAGTTTTATTTTATCATCTTCTATATATATATATATCTATATATAAAGTGCTGTATATGTCCGGCTTTTATATTTTTTGTCGCCTATTACGCGTACGAAGACGATGGAACGAACCCAGAAACCATAAATCTTAAAAGAAGAGAACGATAAAGAGTTTTTACTTTGCAGAGGTATAGGGGAGAAGGAGGAGGCCCATTTTTCGTCTCTTTTCATGGAAGAGATTGGAGCTGATATTTGGTAATCCAAGTTTCCCTTTTTTTCCTTTTCAATATACGCCCAAACCTTCAAATTTTCTTTTTGTAGACTTTAATCTGTTCCATCTTCATTTGCTCTCCCTTCATTGTTATCGCGGGTCTGTTTTATTTTGTTGAAATTTCATGAAAATGGTGTTGGATTAATCTGAATTTTATATGCGAGACTTAAGAGATCCAGCTGTTATTGGGCAGGACAACTAGACGAATATTGGGTTGTTTTTATTTCTTATGAAATTTCTCGTCTTTTGCTTGTGTTGCAATCGTAGTTTAGCGAGAATTAACAACGATAACGTTTTTTATTTTCACTATGAGGGTTCTCTGGAGAGAGAAATTCCTACGGGAGTCTGAATTCTTGATCCTACCTACGTTGAAGGTGGACTAGGGTTGTCATTAGGTTCTTCTTGATTTTGGTCCGGATGCCCAAATAACCGTTTCATTGATGATATTCACTACTTTTTGCCCCTCTTTATCGGTATTTTTTATGGATTCTCCTTGTGTTGTTTGCTAACAGTTCTGACATCGAAGTTGATGACCTAAAGTGTGATAATATTGCCGAGAAAGATGTTAGTGATGAAGAAATTGAAGCCGAAGAATTGGAAAGACGAATGTGGAAGGATCGCATTAAGCTCAGGAGGGTTAAGGAAAGACAAAAACTTGCTGCACAACAAGCTGCTGACAATCAGAAGCCCAAACAGACTTCTGACCAAGCCCGCAGGAAGAAAATGTCAAGAGCCCAAGATGGCATTCTCAAGTACATGTTGAAGCTAATGGAAGTCTGCAAGGCTCGTGGATTTGTGTATGGGATTATTCCTGAGAAGGGTAAGCCAGTAAGTGGTGCATCTGATAACATTAGAGCTTGGTGGAAAGAGAAGGTGAAGTTTGATAAGAATGGGCCAGCAGCCATAGCAAAGTATGAAGCTGAATGCTTAGCTATGGTTGATGCGGATAACAGTCGAAGTGGGAACCCACAGAGTGTTCTTCAGGACCTGCAAGATGCTACTTTGGGATCCCTTTTGTCTTCCTTGATGCAACACTGTGATCCGCCTCAAAGAAAGTATCCTTTGGAGAAGGGAGCTCCACCACCTTGGTGGCCAACTGGGAATGAGGAATGGTGGATGAAACTAGGCCTACCTCAAGGTCAGAGTCCTCCTTATAAGAAACCACATGATTTGAAAAAGATGTGGAAAGTTGGCGTGTTGACAGCTGTAATAAAGCATATGTCACCTGATGTTGCTAAAATCAGGAGGCATGTCCGCCAATCAAAGTGTTTGCAGGACAAGATGACAGCAAAGGAGAGTGCAATTTGGTTGGGAGTATTGAATCGAGAAGAATCCCTCATTCAGCAGCCTAGCAGTGATAATGGCACATCTGGCATAACTGAGACGCCTCCTGGTGGCCATCGTGGAAAGAAACAGCCTACAATCAGCAGTGACAGCAATTATGATGTTGATGGTGTGGATGATGGTGTCGTTTCTGTTTCATCGAAAGATAACAGGAAAATCCAGCCAATGGAAGCAGAGCACTTGAGCTCTGCTCGAAATGATACCCCTCTGCAAGGTAAAGAGCAGCAGCAGGAAAAGCAACTTAAGAGAAAAAGGGACCCACCAAAGTCAATCCACACTGATCAACAACCTGGACGACATTTTATTGATCATTCAGATGTTGAGAATAGAGAAACTCCACCTGATATACACCATACAGATATACAGCTAGATGAATACCAAATAAGTGGCAGTGAACAGGAGAATATTATGACAGCAGCATTGAGGCCCCTGGAGAAAGGTTTTGAGGGTGAATCCAACTTAACATCTAATTTGGACCACTTTCCTGCCTTGCCTTCTGCAGATGTTGGTTCAAGGGAGAATTTGTACATGGATGGAAGGCCCATGGTTTATCCACTGGCTCAAACTTCAGAAATGCACGGTGGAATAGCATCTAATTTGTATAATTCACAGGCAGATTATGGGCCTAATGATGATGAGCGTCACTCTCATACGAGCATGAGTTTACCTCAACTTAGACGTGAGGCTGATCAAATCCACCATGTACCTGACTTACACATGAATGGGAATGAGATGCCCACAGGAGATTTGCATCTTTTTGCTAAAGATGCATTTTCTACTGAGCAAGATAGATCTGTTCAGACTCATTTTGGGTCTCCACTCAATTTCTTGTCATCAGATTTTGGAGGATTTAACTTCCCATTTGATCTGGACATTGAAGGGACAAGTTCACTTAATGATTTCACACTTGATGAGGATATCATCCAATACTTTGGGTCATAGAGTAGCAATGTTGAAGTTTGGGTGTTATATATTGTTGCAGGTGACAGTCTTTTTAAATCCTTAATCTATAATTCTGTGTTGTGGTTCATGTGTGAACTTTTGGCTTCTAGGTATTCCTGTTATCTTATTGTGACTCAGGGACCTAAAACTGCACATATCATTGCCATCCAGCTACATTTCTCCTTCCCGACATTTGGATTAGGGGCCAGAAAAGTTCTTATAAACAGCACCTGTTTCTAGACTGTAAATTTTTGACTTTATTTTCTCTATTAACTTAATCAGGCAGCAAGGAAATTCAAGGAGATCGATTATTTCATATCTGCATAGTTCGGTTTTGTGTTCTCAAGATGAGAGTGGCAATTCTGGTATTTGTGCAGATGGACCTTGTTTTTGACATGAAAGATTAATAATATATTTCCGTTGCCTTCAATGAATGTAACTTTTGTGTTATGTTCTTTCATTGCTTATGTACAATGTTTCTTCGTTATTTTCCACGTATAAGTTACATGATTTGTGCATTACAAGGACTTGAACATTTGTTATAAGTGTTGCCTAGTTGTGATGTAGCCCTACGTAGTACTAGTTAATAGAAAGTGTTAAGGATTTTTATTTCACGGAATTAAAGCTAAGAAATTTGTAAACAGCGAAAGAATGGAATACCGTGATTGACTTTCTAATTGTGGCGACTGCAGGTTACAATATGATCACATAGTACACAAACGTTGAAACATGAGAGTGCACTGAATGGGAATCTGATATAACAATGCTGAAACACGAGAGTGCACTCTGATGAATTGAGGTCTTTTGATTGTACACTGGCATTAGCTGCATGAACCCTGATCTTGTTAAGTTGGGAGTGGAATTCTTAATAAATGCTAGACTACTGCCTTCTGCACCAATTAAGATTTTCAGTGTTCCACATCAAGTCTGACAAATATAATTTTCTCTGGGAAGCAGTAGCCAGAATTTTTGCCTCTTTGCCTTCTGGAGGGAATTTCCCCAAATATTTCCTGCAGATTTTGTTGTCCTATTTAGCATGGATGTGCTCCATCTTTTTCATTTGTGCTACCTCTTCTAATAGCATTCACTGTTTATAATTTACCCGCATATAGGACATCTTCAGAAAACATTCAGTAGTTATCTATGCAGTTCATTTCAACTACTGAAGGTGTAAAAACGTCATAACCCTCTTGCTGCTGCATGAATCCATAGTCCCAGCTAAACTTCTCTAATTGTTCAATATTTCTTACCGTGGATTTCGCTGGAGATACTTTTCTGATGGGTTGTAAGTCTGGGATGAACTCAAGTCTTTTTAAATCAGAAGCAAACTGCCAAAAAGATTGGTTCATATATTTTGCCTCCCGGATAGTGACTGGTCTTGCAGCCGGGCATGGAGCCTATGGTTGTTGGCTTATGGTGGAAGTGTAGCCCCTTCGCTATTAACATGTATTATTTCGTTGATGAAAGAACAAAAATATTTAACTACTCTTTATTCAAACTAAGGACTATGCATAGAACCCATATCATGGTAGGTGCTAGGGGAACATTTTACAGCCGCGCCAAGTCCTTGCGTGATAGTTGGACGATCCATTATGGTCTTTTGATGCTGGCGAGTCTTTTAATTTATGAAATGGAACAAATATGACTACTAAAATATTTTAATTTAGTTGTAGAATTCCCTTGATCACTTTATACTATAACTTTTGTTGATTTCCTTGATAATACTCGTAAAATGAAATTGTGTTGATATATTGTATTAAATCAGCACTGCGATTCCTCTGTCTCATATGGACTGGCCGTTAGTAGTAGATTGGATTGGTCACGGGGTAATCACTGCAGATGTGATTACTCGATTAATTAAATTGTTTTTGGCAGTGTCATATACGTTATTTGGAGAGAAATATTTCAAAAGTATTCTATCAGTCATTGTCTCACTCGAAATTAATTTACATAATTAGAAAACAGCTTAAGTACACAATTCATGTTGCAGTGCTCTAACTTCAAGTTGGTGGATATATAGAGTAGCTATTTTTTTTTATTTCTATTAAAAGACAGATTATGTTAAACGTGAATTTTAGTGTAAAAGGGTGCTTAAGGTCGTGATGTCCAAAGCATATCATCATTCACGTACTCGTCTGGGAGTGATTCCATATTTTGAGTACCGAAAACAAAAAAGAGTCAAATTGGCTACGTAATATGCACTTCTATTCTGATATTTCTATAACAGAGGTCACAAAGCAAGAATAGTCACGATTCAGTAGTGTTTTACATGAAAAAACAAGTGACATAAATATTCAATGAGGTTGCTGGTTCTCAGTGACCATCTCAACTGCTTCTTCAACATTAACATACCCCAACACATTCCAAAACGTAAACTACCATGCAAGTCTAAGGCTTTCTAAAATCTATTTTAAGGTGCTCATTAAGAGGGACTTCTTATGTAAGTGGATGCCAAAACAATGAATGAACTTGGTCTTAAAATTCCTATATGGGACTCCTTTCCCATTCTACCATCAAGGAGGATACGTGCAGCAATGTTTAATTTAACAAGACCTTATGGTCGAGCATCCAAATTTTCAAGCTTAGCTACCAGCTCATCTTGAGGTTTCCCTAGGATGAAAAAGATCACTGAGGCCCTTCCATTAATAGGTTATAAACTGAATAGCAGACTAGCCATAAAAAAAAAAATCAAAAGTTATTCTTATTGGTTTGTGCCCTATAGTCAATCAGTTGATTGTAGTTTAGAGACATAATTATTTAAAGACATTCTTTATCTTATACATATTTGAATGTACATGCTAAAGTATATGAGACAAGTATGCCTTGCAAATGGAATTGTGATGAGATTATCATATTGCATTTATGTATTTTTTCTATGTTATTCCTAGCCATTGTTCTATTAATATTGAATATTAATAAAATATAAAAAAACTAGCATACTTTATGTTTCTTTCTTATAAAAGAAGTAATCATTTTCATAGACTAAAGTATAGAGATATTTAAACAAACACGTGTTTACTGAACTGATCCCATATGAGAAATTCATTTAGAACATTACTTATATGCTTATGAAAAATCTCATTGTGATAATTTTTTTTAGAAAATGAATGATATATTACTATAGTAGAAACTAATTACAACATAACAATGCGTTCAAGGCTTGAAGCCTACAAAAGTATTATGAAAGGGAAAGGTATTCATAGATTTAACACAAAGAATATACAATAAGTAGTAGCAGTGAAAAAATAAATGGACCCGATCCTCAGCTGCTCTATTGCATAGTAGGCAAGCAGCATCCACCTCTCCTCTCCACTGACTTTTAGTTTGGAGCCAATTTTTGATGGCTAGCTAAGCAATGAAGGAAGCCTTAGGATAGATAGTTCTTTTCCAAAGTAGATTAGACCAAGCAACCATTGAGATTTGTAAAGTTACCACCCACGTGAAGTTCCCAGGAAATAATATCCTCAAGTTTGGTATTTTGGAGCAAAGGGAGATGATGTCTAAGAGAATGGAAGCCTCAGAAATATCCTTGTCATTCACCATTGACAATCAGGGTAAAAACCTTTGGACTTGGTGGAAATATGTTCATTAACTGTCGAAGGTCGGGAAGTTGGACAAGAGGATTGGTATCAAACCATTTGTCATACCATAACTAGGTCTTATTTCCATTACCAAACTTGGGTTTAATGTAAGGATATATGATATCCCTTGATTTCATCATTTCCTTTAGAATCCATGATCCTTCATTTGAAAAATCAACCTACCAGAAGTTTATATCCTTGAAGTAGTATCTGTGTATCCATTTTGTCCATATGGCGTTATGATCGATATATAATCTTTATAATCTTTTGCATATTCTCGTATTTGAGATAGAGATTATCCCAAGACCTCCTAGCTTTTTAGAGATTGTAACCTTACTCCATTTAACTCTAGCTTGTTTAGAGTTCCCCATGGTTCTTGACCAAAGGGAAGATTCATAACCCTTTCCATTTCTTTGATAGCCTTTCTAGGTAAAGCAATGTGTGAAGTCTAATGAATATTCAAACCGTTCAGAATTGAAATTATGAGAGTGAGTCTAGCCTCATATTAAAGAAAATGATTCTACCATGCGAACAATTTGGATTTCACCTTTTCAATGATTGGTAAGCTATTCATGCAGCTTAGGCTTAGAAGACACAATAGGGACTCCAAGGTATCGAAACGGGGAGGAGCTTATATTAAGGCTCGTACTTCTTCTGATTGAATCCAGATTTTTCACATCTTTTGAAAGAATCAAACTGCTCTTATCAGAATTCATTTTTAATCGAGACCAGTCCTTAAAGAGAGTTAACAAATGCATAATTTAATGTATAGAGGAAGAGTCAGCACCATACAAAAGAAGTAGATCATTGGAAAATAACAAATGAGTAAGATTAAGTTCCTTACGGTGGTAATGGAATTTAAAACCTCTATTACAAAGGATTAACTTACTCAATAACCTGGAGGGTACTTTCATAGCAAGAGTGAACATATAAGAAGATAAAGGATCTCCTTTTCTGATTCCTTTAACAGGTTTTAGGGGAGTAGAAGGGATGTCATTCACCAATATACTCAAGAGAAGAAGAAGTAATACAGGACATGATCCATTGTACAAATTTTTATGGAAGATGAAGTGCTTTGAGACATAACTGGACAAAGTCCCAACCAAGCGAATCAAAAGCTTTTAAAAAATTCGATCTTAATCAAACAACTATTAAGCTTTTTTCCAGTTTGATAATCCTTGAGCAATTCTTGCAAGAGCAATATATTATCATCGATATATCTATTAGGCATAAAAGCCCCTTGAGCAGGATTAACAAAACTTGATAAGACCAATTTAAATCTTTCAACTAGAAGCTTGGAGATTACCTTATAGACGGTATTATAGCAAGAAATCTAGGAAGCTGATGCACACTCCAGGAAGCTGATGCACTGCCTCCTTCCCTTCTTC
>JAOQML010000008.1:22753892-22764737 GCA_027568935.1 Erythroxylum urbanii
TAAAAATTTGAGTGGTTTTGCCACCCCGGAGTGTGCATATTCTAATAATGATCGTTACTTCCCTAACCATAATGTGCCTCATTGTGGTTCATAAAAGTTTCTTACTCCTTATAATATCTATCCTTTCTCATTGTTCTTTCCATTTCTTATTGGCTTCTAGCTCTTCAGATATATCATTCTCACTCTAAAATGTCTTACTGTGTCTCTACTTTATGCCCTAATTTTTTTTATAAACATAAAAGATAGTGAAAATTTTTAGACTAAAGAATTAAACTAATCGCCTTCCCGACAATAGCGCCAAAAACTTGATTGTGGTTTTCCAATATGTGTAAGGTTTAATTGATTAACCTTGATAATCCGCAAGTGCACAGGTTGTTCGCGTAGTACCTAAGGTGTCGATCCCACGAGGAGGGATAATTTAACTCTAAAATCTAAGACCAAAATAATCGTAGAAATTCAAATTTAACGAAACCAAAACTAGAATGCAATTCAATCAAGCAAGTCAATTTAAGAATTAATTATGAAATTATTAACAATTTAGCAATTGCAACGCACACTCAAGAATCAACCTAAAAAACTACCAATTAAGAGAAAGGAGAATTTTACCTATCTTTAATGCTAACCTAATCAATTATGAATTACTGGATTATCAGTTCTAAATGATCCTAGGGTTGATTATTCTCTCTCGAGTTATAACCATTAACCCTAATTTATAAACTTTAATCAAATTATGAGAATTGTAATCTCTCTATTAACAATCTATCCAAAACCCTAATTAGATATGAGGTTGTCTAAAAAGTATCAAGAACCTATGCAAGATCTCTCTTCACACAATTACTAAAATCACCTAACTCTCGTTAGCCAAATTTAATAATTTTTCATTCGATTCACCCTTTCAGTTCATTACCAAATTATTCAATCATAGAAATCAATCACAATAAATCCAGTAAACATAAAAACAATCATATTTCATTAAATCAAAGATAAAAAAACTCGAAGATGAGTTTAGAACATCTTAACATTCACAAATTCTATCATCAAACTGTTATTCCCAATTCTATACAATAATAAAAACGAAAAATAACTGGAAATATGATCTTAGATGAAGACGGGAGGCAATGATGTCGGAAACTCCTGATCCAAGAGGTACGTCAATGTTGGTTTCTTCTCACTTCTCTCTTCCTTCTTCTCTTTCTCAATCTCTCAACAATTCTCTCTAGGGTTTCTCTCCAAAAATGGCTGATGCAAAGGCTCCCTTTCTTTTTGTTCTTCTTGTTCTATTTATGTTCTTTTGTGTTTAGGTTTGAACTAGGATTTTTCAGGGTCAGAAAGGTCCAAAAAATCTCTCGAACTGCGAAGTTTGGGAGTGGTTGTGCGCCTCCCTGACGCAGGCCACAACCGTGGCCTTGCATCCCACGATCATGGCCTACATCTAAGCCCTCTGGCCATGATCATGGCTATTGTTTTAGCTCGAATGTCTTTTAAAACTCCTTCGTTTTTCGATATTGACCTCGAAATATTAGCAAACGCATTAAGGTACCTCAAAAATATAATATTTAAACTCAAAAGTTTGTACTAACCCATAAAATACTTAAAGCACAAATAATTAACAAACTAACACAATTCTAACCAACACACATACTAAACGATTGAATCAACAATTAAATATATATTAAATTAAGCCTTAAAATATAATGCAAATTACACTTATCGTAATTTAATGGAGCAAGTATGTGTTACTAAGAGGAAATTGAGAAAGAGAAGCCTTTTGGGTTTGTGGGGATCATCTTGGACGAATAAGAGAAAGAAATAATCAAGACATTAAAGAAACATAAAGCAATTGAGCTTCTTCTCTTCCAAGTTCTGTGATATAGTCTAGTGTCGGTTGGGAGATAGATAATGTGGTGCAATGTCAGTCATGAAAGATGATAAAAAGAACATGCTGTGAAAGGCTTCAATTGATCTAAGGAAGAGAAACCAGCGGAGGGGAGAGTGGCACTAGTATGAGAGAGAAGGAACATAAATGAAAGATACTAGGCCAAATCCAAGGAGCCAAGCTTAGCCTGAATTTTGAATTAAAAAAGTTTATGTATACTCAAAATCAAATCAACTTAAACTAAACTCGTTAATATATATAATTTTAGGTTAAATTTAGTTAGATCGAGTCAAACTCAGAACCTAATTGTTATTCCCTGTCTACGTAAGCATTTTATTCACATATGTTACAAACAAGTCAATGGTGAATTCTCCGATAGCTTCACGTGGGCTCAGGCTCCATGAGAGCTAGGGTGGACAACATCTAACAGAGAAAATTTAGGTTAGGGACGGCGTCAACCAATTTCATGACTTTAAAGGTCGTACGTAGTTAATGTTAGGAAACATTATGTTCACAAAAAATCTTTTCAAAAGTTGAAATGCTTGTCTTTTTTCTTCAAGAAGTTCTTAAAAGTCAAAAAGTTATTTATGTTTTTTCAACAAATACCTAAGCGTCGGTTGTCAGATATACACTGCCGGGGCGTAGGGATTACTTCGTCTGTTCCCAAATCCTTGTTCTTTTGTACCCAAAATCTCTCAACCACTCAATTTGATGACCTAGAGGCTTTAGGCAGAAGGAGAACAAGGATTAAGAAACAAAAGATCTGTTGGGGGGAGCGTAGGAGCTTTTGCTTTTGTAGAAACTCCCAAAAGCTCATCCCATTGGAAAATCCTTGATCTTTTTTGTTATTTCTTTTGTTTCCTGAACATAATAATTTATTCGCAAATTCTTAGTAGTCGTATACACGTTAAGAAATGAAAGCACAAGCTCGTGGACAAATTTCAGCCATCCCTATTGCTTGCGCACACACACTTCTCACGATTCTCCGACAGGACCTGAAAAAATAGAGCAGATGAGAAATCAAATTGCACAATAGGGTTACTCTGTAGATTTATGGCATGTTACATACCTTGACCTGCCTCTGAAGGTCTTTGATGTAATCAACTGCCAATTCAAGCATATCTGCTGTGTTTGTTTGCTGCAAATTGAGAATCCAATTTCATGGTATCATCTTTTCTTCACTAAAACATACCAACCAACTTGGGGATTAAAATAATATTACCTTGTCCATGTTGGGAACAAGATCTTGCAGTTTCCTCATGCGTTCACTAATTTTGGTTCTTCTAACCTGTACGTAACAAAATGAACGACATGAACAATTGTCCAAGTCCATTATGTTCAACCAAAAAAAGCATTGTTTGAGATTTAAGAAATATAAAGTTCTTGTGGTAGATAGAGAATTTACCCTCTCGGCAATGCTTCTGGGATGAGTGGCACAGCCACGCTTTGCTCTAATTTTGCAGGGAACAGAATCCTGAAACTCTAAATACTTTTCAATGGTAGACATTTCTGCTGAAGATTTTTGCAAACTCAAGTGATGAGCCAACATAGGAGGACGATTTGTTGCCTCTAAATTCTGTTCAGAAAACAGTCGGAAAATGTCAAAATATAAAAAAGAGTAACGAAGTGTCGTCATACTAACGTTTGAGGCACCTGAATTTCAAATTCATGTAAGCGAGCAACGGAGTTATTATCATCACCAACTCCTGTTATATCTGAATCGTCCCATGATCCAACAGA
Organism: Erythroxylum urbanii; assembly: GCA_027568935.1. Lineage (NCBI taxonomy): Eukaryota > Viridiplantae > Streptophyta > Magnoliopsida > Malpighiales > Erythroxylaceae > Erythroxylum > Erythroxylum urbanii. The sequence continues at coordinate 22,757,509 of JAOQML010000008.1, forward strand.
GAAACCTGAGGTGAAATTATTGCTACGACCATCACCAAAATCGTTATTATTGAGACAATTTTTCCCCATGCTATTGCTTCCAATCTCCGCAATTGGATTTATTTGGGCTGAAGATGAAGGCGGTGGTCTACTTGTTGCAGAAAATGATGTCTCTCTTAGTACTGCATAGCCTGCCAGTCCCAACTTTTAACTGGTCATTCAACGCGGAAAGCAGGTGGTTGAATTACATGGAATGCCAAGAACAAGTAAATCCAGACTCCTATTAGCAGTACAAAACCACAAATCAAACTTCTTGGTATACTATATTCTAAAATTATATTTGGTCTCCATTCCTCAAACTAATTTTTAAAGTGCCACTTGCTGGTTCAGAGTGTGAATATCAGAAAGGCTCAAAGAATGTAATCAAATTATAACACTCTAAAAAGTTCCAAGTGTCAATTCACTACACAAGTTTTCAAATGAACACTTAAGAGTTCTTTATTTTTGTTGTCCTTTTCTAACACTATCGTCGCCGCATCTCAGAGGAATGTTAGTATAGGATCAGACTGATTGGTTGGACGAAAAGCATAACAAGATAAAAAGGGAAAGCCTTCAGTTTTAGTTATGAAAGGAGATAAGCTACAAAGAATTTTATACTGGTACTCTTTCATGGCAACCGAAGACTAAGGAACGAAGTGTAGACAATACCGTTTTCGAACTCAATGTTCATGTTGGAGAACAACTCTGCTGGTGAGCTACTATGTCGAGCTAGAGTCGAATTGTTTCCAAAATGACCACCACCACCACCACCTGTTTTCATCGCGATGGAGAAGTTCTGATCTTGTAAACGGGGTCTGGATTGATCTTGATAAAAGTTGCGGGCAGAAGAAGAAGAGTAGGTGTTGCTCTGTTGATGTTGATGATGCAACCTTGAATCATCCATTGAAGCCATAATCTGCTGCTCTGGTTGGTTGACTAGTGAAGAGGGCTCTTTAACAGGAGTATCTTGCTTCATGTTGTAAACATTTGGATGCGATGTAGTGTTTGCGTTGTTGGCCAGAAATTTTGCGAAAATGCTTTCCGTTTCAGGGCTAGACGGCCTATTCAGGAAGTCCTGGGAGAAACCTCGGTCTAAAAGACCAGTAAAGTAGGAGCTCGGTGCCGACTGATACCTTGTCAACCCAGAATTCAACAACTTTTGGGGATGATATTGTTGGTGCTGGTCTTGGTTATGAGTCTGTTGGTGCTCAAGATCTGATTCCATTCTGCAGACAATATCTACAGGAGAGAGATAGTAATGGAGTTGTACTTCTTCCAATACAATACAATACAAATATAAGAAACAAATTAATGCAGAGAGGGCGAACTAAAGCTGCAGAGAAATTCTTGAGGATTTTAACGATGAGTGAAACAGAGAAAGAACAGAAAGCGGAGCAGCAGAAGAATTACTTTCAAATAAAAACAAAACTTGTAGTGTGGTTTGTATTAAAAAAAGAAAAACGACAGAGAAATAGCAGAGTAGAGGGGAAGCCAAACACCAAACAGGGAGAAGCGAATCAGCTACAAGTCTTGGTTTTTATCTCAAAGACGAAGCACCGAAGCAGGGACTGATAGGAGAGGAGAGAAGAGAGGATTGGAGAGAGAGAAAGAAGCACGCACTGGCTCCGTTGGTTTCAGAACGCACAAGTAAGCAGAATGCCCCAAAATTTTTATTCTCGTATACATCATACATGTGTATTATTTATTTTTCCACTATTGTTATTTAAACCACATCAACCAAAAACATCAATAATGAACATCTGAAATGATTTTTATGTTGGAAAATGACAATGTCGTCCCTTATCTTCTCCGATACATAAAAGCTCTTTGTCAAATTAATGTGCGGTTGCGGGCGTCAGTTCTTTATTTTCTCCATATAAAGAGTGGGACATTGAAATCGAAGTGTCAACATATTGAAGGTGTCGCCTTCTAGTTCGGATGTTTCTCCCTTCTTTTGCTCAACCTTTTTGCTTTGCTCTTGTTCTACTTTTATTCTTGTATTGTCCATCAGATGACTTGGTTCAGGATTTCACGACGTCTTACTAAGCTTTAAAATTGAGAATTATCAATATACTAACCAAAACTAGAATTCTAAGGATTCAAAATCCTATTTCTTTGCAAGAAGCGTATGATCAAACACATAGGTATAACTTATAAGCAATAGACAAAACGGAGCTACATAAGTTGTCTTACCATACATGATTTGCCCTAAAAGAGGAATAATTTCCATTCTCAGAGAAAGTAAAAGAAGAGCAATTGTGGAATGGATGTACTTGAATGCTGATTCCAGGAGTCCTATACAATAATAAAAATATATAATATATAACCGACAAGAGCTTCCACCCTTCACGGTGTATCCATTACTGTACTAATTTTACTTGTAACTTCAAGTACAAGGGCCAACTGGCGTCTGTCTGATCTTGATATTTAAGTAAACTTCCTAGGTCCTTTTTTTTTTTTCTTTTTGGTAACGGTGATGATACACGTCTAGTGTTATGTGAGGCCAGGGTTCCCATTTGACTTTCATGTGAATATTAAATTAGAAAATTAGAGCAGCTAAACGTGAAAGCAACTCAAATAAAGTTTATGTTTAGATAAAATAATGAAAATGTTATTGTTAATACCCTTGAGTGTATGCAAATCTTACGATTTGATTTCACGGTTCAGTTAAGAGGGATGAGAGTTGTCGCAATCGATGCTAATTATTATGGAGTTCTTTTATGTTGTATCGCTTTTCATACTAGTGTAGTATGGACAAGATTTTACGGGCCCTACAGCGAAAAGTTAGTGTTCGTGATCTGAACGCTGTCGTTTAGCATTTGATGGTTATGCTTTTTTTTTACCATTGACATCTTTTTAGTAGCAATCCGAGATTTAAAAGATTAAGAAAAAGTAGATCGGACTCTAATGTTCTGAACTCGATCGGTCTTTAAGTTAGGCTCGAGTCTGGGCCTGATCCGGTCCATTATCATGCTTCATTGATCGGTGCCTTTTGCCTTCTCTCCCCACAAATTCGTACGTGTGAGCCCCAAACGCGAATCCGTATAAAAATTCCTAAATTCTTCTCTCTTTCTTTTATGACCACAAACCCTAACTTCTAATTGCTTCGCCCAATGTTCAGGTAGTTCAATAACTATAAATTATTCATTTCCACATCACTATCCGTTAGTATCTTCCTCCCGTTTAATTTTGTATTGTAAACTTCTGTGTGCAATTTCCATGTCTCAAGTTATCCGGTCTGCTGCCGCTTTTATTGCTTATTTCTCAAACTCATGCTAAGCTTCTGTGTTCGATTAATGTCGTTGTTCATTTTCACATTATATAATTAATCAGATCTCATCTTTGGACTTTGCATCTTTACTAGATTTCTCTTTAATGCTCCTCTCTTAGGTATTCGTCTGTAAACTAGCTACGTAAGCTTACAGATTATCTCAGTTGCTTGCGATTTTACTTGCTGCTTATTCTTGTCCTATGTAAAGGCGTTGATTTCTTTCTGGGCATTGAGAGTTTGATAGATTTTGAGTGATTAAGTGGTTTGTTAACTGCAACTTCTCTTTGCACTCTCTGTTCTAATTTCTGTTATACTATTATAGGTATAATGGCGATGAAGTTGTGAACAGGAAAATTTGCTCCACCTCCATTGAGTGGATTCTCAACCACATTCATTGACTGACATGGATAGAAGAGATTGAGATGATGGCGTATGGATATTAATGTGAGAAATTTTAACCATAAAGACGATATTAATTTCCCCCTATAGCAATGGATTCCAGCATTCTATCAAGTAATGTGATCTTAGAACCTCATGCTGATATGGAATTCGATTCACATGAAGCTGCATATTCATTTTACAAAGATTATGCCAAGTCTGTGGGCTTTGGCACTGCTAAATTGAGCAGTAGACGCTCTAGGGCATCCAAAGAATTCATTGATGCAAAATTTTCATGCATAAGATATGGAAATAAACAGCAGTCAGATGATGCCATAAATCCACGCCCTTCTCCTAAAATAGGGTGTAAAGCAAGCATGCATGTGAAGAGAAAACCAAATGGTAAATGGTATGTTTACAGTTTTGTGAAGGATCATAATCATGACCTTCTACCAGCTCAGGTACACTTTTTTCGTAGTCACAGGAAGCAAGATACCCTTAAGAATGATGCTCGCGTACGTAGACGGAAGAATTTGGCCTCATTATCTGAACTGTTTGGTGCATACTCAAATATTGATTGTTTAGAAGGATACATGAGGAACCAACATGACAAGGGACGAAGTTTGGCTCTAGAAGTAGGAGATGCTCAAGTACTACTTGAACTCTTTACGCACATGCAAGAAGAGAACCCAAAATTTTTCTATGCCATTGATTTTAATGAAGAGCATCACTTGAGAAATGTCTTTTGGGTTGATACTAAAGGTATGGAAGACTACAAGAATTTTGGTGATGTAGTTTGTTTTGACACTACATACTTTTCAAACAAGTACAAAATTCCCTTGGTTCTGTTTATTGGCGTGAATCATCATATTCAACCTACATTACTTGGTTGTGCACTGATTGCAGACGACACAGTTTATACTTTTGTATGGTTGTTGCAAACTTGGTTTACAGCCATGGGGGAGCAAGCTCCTCATGTGATACTCACAGACCAAAGTAATACCATAAAAGCTGCTATTGCTGCAGTCTTTCCACAAACACGACATTGTTTTTGTTTGTGGCACATAATGGAGAAAATCCTTAGGCAGCGTGAATATTTGAGCCTGTGGCATGATAATTTCATGGTAAAATTCAATAAATGCGTTTTCAGATCATGGACAGAGGACGAATTCGATAAGAGATGGTTGAAATTGCTTGACAAATTTCATTTGCGAGAAGTTGAATGGGTCCAGTCCTTATATGAAGATCGCATATATTGGGTTCCTACTTTCATGAGGAATATTTCTTTTGCTGGTTTGTCTGCTATGTCACGCTCTGAAAGTTTGAATTCTTTATTTGACAAGTATGTGCATGGCGAAACATCATTGAGAGAGTTTGTAGAAAAGTATAAAATAATTCTTGAAGATAGGTATGAAGAAGAAGCCAAATCAGATTTCGATGCATGGCATGAAACACCGGATTTGAAGTCCCCATCACCTTTTGAGAAGCAAATGTCACTTGTGTACACGCATGAAATATTCAAGAAATTTCAAGTTGAAGTACTGGGAGCAGCTGCTTGCCATCTTAAAAAAGAGTCTGAAGATGAGACAACCACAGTCTATTCTGTGAAGGACTTTGAGGACAATGCAAATTATATGGTAGAATGGAGTAAATCAAAATCAGATATATATTGTTCATGTCATTCATTTGAGTACAATGGTTATCTTTGCCGGCATGCCATCGTTTGTCTACAAATGTCAGGCATATTCAGCATCCCACCTAAGTATGTGTTGCAACGATGGACAAATGCTGCCAAGAGTAGGCATGTAATTAGTGAAAAATTAGACGAGGTGCAAACCAAGGTCCGTCGTTACAATGATCTGTGTCGACGAGCCATAATATTGGGTGAAGAGGGTTCACTTTCTCAAGAGAGTTACAATCTTGCAATGTGTGCCATTAAAGAAGCATTGAAGCAATGTGCAAGTTTGAAAAATTCTGTGGAAAGTGGGGCTGGCGTTAATGCCTCAGTAGCCATAGAGGAAGATAATCAAGCCAACACTATGTCTAAAGTTGGGTTACTAATGACTAGTATAGACAAGAGTATCAGAAAAGCAGAAGCTGGTGAGGAGAAGGAAACAACCAGAAACACAAAAATGAGAAAAGGTGTCCCGATCTGGAGCGGTGTTTTTGGTTCGGTTTTTATGCTCAATCCGTTAAAAAACTTGTTTAAATCTAGTTTATATGAAAAGCTCTCAAGAAATTTCAAGAATCGCAATGAACGATCAAAAATTAGGTCGAATTCGATTTTCAAAAAACAACCCCTAATACTCAATATTTTTTCAATTTGAACATATATTATCACTGAAAAATATGAAGAAAATATGAATCAACAAAACAATTAAGATTTCAAGTAGATTTGGTAAATTTTGTTCAATTTCACATCCAAGTATTGGATCAAAGGAATCTAATTCAACGTCCATATTAACAGAAAATTCGATGAAAGCTGCACAAGTATTCATACTTTCAAATAACAACGCGATTAAGAACACTGTGAATATGTCAAACATATGAAAAAGTTTCACACCTTACCAAAAAAAAAAAAAGAAGAAGAAAAGGACAAACTTGTAACAATCACAGTCTGTTCAATTCATTTGCAGAGGAAAAAAAGAAAAAAAATAAAGTAAAGAAGTACAAGAGGAAGAGAAAGAAAAAATGATTGAAGGGTCAAGCACGACAATAACAACACCAAGAAATAGAAAAAGCAATTCCCAAACAAACGTACCATGAAATGAAAAGAAAATTCCAGGAAAAAGATGGAACCTTGAAAACGGAAATGGGGTTGCCAAGACACTGACCAACACATTCAAAAAGAATTAAAACCAGAGTATATGAAAAATGGTATGCGATTAGAAAACACACATCACACACAAAAAGAGCCAAATGTACGGTTCTAGACATTGAATACAGCTAGAAGCTTCAGCATTCAAATGACGAAATACACTCACATTCAGAGTGATGAAGGATTATAGACATGTATATATATAGAGATGATAAAAAGAAGGTGGGAGAGAGAGAGAGAGCGAAACATGGGATGTACTCATAACAGACTTAAACAATAAAGTAACTAGAGCAATTAAATTATGTTTTATCAAGCCCCCAGTGGTTGGTTCAAGCATGTAATAAGGGCAGTAACTAGTAAGCAGTAGTTGGTTTCAAGCATGTAATAAGGGCAATAATTAGATGCCGCATGGCTATCTCATAAGATAGCTCCCTCCATTTCGAGACAATCAATAAGAGAAAGAAAACCATATTATAGGCACCTCACCTGTTTTACAACAGCGGGTGATAGTCCTATCCAATACGATTCTCAAGACTTGTTGCATGTGAATTGGCCCCTCCACAAGCCAGTGATTGGTTGCATGTATTCAAATGTGGCTGGCTTCATGCATTCAGATAATTTATGGCTACTTGTTATACGTCAAATAAGGATGCACCTAACATGGCTAAAGTCTTCAAGCATGCTTAGCATGCAGCATTTGTTGAAGACTGCATGCAGTATTTGTTGAAGATTGCATGCAACGTT
>JAOQML010000008.1:22764837-22775831 GCA_027568935.1 Erythroxylum urbanii
GGTTCACTTTCTCAAGAGAGTTACAATCTTGCAATGTGTGCCATTAAAGAAGCATTGAAGCAATGTGCAAGTTTGAATAATTCTGTGGAAAGTGGGGCTGGCGTTAATGCCTCAGTAGCCATAGAGGAAGATAACCAAGCCAACACTATGACTAAAGTTGGGTTACTAATGACTAGTATAGACAAGCCTACCAGAAAAGCTGAAGCTGGTAAGGAGAAGGAAACAATCAGAAACACAAAAATGAGAAAAGGAAAGGTTGGTTGTTTCACACTGATCTTAATGTTTGATGCTTTTGAAACTATTTTCACCCATGAATAGTAGTCAATCTAGTTGGCTTCGTGCATGGTGCAGGTGTCCCAGTCAGGAGCCGTGATTACTGGTTCAGAGGACGGCTTCCCGTTACTGGTATGTGAAATTCCTCAACTGTTTGATTTAAGCTGGGGAAGTGATCTATACCTGAAATTTACTTTCAATGTTACTTTCAATGCAACTTATCATAGACATCTTTTAAATAGTTTTCTGGGATAGGAGCTAACTTGTCTTGTGGTTAAAATCATGAAACTTGTAGCAGTGTAGTAGTCAGCTCAAGTCTTTAAATGTATTACTGACCGCCCATGGTTGTGTTACTATTAGTGGCATGCAGTTTTTGTTATGTTAATACATTGACATAATTGTGACAGGATGCTACTGAACTGGGACAAGCACAATCACATTATATGGTGTCAGCACAGTTACAGAATGTGGTGCCAACAGTTTTTTGTGGTATTACTCCACCTCAGTTTCGTAACATGTCTTCTACAAATTTGCATGAAACTCGCCTCCTGCGTTAGTATGATCTTGCTCTCTGATGTAAAGTTTTGTATATTGCTGTTATTAGAATGGTAGGCTGGGAAATTCGATATTCTGGGGATATATGAACACAGCCCTTTAGTGAAAATGGTCAGTTGTGTAGTTGCAAAAAATTTGACTTGCGAACATGTCCAGTAAATGATATACACAAAAGTGGAATTTAAGTTTTACCACAGGTTCTTGTTCAAACAAAGCTATCTCAAAAGGTTTATTACAAGATTTTGAACTCTTTCAATGAATATACGAGCAGCACTCCACCTTTTCACTTTCTTTTTCTTGATTGCTTTATTTTTTGGGTAATAGCGGAGTGATAGATGTTAGCAAGATGGTTCATTTAGAAAGAACTGGCTCAAGTTGGTGGCACGTTTGTACTTCTCTTCTTGCAATCGTTACCTGCTCGTTGTACGATGTCAAGCTTACATTGTGTGAGCTTATAGCAGAGCAGTCTTAACAGTAAGATGAACTTGTGCTTACGTTCAAGAATTTAACTAAGCGGTTCAAAAAGAGTTAAAAAAGTTTCAATGTTTCATCCCATTTGTTAAAGCAGACAAGTAAACATTTATAAGATGTGTGACTTAGGTTACAGCTTTACCCTGTCAATCCGAGCGTTTGAAAAGAAATTCACTGACTCACCTATCTTCTTTTGTTAATTAAGATGACCATAGAATCTCTCGTGCTTCGGGTATGGGAAGGGATCAGTGTCGTGGGCAATTTAGGGTGCTAAAGTCACTATGACCAATGAAATTAGTCGTCATTATTTCATTACAGGTCTCAAGAATCCCTCCCAATCTCGTTAAAGCAGGTGTCTCTGTTTCCGAGCGTCTGAGCAATCAGCTTATTATACCCTAAACGTGTCCAGAATGGCAATCACTTTAAGTAGCAACCAACCAAAATTAAGATCCAGAAAAAGTCTCCCCGTTAAATGCCCCGTCTCAAGCGATGCACATGCACATATGCTTATCAATAATATGTAATAATAATATTCCCATATGTTCGGCCCAGCCATTCGAGGAGCTTCCTTATTCTTGGTCAACTACGGATTTCCAGTTATTGACTACCCCAGACCTCACCCCACGACTTCTGCATTATTAATTGATTACATCTCCATCCATTGAGAGGCTTTCACTATGCTCTTACTATTTCTGCCAAAACATTGGAAAGAGAATTCATTCATATCTCAGTTTCATAAAGTAATTTTATAGTTCTATTTGCACCCAATTATAAGCTTCGATGTGTTCATATGCATTCATAAGGAATTTTCGTAAGCACATAAACATCCCATATATATTGCTTGTTGGTTGAAATACTGGGACTTGACAATGCTGTCGCATGTAAAAATAAAGAGAGAAATCAAATCGAGGTTGAGGGAAAGCAGAAAAGAAACTTGTTTGTGTGGCTGTGACTGTCTTGTAGGACAGAGAGAAGAAAGAGCGAAAAAGAAGAGAACAAAAAAAGTCGTAATCACAAAAGATATAATTGTTAACTTTTAATAAATTTTTATGGACCCCATTGCACATGTACCACATGCCTTGTGCGAATGATATCGTTTTTTAAATAGATTCAGACAAGAAAGCTTGAAGATTTTGTATTTGTCTCACAGTTTTCAAAAATTGGTGCAGGATCTTAGGAGAGGCATTCCTTATTTTATATAATCTGCAATATTTTTCTTGATTACTTCTTGTTGCCGACATGAATATCCTTTCTTAGTCTTGATAAATGCTTATTTTTCTGGCATCATCATTTGTTATTGTTACTCATATTAAAGGCCGGATCACATGTGCACAATTTAAGGAGAAACAATAATCTATATTCACACTTTTTAATTGCAGAAGTATCTTGTGGATAAGGTTCTTAAAAGATCACTTGGCCTGTCGGATTTAATTTCTGCCGACTGTCAACCTCGATTCCCTCTACTTCTTGATTGACCAATTACTCAAATTACTCCATCAATGGTGCCAATAAAATTACATATCTAATAAAATGTTAGGAGAAGTTGCTTTTCATGTTTGGCTATTCGAGAGATAGAGATGATTATAGGCTGAAACATAGGTCTCGCAACTAGACACAAGTACTTGCACATGTGAATGTATTTGATCTTCCCAACAGTGCAGGAATTAATAGAAAAATAATGAATGGTTGGTTATAAAAATATGGCAATGTTAGAACTAGGAATCATGAAAGATACAGAACGAAGCAATGGTGGATGGCGGTGGTGACTGATACATGGCATTTTCTTAAAGATATGCACAGACAACTGCATCTCGGAAAAAGTTTGGTTGGAAGTCCTCCTAACATGGACAAATGATTTTCTGAATTCTGGGTCCAAAATATGAACACCCCACATGCATGATTGATCAATGGATCCTATTCTCCTTATCAGAACCAGCTCCATGTACGGTACGAAGATAATGGCAGATGAGATGAATGATTGAGATCACTCCTCTTTGGACACATTTGCGTAAACCGTTGATAATGGGTAAGGTTATTTTTATGCATTTACGAAAATAGACCCTGACTCCGAATTGGGAGGCAAAGACTCGTGTTACCGTGGGCCTTACCTTTCAACATTACTTATTACAAGGACCTCAAAATCTTACCTTCCTCTTGACTTTTGGTTTAGAATTAAGAACAATAACAAATGAGAACTCGAAACAAAAGTCACCCATCCTTGGTAGTTAATTTACCTTTGCTAACTTTAAGTGAACAAATGAAGAAACGAAAGGACAGTGAAACCTTCCTTTTTCCCTATTACATGAATAAAAGGCAATGCTGCTGTTACTGATTATGGACCTCGAGAGTGATAGGTATGTATTCCCAACATAGTGCGGATTGGTTTTTATTGTAATACCTTTGCCTTGACTGGCATTACACGTGATCTAACGTGATTAAACCATTAATGTTGTTCATGAAATCAAAGGAATATATCATTAAGATTGTATAATGTTGTTCATAAAATCAAAATAATAAATTATGGTAAAAGACATGATCCATTTATGTAATTTTACTTAATTATTGAAAAATACTTTACAGTATTTAATGTTAGCCAATTCAACATATATTCTACGATAATATACACTAGAATAGCATATAAACTAAATGTAGGAGAAAACAAAATACTTACAGACGTTGATGTTTTTGCCTAGAGAATCTGCATTTTTGGAATTCTTCTAAATCCTTAGTTTTCAATTCAATGGTATATTTTAAAGCTCAAGGTATCCAAAAGTCTGAATAGAAAAACATATATTAATGTGCTCCCATCAAGCACATTCTTAGTTACCATTAAACGGGACATCTATAACCATTAACTACATAACATTGAACCATTTAATATCAGAATATGAAAAACTCTCCCATTCTCCCATTTGGTCCATACTTTTACTTGGTATCAAATCTTAATCCGATCCAAATATAATATACGAATCATAGCGTTAGGTCCTCTAGTAGTTAAGTATTATCTTCCATATATTACAGTAAATTATATTTTCTATCAATTCTAATGTGATAATATTACTTAATGAATACACACTATGCTTATTTCAGGTCCAAAATAATTAATTTTCTCAAAATCCAATAATGTGAACCATAATATGAGAAAATATTATAAGAGTTTCAAGAAAAAAGCATTGTTCGTACAATAAAAACTATATAATGGAACCCAATTCTATTTTAACAACATGATTCTTGAACTTCATTAGTGACATGCCTTTTGTTAAAGGATCAACTATCACAAATCAGTGTTATCGTGTTCAATGACCATTTTCTTTTCCTTAACATATTCCCTTATAGATAAAATTTTAATGTCGATGTGTTTACTCCAACTACCACTCTTTTTGTTTTTAGCTAGAAAAATAGCAGTTAAATTGTCACAATATATTCTCAATGGCTTATAGATGGAATCCACAAGTCTAAGTTTATATATGAAACTCTTTATCCATACACCATGTGATGTAGCCTCAAAACAAGAAATAAACTCAACCTTTATGGTGGAAGTAGCAGGTAAAGATTACTTAGGACTCCTTCAAGATATGGCACCATGGGTAAATATGAAGATATAACTTGATGTTAATTTTCATGAATCAACACATCCAACAAAATCTGAATCTGAGTACCCTATTACATCTAGATTGTCAATTCGTCTGTACATAAGCATCTAATATTTGGTCCCTTGAAGGTACCTCATAACTTTCTTTGCAACTTTCCAGTGATCTGATCACGGGTCACTCTAATATCTGCTTAACTTTCCAATATCAAACGTAATGTCAGGTCTTGTACAAAGCTGAGCATACTAGGCTTTTGCCTACAGAAGCATATGGAATGTTTTTCATTTGTTCCCTTTCAAAATCATTTTTCGGGCATTAGTCAAAATTAAACCTATCGCCTTTCATAATGGGAGCTACACTTGGTAAACAATCTTTCATCTGGAATCTCCCTAAAACTTTATTAATATAGGTTTCTTGAGACAAACCCAAAATACTACGGAATCTATCTCAATGGATCTTAATGTCAATGATATAAGACGCATCACCCAGAAATTGTTTTACGTCATATAACCAGCTATCATTGGTTATAAGTAATATGTCATCCACATATAATACAAGAAAACAAATTTTACTCCCACTAACCTTCTAATATATATATTAATCCATGATGTTTTCTTTAAAACCAAATTATGAGATGAAATTATGGAATTTCAAATACCACTGTTGGGATTCTTGTTTCAATCTATAAATGGATCTTTTAAGCTTGCAAACCAAATACTCACCATTATTATGAGAAGGGCCAAAGTAAGCTGCTCATAATTGATCCTGGCTGAGTTTTCAAAGAAGAGCGTCGAGCTACCGACGTTAAAGGAAGCGCTGCATGGGAGGCAACCCATGGGGAAAATTAGTTCATGTTGAATTTAGTTAGATTAGTTGAAATTCGTAGTTAGGTTTATTTTGGATTGCATAAATAAAAGCAAAAAGAGGAATAGGATTTCGGAGTCATGGGGAAGAGTACACAAGCATATTAAGAGAAGTGAAGTAGAATTATTGAATGAAAGAAGGAAAGGATTGGAAGAAGAAGGTCTTGGAATCAAGTTATAGGCACTAGCCACGATCCTGACCAGCCAGGTCACAATCGCGGCCTGCGACTTAGGAAGTCCTTCGGTGATACGCCGCATGCCATGAACGTGGCATAGCAGGTCACGATCATGGCTTGTGACAATGAACAAAAAGGGGAAGACGTAAATTTTAAGTGATAACTTTACCATTTTACCCTTTTTACCACCTATTTATTCAATTCTGACTTAACTTTCACCTTCACTTTCATTTTTACTTTATCTCTCTAGAATTTCAACTTCCAAACACTCTAACCAAATGCTCTAACATCTCTCTAGAAATTTTCCATTGACAACTTCCCAAATTCAAACCAATCATGCCTCGTATCAAGTAAACCACCCTACGAGAGCCTTATGGAGTACAACAAGTCGCGAGACGGGAGAGGCGGAACCAAGTAGCAGATTTTGGAGCTTCATTTCTCATTTACTCTGAGGAAGGTACTCGTTTTCATTTGCTTCGCTCTAGGCATATAGTTGTGTCTAAATATTTTGATTTCGATACATTGGATAGAATAGAGGTGCGGGAGCGAATAGAAAATTTAGCAAAGGGGATCCAATAGGGTCAATTCATTAGGTTTCAATTCCCTGTTTATGAGGAGCTGACCTTAGAATTTTTCATATCCCTGACATTTGACCCCAAGAACACCAAAGAATTATAGTTCCAGTTGAGAGGGCGAGAGTATGAGCTAACAATAGAGATTATGTGCGATATATGTGGATTCCCTGAATCTACCATTGTCGACCAACATGATGACTTCTGTCCCTCCCAATACTGGCACGAGCTTATCAGCATTGAGCGTTGTTACCCCACAACAACATTATCCGGTCACATGAACACTTGTTGCTGCACAAATTTATTGCCAGCTAGTCTTTGATAAATCAGAGATCAACAAGTGTTCAACCAAGGAACTGTTCATATTGTGGTGGTGCATGGACCACAATATCCCAGTCTACATATCCACGCATGTGCTGAATGCTCTTGTTGCAGTTCCGCAAAAGTGGAGAACCATCTTGGAATGGGGCACCTGGTTTCCACCATCGCAGAGCATTTTGGTGTGGATCAGAGGGGGTTAACAGTGCATCTGCCTGAGTTCCTTGACCACCATCATCTATATCAAGCAGAGATTATTCACTCCACCAACATGAGTCTGTAGGAAATAAATGAAAAGACACATGTGTGGACCAAGACGGGCTAGGCAAGCTAGAGCTCCGCGCCTACGAGGCAAGCAAGGGACTCAACAAGCAAGGAATCAGAAGAAAAGGAAGAAGAGGACCAACAACAAACCAAGGTTTTGGATACACTATCCAAAACCAACAGAACATTAAAGGAAATGGTGCGAACACAAAGATGCCAGAGCTGAGAAATACGCCGGCTCCATCGGTATTTTGAAGCTCAGGGTATTCAATTACCACCTCCCATACCATCACCACCTCCATCTCTTTATGATCCAAATCTAACCCAAAATTTTTCTCCAGCTTTATTTTGTTTTGTGTGTTTATTTTTTGGTTATTTTTATTTTACCTGTATTTTTATTTATTTTTCTCTTTTATCGTTAATTTTATCTATTCTTTATTATTTTAATTTCTGTGCGCACATTTTGTTCATGTATGTGTTGCATGTGTTCCTTCTCACATTGAGGACAATGTGTTGTTCAATTGTGGGGAGGGATTCTGTGTCTTTTCTTTTGTATATGAATTTTAGCATTTTGTATGATAGTACGAAGTCTGAGGGAACGAAAAATTATTTATGTGTATGCACAATTGAAAAGGGTAAATAAGTTAACACTTAGGTCTCGATTAAGTTGTATATTTAGTTCAAAATCCCTAAATACATATTTTGCATTTTAATGATTTGACATAACCGAATGATTGTGTTCAAGATTAAATTTATTTCACGAAGTCGAAGCCATTGCCTTATTACTGTATTGCATGTTTTTTTATTTGTTATGTGTTTTGTTTGCTTGAGGACAAGCAAATGTTTAAGTATGGGGATGTTGATAGTTACAATTTGTATTGTGTTTTAGGATTAGATTTAATAAGTATTTTAATGTCAATTCAAGTGTTTAGTATGCATTTAGAGTTTAATTAGATTAGTTTTTGTGTTTAAGTGTTTGTATGGGTTAGTTTGAATCTTTGAGCTTAAATTGTATATTTTTAAGGTACCTTGATGTGTTTGCTAGTATTGCAGGGTAAATAGGGAATAATGGGAAGAGTTAAAGAGTTTTTGGGCCAAAAAGCACAGGCCACGATCGTGCACACGGGCCACGATTGTGCACACAGGCCACGATTGTGACAGAAGAGGAAGAACCAGAAGCAGCTAGGCCACTATCGTGCACCAAGAGCCACAATCGTGACAGAGAGCACCAAGTCAGGCCACGATCATGCACTTCAAGTCATGATCGTGACAGAAAGGAAAAAGTGACAGCCACGTTCGTGGCAAGCAGGGCCACGATCATGCACTGCGTTGGGCTGACAGAAAAATTGAAGTTTCGGACAAATTTTTGGATTGTTTAAGAATTATAACTCGAGAGAGAGTAATTCACCCTAAGACCGCCTAGGCCCATTAAATCGAAAAATTCATAATTGGATAGATTTTCTTTAATTTCGAATAAATTCCCCCTTTCTCTTAATTGGTCACTTCTAGGTTGAAATTTGGGTTATTTATGTGAATTGCTTCTGTTTGTTCTTTGGTGATTTAAATTCTCATATTTGATTATTGATTAGTTTTAATTGCCGCAATAGTTGTTTAATTAGGTTTTGTGACTTAGCTGCCATTAGACTTAGGACTAGTTCCTTTTCTCATGAGATCGACATCTTAGGTACTACGTGAAATACCCGTGCGCTTACGGTAATTACTATGGTTAAAAATATTGAAACTTAGAGCGTGTAACCTTGAACGAACAAGCTTCAGTCCACAAGGACTTAGGAAGTTTGGAGATACTCAGCAAGCTCTATACCATGTCCAATAATGTTTGGTTTTTTCTTTCTGTCACACCATTCTAGTCTGGAGATCTAAGCATAGTGTATTGAGCTACTATCTCATTCTCTTGAAGATACCTCGCAAATGGATCAAGTGCTTGTCTACCTTTAGTATATCTACCATATTATTCTTCACCTCTATCAGATCTCATGATCTTAATTTGCTTACCGCATTGTTTTCTACTTTAGCTTTGAATATTTTGAAAGCATCTAGTGCTTCATTCTTATTATGAATCAAGTAGAAATGCATATATCATAAGTAATCATCTACAAATAAGATGCAGTATTTCTGACCATACAAGTCCATATCTAGACTACAAATACTCATATGTATGATCTCTAATATGACTAAACTTCTCTTGGCACCTTTCTTTAATTTTTGTAGTCCATACAATTTTCAAAATCAGTAAAATTTCAAGTACTAAGTACTCTGTCATTTACCAATCTTTTAATCCTTTCTATAGGGATATGTCCTAATCTCCAGTGCCATAATATAGAGGAATTTTCATTTATAACACAACATTTTGTTCCAGCATGAATGTGTTATATTGTAACAGGTATTATCTTGTAAATTAAAACAGAAAAGACCATCAAATAATGTACCATTCCTAGCAAATTCATATTTATAGTTTAACTTTAAATATTCATCTAAAAATGGAAGGAATATCTAAAAGGTGCAAATCCTGAACCTGAAATGAATTTCCTAGAGAATTGGGAATATAAAATGTTTTTTTCTAATTTCAAAACAAAACTGCAATCCCTAACAGCCTCCACATGTGAATGTATCTTAGTTCCAGATAAGATATATTTCTCATTTCCCACTGGCTTCCTTGAGTTTTGCAAATCCTATAACTCCTTCGTAATATGAATTGTAAAACCAAAATCAATCTACCATGTATTATGACAAACTTCAACTATATTAGATTCAAAGCAAACTAATGAGATTAGATTACCTTTCTTTTTTAGCCATTCTTTATGTTTGATACAATCCTTCTTCATATGTCCTCCTTTTTTTTTGTAAAAGCATTTAGATTCCTTATTAATGTCAGCCTGGGCAGGTATTTGACCTTTTCTCCTTGAGTTGGCTTGATTTTTCTTCTTTTCTTGAACAACCAGATATGCACTCTATGAACTCTATTCCTGTTCCATTGACAATCTCCCTTCCTCTTGAACACATATGGTCATTAATTCATTTATTGACCACTTATCCTTGTGTGCATTATAAGAGATTTTAAAGCATCTGTATGGTGGTGGAAGGGTATTCAAAATGTAATGTACGAAGAACAAATAAGACATCTCAACCTCGAGTTTCTTTAATTAAGTCGTAATGTCCCTCATCTTTATGATGTGCTCAAACACACCTCGAAAGCTAATGAGCCTTGTAAATGAAAACTTCATAATCAGGGTGCCTACAAGTGCTTTGTCTCAAGCTTTGAATTGCTCATTAATAGACTTTAGTAGAGCATAGACATTGTTATGTCATACTATAGAATCACGAATGCCAGCAGAAATTTTAGTTTTTATGAACATCACACTTAGGCAATTAGATCGCTCCTAGGGTTCATAAAGAGCAATTTCAGTTGTAGTGCTAGCTTTAGTTGCCTTAGGCGGTTCATTCTTCCGGATAACATAATCAATATCCATCTACCCCAAATGAAGAAAAATTCTCTCCTTCCAAATCTTATAGTTTTCACCCCTAATTTGGGAATTTCAAAATTTGTATCAGAGAAACTAACATTTGAATAGCTGCATAATTTAAACATACTTGCTACTTATTAATAAATTAAGCGAATAAACTATATATATGTTGTACCAATGTAAACATATCCTAAAAGACATAAATCAAACGATATAAAATTACCCGTGGGCTAAATTTTTAATTCAAATAGATTTATGCTAAACTTTATGATAAAACTATCAAATTATATTCCAGTTTCTAATAATTATGGGAAAATTAAAAAATAATTTGATATTTCATCCCAAATAATTATTTAAATATAATAAAAATTTATGTGGGATAAAATTTATTAAATTAAAATAATTAACTACAATTAAATGTCTTAACTCT
>JAOQML010000008.1:22807172-22834846 GCA_027568935.1 Erythroxylum urbanii
ATAATAACCACAATTTATATGAAAAAGGACAATCATTTCATATAAATATAAAATTAAGAACAAATGAACAATATAAAATATTCAAAATATTACAATTTTAATTTTCATTATATAATAAATAATAATTATATCAAAACATTCAATTTAGTCCTTATATTTTTCAAAATTTCTGGTACCAGCCGGTATTTGACCGGTATTTATGGTACTGGCCAGTACCGACCGGTATTTAAATCCGGTACCGAAACTAATATTTCGTTACCATTTTTCAACCGGCCGGTATGGTACGGTATTCGTATCTATGGGCTTGTCTATTCATGATCGAACAACTTAGAATTCATATAAATGGACATGAAAAGAGATAATAAAATTTTAAAAATCCAATAAAAACCCTACCTACAAACCTGTTGTTTTTCTCCAAGAAAAACGTACTTAGCTAAAAATCTTGTTAATTGGTGATAGAAATTAAGAAGAAACTAACTAAAAGGAGTCAAAATCAATTACAAAATGCAATGGGGAGGACTGAATTGGGAGAAAACTAAAAGGGGAACGAAAATAATCTGTGTAAATGCTATTTTGCAACATTAAATTATAGTTTAATATAAGCCTGACATGACAGCATATTAACATCGTGTTTAAGACAGAGAGAAAAATGGGTCTGTGTTACGGGAAAAACACGATCTACACAGATGCTACATAAGAAAATGTTTAATAAAGAAAGGATAACATGGAAAAGCATTAGTTAGAGTTCTTAGAATGTGGGGTGTTCTTTTACATAGGGTTATACAGGGCCGTATTGTGCACCATGTTTAATTATATATATTACTCTCAACTTCTCATTTGGAATTTGGTATGCTCCAATACAGGAGTAGAGACGAAAATGACACATTAGTGTGTTTTGTAACGTGGTGCGAACACGAAGTGTTTAACATCATTTTTCTTAAAAGGTAACGAAGTGTTGAGTGTTCAGTATAAATAGTAACTTTGGATATGATAAGATAAGATCTAAAATTATTAAAAGAAAAAATTATAGCTAAACAACTCCTTTTTGTAATTATGTAATTCTCGTGTGCATCTATCATGGCTTTGCTTGCATATTATATGGGCTAAAAATGCTTATCCTTACATTGTCCAAACATTAAACTAACTGCAAAATCACTTGCATTGCATATTAATTCAAAAGGCAAATTCAAATCTGGTGATATCATGGTTGGGGAGTTCTTCAACATTTTCTTTAAAATATTAAAAACATGTAAGTACTTATCATTAAAAACGAAAGCTGCATCTTTCTCAAGTAATTTAGTGAGAGTTCTACCTATCTTAAAAACATCCTTAATGAATCTCCTATAGAACTCAAAATGTCTAAGAAAGCTTCTAATTTCCTTTACCAATGTTGGTGAAGGCAACTTTTCTATCATTTCTACCTTAGCTCTATCAACCTCTATACCTTTACTTGAGAATTTTTTCACTAACACTATCCTCTCTTGCATTAGGAAATAGCATTTCCCCTAATTAAGCATCAAGTTAGTATCCTCACATTATTTAATAATTCTTTTTAAATTCCATAAAGACGAGTCAAAGAATGACCAAAGACAAAAAAAATCATCCATAAATACCTTGATGATGTCCCTTACTAATAAAAAACAGCCATCATACGCCTAAGAAAGGTAGAAGGTGCATTACATAAATTGGGCAGTTAGCGATAAGCAAATATACCAAATGGACGTGTAAATATAGTATTCTATTAATCTTTAGGGGCTATAGGAACATGGAAATATCCTGACAGTCTATCCAAGAAATAATAGTACATTTGCCCTAATAGTCATTTTAACATTTAATTAATGAAGGGAAATGGAAATTGGTCCTTACATGTAGTATTATTTAGTTTCTTATAGTCGATACACACCTTCCAACCGGTAATAGTTCTCACAAGAATCAACTTGTTTTTTTTATTTGGTACCACCAACATCTCTTCTTTCTTTGGCACTGTCTGTACAAGACTCGCTCAAGAACTATAAAAATAGGGTAAATATCCCCTAAATAAAGTAGTTTAATTACCTTAGCCTTTAAGATATGATTGAGGTTATACTACTGGCTTAAAATCATCTTTAAAGAGGATTTATGGGGGTAAAAACAGAGACTAACTCACTTCATGTCAGAAATTTTTCATATAATTATCCTTTTATGCTCCTTTAAGTCATTTAAACAACCTTTCTTTTTCTATTTTGACTCAAATATGTTACAACTATAGTTTAAATTAAAAAAAGCACTCTAAGTGATTTGATAATTGTTTTAACTCTAACTTGAATAGTTACTCTATTGATGGCTTTACTTTACTCTCCTTACATCTTCCAATCTCTTCAAAATTCTTCAGTTGTATGGGCTTATTAGTCTTAAAAGATGCCATATACTCTCTAAAGAAAAGGTTACACTTATTATCTTTTCCTTATATGATACACTTTTTTCTTGGGTCTTGTGAGATGATTTCTTGTATGGTATATCAGAAATTTTAACAACAATTATATCCTAAAAATAAGTATCATCCTTATCAATAATGTGTTTCATAGCTTTGGATATCTTAAATATGATTTCCTCATTTTCTACCCTTAAAATTAGTCTCTTGTCATGTAAATCTATAATAGCTTTAGTAGTAGCTAGGAAGGGTCTTCTTAAGATCAAAGAAACTTCTACATCGTCCTCTATATCCAAAATCACAAAGTTAATGGGAAATATAAATTTATCAATCTTGATCAACATATCCTTTATAATAACTTCAGGAAGCTTGATCGACCTATTGACTAGCTGAATGCTTATTCTAGTAGGCTTTATTTACCTAATCCCAATTCCTTAAGCATGTTATAGGGCATTAAATTAATACTTACTCCTAAGTCCACTAATGCCCTTATTAATTGATAATTAATATGACAAGGGATAGTAAAATTCTCTAAATATTTTATCTTTTGAGTTAGTTTGTTTTAAAGGATGGTAGAGCATTCCCCAATTGGAATAACTATCGGTAGTTCCTTAAGTTTCTTCTTGTTTGAAATACGATATTTCAAGAATTTAGCATGTTGTGGAATCTGCAATAGAGCTTCAATAAAAGGTATATTTGTTTAAAAAATCTAGAAACTTACCAACTTATCTTTCTTTTGATCTCTAGGAATGCACATAAGAGTACAACACCACCATTTGCTTGAAGAAAAAAATAAAAAATTGTACATCATACTACTTTCATCTTGTAGTGAAGAAACAAAAATGATAACGAACGTGGAAGTTTGCTTAAGTATAGTATTGTTGGTTTATAATCTTTGATAACTTTCATCTTAGACTCTTCATCCTTATCTCTTTCCTCTTCCCTTTTTTCTTCTTTCTTTATTTCATAGAAGTATCGTACTTAGTTTCCTCCTCTTTGTCTTTGACTATTAACTCCCTTCTATTTCTCAAAGTGATTAGTTTTACTTGTTCCCTCAGGGTAAGCTTAGTATTGCTAGGTAAAGTACCTTACTGCCTCCCAGCGATAAGTTTAACAAGTTTTCCAATATGCACTTCTAAATTATGAATAAAGGCTTTTTAGTTTTGAAGTATAAATTGGTTTCTTATAAGTGAGTATCGATTGCGTTAACATATTTCATCATAATATCCTCAAGATTTGGCTTCCTTTCCTAATGTTGTAATTGAAATCTAGATGGAGGTATTTGCTTATTTTCCCTTAATTGCTCCACAAAAAGTTTGGATGGTTTCTCTATTCCACATTATAGGTGTTATTATTAGGGTTATTTTTTGGCTGATTCCTAATAAAATCAGCTTATTTAATCGGACGACCCTGAATATAAGTTGCTTGACACTCATAATTGAGGTGCCCCTACCATAAATGTCATAACTTATTACTTGCACCAAATGAGCTATGAAACTCATACTGTCAATCTTCTTGCTTAGAGTCTTTAACTTTATCTTTAATATTTTTTCCATATTAACATTATGGATGCCATTTGTCTTTGGCTTCAGTCTGGGATTCCCCCACTACTTGTTCATTGCAATACTCTTTATGAGCTCATACAATTCCTCATGAGTCTTCTAGATAATGGATCCGCATAAAGATGTATCTATTCGCTATATGGTTGGCTAATTTAACCTTTTATGGAATGTTTGCATTTACATACCCAAATCAAGATTATGGAGTGGGAACTCATGCAGTGACTCCTTCTATCTCTCCCAGGTATCATATAAAGTCCCATCTTCTAATTTTAGAAGAAAATCTCATTATTGAGCTTTGTTGTACATTTTGTGGGAAAGTATTTAGCAAACAATTTCTCAACCAACCCATCCTATATGGTGATGGATCTTAGAGGTAGTGATAGATCATTATTGGACTATATTTATATACATATATTGCAATAATAGTTTTATAGTATTTTGGTACTTAATTCACTTCAAGTGTTTTTATAGGTGATAATTGTCTTCTTGGACCAAAAGGAGAAGAATTCGGATGAAATCGTGGCATGGAACGAAGATTTGAAACAACTTGGACCTACATGACCGTGTACAGTAACTATGTAAGTCTCTGTAAACATGTGAAAATTTGAAAATTTTTGGTTTTAATCATATGAAGTTACACACTGGTCTATATTGATACACACGATCATGTGTATTGCCTGTGTAAGTTCTGTGCCTATATAAAATTGGGAATTCAAGTATTTTTAAAGATACACAGTCACCCATAAGCCCGTGTATGTTGACCATGTACATCCCAAAAATAGTTTTTACTATAAAAGGACGTGAACGGAGGCAAAATAGAGGATGCAAATTTTTAAGCGATTTTGAGTAATAAGAGACATAGAGAGGAGACAGTTCTGATCAAAGGACGAGGAAAACATGAAAAATATGTCAAAAGATCTGATAGATAACGACATCAAATCCAACTTATAAGAATGTCCATTAGAAGAAAAAGGGATATTTAAAATTATGATTTCTTTGTTTTCTAGTTGTTCTTCTGCATATTTATCTTTAGTTTTTCTTTTATAGATAGGAACTAAACTTGTTTAGGGCTTACGTCTGATGAACCCTAAATTGTGATAACAATATGATTTGATCTTTTATTTAATGCAATTTTTATTAATTTTTTGTGATTCAATTATGCATTTTATTCTTATTCTACATATTTAGAATATTAGTTGATGATTTGATTTCATATAACTGAGATTGAGAAATCCTTTTATATAAATAGGTCTACTACAAATCCTCTAAATTAGGGTCAAACTTAATAATGAAATTCACGAATTAATAATATAATCTTAGGGGTTTTAACTAGAAAGATTTATATTATTCAATTGACGAATTAGTTGTTAATAGTATTGAGAAAGATATTAAAATAAGATAGCAATTTTCACGGTCTAATAATCAATAATACAATTGCACGATAAAGGATTAATATTTAAGATTATTAAGGGGATTCATCACCTAGGTACAATTTATTTGATATAGATTTTTTTGAGTATTTTCCTCTGTCCTAAGTTCATTACTGTTTTAATCTTAGTTTTTTTGTTTAGTTTATTTTTTAGTTAAATCCACAATCTAAATTAACGGTTGGATAATAGAAAAAGGGTAATTAATAGTAATTATAGTTCTTATGAGATCGACCTGTACTTGCTTTTGCTAGCTACTATTATATTGTGCACTTGTGGATTTTAAAATTGATAAATTTCTTATAAGAGAGAAATAGTGACTTGAGCCATAATTTAGCTCACTCCTTCAAAGTGAAAGGAATAACCTTAATTTGATAACACGACTTTATTTAGCTTGAATATGTCATAGATTTCTAGAAAATTGCCAATATGCCCATTGGGATCCTTATCTAGCATCTCATCAAATTATATCGGCTATTAAATCATTTGAATCATATAAGTTTATTTTTGAAGTTGTTCGCTTTGATTCTTAATGTCACTATGTTAGGCTTAGCTCTAATTGATGACGTCCTAGTATAATTTCCAGTATACAATACCCCTTATGTCTTACCATTATGTTTGGGGGTTATAATTTCAAATCTTCAAGTTGTCTTTTGTTCCTTTCCCTAAAGTAGAGTTCTTTTGATATCTAGTTCAGGATCTAATAAGGCTTTAGGGTTACTCTTGATCATAAATCAAAGGACTTAAACCTAAAATGTAGTAGGCAAACACTAGATTAAGAAAGATCATTTAAAACAAAACAAATTAAAATTAAAAACATATAAGGGTGATTAAACTAATCAAAATCAATCTTTCCTACTAGGGTGATTAAACTAATCAAAATCAGGCTTTCCTAATATTATGGTCCCATATAACAATGCAAAAAACTTCATATGATATGAATGAAACAAAAGAAGATAGAGTAATACTAGAGAAATCTCAAAGACAAATGTACATATCATTCATATAGTATAGTCTAGGTAAGTCAAGTGTTGATCCCTTAGCGACTATGACTACTAGTAATAACTATCTTCCTATTATCTAATCTAATAAAGTGTATGAATGATTTGAAAGAAAATGAAAAATTAATTCTTTGATTTGAAAGAAAATGAACAAAAAATTCTAAATCACTAATTTAAAGCAATGAACACAATTAAAACACCCAATGAGTAAACTAAATCTAGGTAAGACTTTTCATAGAACTTTTTTTTATGATTTGACTTTAACTTAATTTGCAATTTTAGCTTTCTAGAATGAAAAGAATTCTTAAGTTATAACTCACTACAAGACAATTAGCAATTAGCGATGGAAAATTATCGACGAAAATGGAACTGTAGCAAATTATCAACAGAAAATCATATGCCGTCACTAAAATTGTCAAAAAAATTTCATTTTGCAACAGAAAAATATATGTCAGTAAATATGGAGGGAAATTATCCCGAAAAATTTTTCGACAGAATATAGTGATGGTAAAAAAATTCAATTGGTAAAGAAGGCGGGAATGCATGGCAGAATAAATAAGTTTTGGGTTTACCGACTGAATAATTTTTGTCGGTAAATTCTATGGTAAATTTTAGAGGTAAACGTTGTCATTTGCTTAGGCTTCAGCATTTTAAATAAAATGAAAACGATGTTATTTGGATTAACACCAAATGACATCGTTTTCCCCTCTCCATCGTAGCTAATTTTTTTCTTCTCTTCTGTCGTCGTTGTCTTTATCGTCTGATCGAGGCTTTTTGTCATCCCACCGTGCGTCCTCGTAGTGCCATCGTGCATCCTTAGCATGCTAGCATCCTCGACGTGCCAGGGTCCTCATCTGTGTAGCTACCGAAGGCCACCGCGCGTCCTCTCTATCGTCATCCTACTTCAAGTACTATATAATCGTCTCTTGTGTGACCACACCTCGTCGCCATCGTGGTTCTATAATTGTATAATCGTAGGTCTTAAAGGTTCATTACTTCTCTTTGGTTTGTCTAAACCATGCTTTGAAAGCTAGTTAAATGTATGAAGCTACGATCACTTACAAGAAATGGATAGTGGTTGTGATATGAGGATATACATCTTGAACTGTTATATGTAGATATGTTAGTTTACAGTAGCCACAAAATTCTAAGTCAGCCACAAAAATTTTGATGGGAACATGACTACTGATGTTCTTTCCAATTCAGGCAATGGGCTGCTTCATATAACCTACAAAACTATTTTTATGTTACTCTTAGGGTATATACTCGTTTTTCATATCCCATTTGTTTTTTTCAAATCTAAAATGAAAAATTTAGAACTACTACATTTGGTGCATTATGTTTTTCTCATTTAGGTATTTAGGGACAAAGGTTATAGTGTTACAACAGTTGATATAAGGACTTATGGAGTCACTATTTATATTTACAGGAAGATATTTTCCTTTTTTAAGAATTGTTTACTATTTTGTTTGGTATATTTTGATTATAATTAATTACTAATGGTTAATATAGAGAGTAGGAGATTTATATATGAGATAGTGGTGGTCATTTTCAAACTAGAAAGGGAAAAGAAACTAAATTAAGTTATAATCTTGCATTATGTAACTTTAAATGATGCTCGATCAAATATTCAAATGAGCATAACTCATTCTGTTTAAACAATAAGGCCATATCCTTGTTTTTTACATGTTTAAACTAAAATATAACATGTTCATTCAATTCAAATTTTAACTATTGGCTGATTATATATTTGCACAAATGATTAGTAAATGCCTAAAGCAAATAAGAAGATTTGTTTTATGTTCTCATTTGAAATTATTCATGGAGAAAAATACACTGAGCAAATGATATATTAAATTCATTATGACTTGGTGCATATTGTTATTAGAGACCTAAATTGATTTAAATAGTGAAAATGGAAACCAAGTAAGAGAACATATAGAGAAAGCAAAATTTACTCCAAAGAAATAGTTTTCATGGTATAGTAGAGTTATTGGAGAAGCATGACTTATTATGCACTATACTAATGCTAAGGCAAGTTATTTTGATAATTTTATGAAATTGTAAAAATTGTCTTATTTTTGTTTCATCTAAGAAGAAAGTCTAATTGGTGGACGGTTATAAAGAAGATAATTTACTATAATTTACAATATAATTGTACTAAAGATCATTTATGAATCTCCATGTAAATAATTTCAGAAAAATGAGAAATATATTAATATTCTTTTTCACATGCCCAATTTTGTGTTGAAGAGCGTTATTCATCCTTCTTCTTTGTAATCTGTAATTGTCTGTCCATCTAGGTACGTCGTCCAACTAATTTCTACTATATGTGTAGCTTTAATAATACATTAATTAGATGCATTTAAGTTTTGTGTGAATGCAAATTAAAGAGGTCTTAATTTTGTGTTGTTTATAATATTCTTATAATCATTAATGAGTTTTTATATTCTTCTTTAATAGTCTAAGTATTTATGTTTGGGTTATGTTTGAATCATTGACGAGTAGATGTATGATTACATAAGTATTTACTGTATGTGGAATGACTTTGAGATCTTATGGATGATTTGAGGCATAATAAACCGCTAGGATGGTATATAGGTTGGAAACCCATGATGTAGCTCCCATGAGGCTTATTAGTGAAAAATTCCACGAGTCTAGGAGTCACAGCAAGAAGTTGCGTTCTTAATTCATAGATGTAAATAATACCACATACCATAGTTTTAAAATCAATTGTAGGTGATTAATTTAAACATAAATACTTTAACTTCAATGTGATTAATTAGTTTCTTAGTATTAACATAAGAAATTCATAGGTTTAATAGAAATGATAGTAATTTGCATAATAAACCCCTAGGACGGTATATAGGCTGGAAACTCGTGATGCAGTTCCCATAAGGCTTATCGGTGAAAATTTTTACGAGCTTAGGAGTCACAGCGAGAACTTGCTTTCTTGATTCACAGGTGTAAATAATGCCACGTACCATAATATTGAAATCAATTATAGGTGATTAATTTAATTGATTAATACGTACATGATGATGTGTAAAGTTTAAATGTTCTGTAAACTTAGGGGATATGAAGGATACTAACTATGAAATCACTTTTTTAAATTAACAATTTTGCATAAATGAGTAATGTTGATAGATCTTGGATGTATAGACAATTAACACTTGATAGTTTCATTAATCCTGAGTTTGTAGAGGGAGTTAAAGCTTTTATTCATTATGCATGTTCTTGACCTACATATATGGATGACCCAAAGATCAGATGTCTATGTAAAAAGTTCGTTTCCTTCATATTGATGAAGTGAATGGTCATTTAATGAGAAAAGAGTTTGTTCCAAATTATTTTGAGTGGACAAGACATAGGGAGTCATTGATTCGTAGCACCTCAAGGGGTAATTAAGTAAACTCGTCAGTAAATATGGATGAGTTTGAAGGGGGGATTGGATTTAAAACAAATAATGTGGTTGTAACTGAAAATCCTTACATGTAAATGGTTTATAATGCAGTCAGTTATACCTTTCTGAAAAATATAGAAAATCTTGAATAAAAACCAAACCCACATGCAAAATAATTTTTTGACTTACTACACTCAGCTGACCGAGAATTATGGACAAATTGTGAGACAATGACTTAATTGTCTTCAATTGCTCAAATATTAAACATAAAGGTTGAATGGCATATTTCTGGTCATAGTCTTGATAAAATTCTTGGATGGTATAATGAATCATTGCCTCCTGGTCATACAATAGTTGATAGTTTTTACAATATAAAGAAACTTATCAGGGGTCTTGGTTTGCCTATTGAAAAAATTAATTGTTGCAAATTGGGATGTATGTTGTATTAGGGAGATGATGTGGAATTACAAGAGTGCAAATTTTATGGTCAATCTAGTTTCAAGCCTAGAAAACATTCTATGAAATAGAAATTAGTACCCTTGAAATGAATGTATTATTTCCTGTTAACTTCAATACTTCAAAGACTATATGCTTCTGATGTTACTTTATCTCACATAAGATGGCATAATGAACACGAATAGGAAAATGAAATAATGAATCATCCATCAGATGCGTTGGCATGGAAATATTTCAATAACTCTTATTATGAGTTTGCAGCTGAAAGTTGAAATGTTAGGTTGGGATTGCCGACAAATGGATTCCAACCTTTTAGTCAATTCGGCTAACAATATTCATCATTGCCAATCATAATTACTGCTTAATTTGCCTCCATGGATGTGTATAAATGAGGCATATATGTTCTTGACAGTGATTGTGCCATGGCCTACAAATCCAAAACATAAAATTGATATATTCTTACAACCATTGAAAATTAAATTGTAGCTTCTTTAGGAATATGGTATGGAGACATATGATGTGTTTCTGAAATAATATTTTGTGTTGAGAGAAGCTTTGATATGGACTATTAGTGATTTTCTAGCATATGCTATGTTGTTTGGATGGAGCACAGCATAAAAATTGGCTTGTCCTTATTGTGATAATGATTCTTATGTGTTTTATCTTCTAAGCAGGGGCAAAATATGTTAATTGGACAACCACAAAAAATTTCTTCCTCTAGATCATCGATTTAGACGTAATAAACAAAATTTTATTAAGAATAGGATGGTACAAACACCTCCTCCCCCTCACGAAGCTGGCGAAGAGATATTGCAGGAGATTGATAAATCAAGATTGTTGTAAGTTATAGAATTTGAAGCTAATGAAGTTAATACAAGCATTAGTAAAATCTTTGGTTGGAGAAAACGAAACATCTTTTAGGATTTGCCATATTGGAATACTAATTTGATATGTCATAATCCAGATGTGATGCATATTGAAAAAATATTTTTGACAATTTGTTCAATACCATAATGAACATTGAAGGGAGGACAAAAGACAATACAAAATCACGAGCTAATTTGAAACTTTTTTGTAGAAGGAGTGAGTTAGATAAAGATCTTCATAATGACGATGGGGGAGGAACAAGTGATGTTGTTGGTAACTTATCCATTTTCATATATCTTAGATGAACATATGGACGTTCAATAAGAAGAATGTTAACAAAGGAAGAAATAGAAGCTGCCCATGGTTACATTTTATTGAATTGTCAAGAGGTTCAACCTTTCGTGCAGTAAGTTGAAGTTGATTTTGAAATTGATTATTTGGGCTTTAAAATTTAGTGTTATTCACAACTGAAATACATAATAATGTTTTTAGAATATACAAGGAATGGTTACACGAGCTAGTGCCCGAAAAAACACAGGATGATATCAATAAAGAAGCTAGAAGACACTTTCCTCGATGGTTCGAGAAATATGTAAGTTTTCACTTACAATTATTGAAATGATTGAATTATAAGATTAAAGTGTCCAAATGACATTATACTATTTAATATGATAATTTCTTTTGTGTAGGCCTTAGAAAATCCAAGAGAGAGTTCATATGTGATCTTGCGAAAGGACCTTTACGAACTGTTAAATCGTATCTGGTGTATTTCGTTAATCGATACAAATATCATACAAAATATCATGGTCGTAGCATGGCAATAATAAATAGGAGTTTGCATACAGGGAGACTTGATGGATTACTATGGTAAAATTATTGAGATACTTAAAATTGAGTACCCTGCATTGCCAATAAAGTATACTGTGATTGGTTTAATCTAACTCCTAATGTTGGTACAAAAATGCATAGCTGATACAATCTAGTTGAAATCAACCAACGAAGAAGGTTTAGACAATTTGAACCTTTTGTGTTGGTGATGCAAACGATCCAAGTGTATTATGTCCCTTTTCCCAGCTTACGACAAGATAAGTCAGATTGGTTGGCTATTTGCAAAGTTAAACCTAGAGGTGTTTTTGAATCGCATGGAAAAGGAGAATAGAGAATTGAAAGTGAAGCGTTTCAAGAAGATGTTTATGAAATAAATGCATCTGTTAAATATGACGAGAATGAACATTTGAACGATCCAAATCATGAATATGTTGAAATTTCATCTAGAGAGGATGAGGAGGGCAAGAGATATGAAGAGAAGCCTGAGTTTGACTCTAATTCTTTAGAAAAAGAAAATGATGATGATTTTGATTTACAATTAAGTGTTGATAGTGATTAATTTATGTTTGTAATAGAAAATTATATTCAATAAATCAATTATTCAATCAACAATATATTTTTATCTTGAATTGAAATTGTTATCTTTCTGGAATATTCAATAAAATATGAATTTCAGGTTAAAATATGCCGCCAAAGAGAAAACAGGATATGATGCGACCAAGGTTTAGACCATGATTTGGAGCCAGTTACTTTTCAAGTGAAGCATCACATTCTGGAGCTGCAACATAATCAGATGCTGTACCTCCAGCTACTACAATTACAGATGAGGCATCACCTTCCGTACCTGC
This sequence comes from Erythroxylum urbanii, assembly GCA_027568935.1. Taxonomy (NCBI): domain Eukaryota; kingdom Viridiplantae; phylum Streptophyta; class Magnoliopsida; order Malpighiales; family Erythroxylaceae; genus Erythroxylum; species Erythroxylum urbanii. Next base: position 22,819,975 of record JAOQML010000008.1, read on the forward strand.
TGCTCCACTATCCATCACCCCTATACCGACAGAGATATTAGGGGTAAACGATGCGAATAAAGGAGGCAGCCTCTAGCCTAGAGCTGAGGGAGTTGATGGAAGAACTTACATCACAATTGTCAACAATCTGCAAGTGAAAATACATAAGACACCATATATTTATAATTAGGTTATAGGTTTAAATTTAAAAATGATATAAATTTGTTTTTATATTAGGTTGATTCCATCTAGACCGTGCTCAAGAAACAAGACATGCAAATTCAAGGAGAAGATTGATCTTGACAATTATATATGAAAGAATACCTCTCAGGAGATAAAGAATTTTCATTATCAAGAGTTTGAGGTACAAAAAATATAATTTTTATATTTTTGTAATTAATTGTTATACATTAATTAAATAAATATTGTAGGTTATAAGTACTTATCATATGCTTTTCCTTTTTTTAGAAAGTTTTTTAAAGATTCTAAATTTTACGCAGTTATTGATAAAGTATGGGAGATACAAGCTTGTACACTTTATAAAGACTTTATTAGTGTAATACACAAGACTGATGTACAACCTCCGTATATTTCTGAAGAAATATAGAATCGTTGGCAGCAGTATTAGACATCACTAGAGGCAATGTCCATTTTAGAGTGTAATTTTACTAACAAACATAAAGGAACGGGGGGAGAGAGTCTTCCCATACACACTAGAGGATCTATTACCCACCACGAGCATTCAGAGAGACTTGTAAGTATCTACAATTTACACTTATATTTTGATTTTTTTTACTTTGATGTATTTTAGTTTAATTTGATGTATGAATTTTGGAAAGAAAATATGTGTATTATGGAGAATGATAATGTTATAAATGTCTGGTGCCATATATGGTTGTGTTGTTGAGTTACTTTCTTTGTTCAACAGGGGGTAAATATCATAAAAATAGAGAAAATTTTGACAAAATTTTCTCTATTGTTATGATATTTATCAAAATTTTCTCTATTTTTATGATATTTACCCCCTGTCAAAATTTTTGTAAATTGTAGTTCACTTATAACATTTTATTCTAATGCAAGAAAAGTCTATAGGCAGGAAGCCTAAACCTCATCAACTTTTTTTGCACACTCACACTAAGAAGCTTGATGGTGTGACCTTCATCAACACCAGATGTAGAGAACTAAATGTACGTGAAATTTATGCTTAATAATTATCACTTATTAACATAAACATTGCCTTCTGATAGGACCAAATACAAGAAAGCATTCAACGACAATCTCATTAGTCTACAGATGTTGATGAGAGTCAAACATATCTTTATGTAGTGGGTGGTAGGGGCCATCGTGGAAGGATCTTCGACTTAGGTTCATTTGTGAACACATGTTATTCGCAATCCTCCACATCTAGTACAACATCATCTAGTAGGCGATCCACATCCAATAAAGTCCACGAGCTTCGAAGCACAGTACAGGCAATGGCAACTCAGTTGCAACAGTCGATGGAGTACATAGCTCAGCTTCCTAGTGAGATGGATGAGTTGAAGGGGAAGGGCAGTACCTCCTCGCAACATTCAGAACATCCACATTCACCAAATGAATAGCACAGTTTTAGTTATTTTTTATATGAATTAAATACTTATTGTTGCAGATAATAATTCGTTATTATCAATTATGATAATTTTTACTTTATATTATCAATCAATTTTCTATTTTAACAAATTAAATGTAAAAACAAATTAAAAGATTATCAACAAATAACTGATAATTGTATAAATTATACATCAATCATAAGATTATCAAATAAAATTAAATGCAAGGAAACTTTTTTAAAAATAATATTAGTAAATTTACCGATGGAAAAATAAAATATGTTGGTAAAATGCAATGAATTTACAGACATACAACCAACTTTCGTTTGTAAAATGCAGTAAATTTATCGATAGGCCATTAATATTCGTCGGTAAAGTTAGTCGTGAGTTTACCAACAGATTGTGGTATCTGTAGGTAAGGTTATCGACGGAAACAACTTGTCTGCTGCTAAATTTACCGACAGAAACAAATTCTCTGTTGCTAAATTTTCCAACAGCACAGAAATTACCGTCGCTAAATATAGCAATGGAACAGAAACTATCTGTTGGTAAATTAGCGATAAAAAACCTATACTCCGTCGCCAATTATTATCTACAGCCGTTTCTTTGACGACTTATTCCGTCGAAATTCCGTCGCTAACTTAGCTTACCGACGAAAAACCTTCATATTCTGTCGATAATTTCTATTGCTAAACTCCATTTTTCTTATGGTGACTGTATTCTTTCTTGAGGATAACTTGAATACAAGGCATATGATGTGTTAGTTAGGTAAAAAAACTTCTCCAAAAATAGAATAGGGCAAGTTTGAACATGAGCAGTAACACATTATAGTGTTGCTATCGTGTTATAAATCCTTCTCTTTAATCTACCGAATTTGCTCTAAATTAACTTGAATCCTCTACAAATTCATCCCTTTGTCCTTTGAGCGTCCAAATTAAGACATGGAATAAAATATAAATCTTTTAAATAGAAATAACCAAAATATAAGTATAATGCTATAAAAAATCATGCCAAAAATATAGTATATTTAACACTTATCGGAAGGAAATTGAGGATTATGATGTAGTAGTTGGCATCATTCATTAAGATACTTGACAAATGGATGATAATGATGAACACCAAGCTAGAGACTATGTAGGCTTACTTATAGCAATTTCTACCACCACCTCAACCTTAGTGACTTTAGGCTGCTTCTACCATTCATACATACATATAGTTTGTTTAGGATGTTTTGCATTTTTAGTGCATTGTTTAAATTTTATTTTGTTTTTGTTATTTTGTTGACTTAAGGATATTGAAAGTTTAATGCAAGTTGGATTTTATTACGAGCCTTCATATTTTTATTTTCAATTGAGTAGATTTGAGTTTGTTAAGCTTTTTAAGACAGCAATTTCCTTTTTAGTTATGTAGGTTTTAAGGCACTTTTATACATGTTTGTATTTCCTTACTCTTGATGTACAAAATTTAGTACAATATTATTTTAAGTGTGAGGGTGGTTTAGAGATTAAATCGATCTAACTGCACTAATTTTTTAAATTTTGAAATTTTTATGCATTTAGCTTAATAGCTTTGGGATGATGACATGAGTTAATGCATGATTCTAGTTAACATTAATTAGAAAAATTAGATCTATAATATGATTAAGTGAATGATTTGAATCGTTGAGTTTATGAATGTTAACAAACTAAATTTGTTAAGTGATAATGCTTTAATTTAGCTTGAACAATCCCTTGAGGAATTTAGGCCTTCATGCAACATTCTTTATTTCTTATTTAGATAGATTTTTATTTTCAATTTATAGAACTTTAATTTCATTTTTTTCAGATTATGTACAAGATTTGCGTAAGCTTGAAGATGATCAAGGCGTTTAGGATTTATGTTTGAGTTGAATGGCCTACCCTTTATACATTAAAATGAGCTCCTTTGAACCTTATATATATTTTAAGCTTTTTCTTGGTAATCCTTTACTAAAGAACCTTGAGCCTAAAAGAAAAATAAGTATTTACTCCCTAATTTATGATTAGTAAAACTTGTGTTTGTGATTTGATACGGCTTTTGTGAATGAGATACAAGAAAATAAGTGTGAGGAATGGTAAAGTATATAAAAATGGCAATGAAAAAGGGGATTTTTATGTCAACTTAATTTTAGAAAGGGAGAAAAGGGAGAAAAAAAGAAGAGAAGAAAAGAAAAGAAATTGTTAAATTAGTTGGCAAAGATTCTTGTGATTGAAAAAGAATGAAGGAAAACAGGTAAGTGCAAGAATATGAGGAGTTAATGGAATGATAATTGATTTATTTTCTATAAATTTATTTTTATTACTTTACTTGTTATGAATATTTTTGCTCTCCTTTATTCCCTTTTCTTTGTTAGCCTATTTAACCTTACCCCATTATCACCCTATTCAAAGTCCTTTCGATTTTTACTTGTACATATTAATATATTCATTATATGTTAATCTAATCATAAAATAAAAAATAATACTAGGGGAATTACTTGTTTAAACATCGATATAAGAATGGATTCTCTTTTGATAATTAGTGTTATTAATTATTCTCTTAACTACCATTTTAATTTTAATTTTATTTTATATTTCACTAATCAAAATCCACAAACATTATTTTTTATTTCTTTAATTTAGACTAATTAATAGTTTTAGATTTTCTAATCCACATCACTTCCATGAGAAATAAATCTAAACTTACTATTTTATTACGTATTAACAATATGTGCATTTATCTAAGTTGTTGGTAATAAATTAGTATTACAAAAATTTATAAACAAAAAAAACCATCAGACTTGGAGACTTAATCTTTGATTTGGTTATAAGATTTTTGGGATAAGAAAGCATTTAATCCATTTGGTTCAAGAGTTTTGTTAAGATTCAAGTTGAATAAAGATTTTCCATTGTATGAAAAGTTGAAAGGATTGAGCAAGATTTCAACTTATTCTCTTATGAATCAATGGGAAATGATTGAGCTAAGTACAGTTGTAGAAGAATATTTATTAGTCTAAGTACCCAATGTGATTTGATAATTCTAAGATAGATTCTTAATCTCTTACTACTTTCATATTGTTTAGCTATAAGAATATGTCAATAAAGTAATCTCGTTAGTAGAATAACAACAACAACAACACCTAGTGAGAGTCCTACTAAAACATGAGATCTAGGAAGGTCCTAACGTAGCCTTACCTTTACCTGGTAGAGAGGTTGTTTCTGATTGACATTAATCTTGTTAGTGTTTCTTCTTAGTAGAATATCATTATGAAAAAAGTTAAAGTTCTTGTCTCCCTCTTGGAGCTATTGGATTCTTGATTTCTACTTTATTAAGCAATTATAGACTTTCAATGCTTGAATGTATCTGCTTAAAGCTTGTTTTTTCTGTAACTATTTAGAAACTTCCTATGAATTTTAGCAATGTTTTAAAAATCGGATTGAAAATTAAACTGGTAAGTCAAGAAGTTTAAGGTTTAAAAGGTTCAACTGATATTACATTGTCATAAAATTAATTAAAGATTGAATAAAATTAAAAATTTTAAAATATGATTAAAAATATTGTCTTTATTCATCGAAGGATTTGAAATTTAATTAAAAAAGGAAATTGTTAAATGAAAATTTATTGGTTTATTTTGGTTTATGAAAACTAATTGGTTTACAAAAATTATTCAATAAATTAATAAACTAATCATGTTAATAAACTAATAAAATTTTAACATCAAGGGTTATTAAAGGAGATCGAACTGAAAAGTTAGCCGGTTCAAGATTTTAACGATTAAACCAATCGAATCGATTCAATTTTTCAATCATTGTATTTCAGTAAAGCTCTTCCTGCACTTGGTTGAGGAAAGTTTAAAATTCTTAAATTATAGTGATTGTCTTACTTTAGCATTTTTGGTTTCAGTAACTTTAGTTCTTCTTTCGTAACTTGCTCTTATGCTAACTTACTCACATCCCTTCAGCTTAATCAAATAGTTATTAAATCTAAAACGAGTTTCTTTTATTTCATTTTTTCATATCATATATTTCAATTAGGGTATGGTTAGAGGTTATGTTATTGTTAAATAATGCCTTAGTATTAGAGTAATTTGACATCCAAAAGTGGTTAACCAAAGCCTTGTTTAGTTTTTTCCTTATTAGCCATCTCTAATTTTGTCTATTACTTCATATGAAATGGTAGGACTCATATCTCAAGTCTGTGACACCTATATTACTTATGCAACATCTAAATTATCACTAATGTGTTAAAGCTAAGGTTAGCTCTTTTAGATTTTGAGGAGTAAATAGTGTTTTTAAAGTCAGTAAGGATCGTCTAAGGAGATCTTGAGTTTCTTTGAATAATTTTTAGATCATTCCAAAGTGAGGTTCCTTAGAATACCAAATTAGTTGCATATACAAGGATGAAACAAACTAAAGAAGGATTGGGTAAGATTTTCACTGTGATGTGGTTTATTTAGTCTAATAAACTCATATCAATAACCTTAACTTTATTAAGGTTAAAAGCCATCATATTCGATTAAAATGATATTTGTGGTTAGTAATTATAGACCATAATTCTTTTCTACATTGATATGCATTTAATTTCATCTATAAGAGACCTATTAAAATAGGTTTTCTAGTAAGTAGATAATCATGAATTACATGCTTTTTGGCAATTGAGCCCTCTAACACTCTAAATTATGACTAACATTAAAAGATGTTATGGGTCCTAGTTGAGACCCTTACTTTAGCTTTCCTCTTTTATCTTCTTATAGTTGTTAGGGGAAATTCATCTTTAGATATCTTCGGAACATTATTGCCCTTGTTTTTTTTGTTTAAAAACTCCATATATTATATTATATCTTTCATTTTGGTATCATAAGTCCTTCAATTTTTTTAAAAAAACTAACATAATCTTTTATTTCATGGTTAAGAATATAACAAGTCAATTTATAATCTTTAACATTATCTTAAATGGAAAAATAAAGAGAAAATTGGAATCCTTACTAACATAATCTTATTGCTTACAAGTCTTGTCCAATTCTTCCTTATTTATAGAACTTTGACTACAAATATGGTCAGATCGTAACACCTTATTTCTGGTTTTGGATAAGGATTAAGATCTTAAATTCTTTAATTATAAAAATAAAGCCTCACTAGAACCAATATCTTAGTTTACAGAGAATATAAGAGTAGCCTTGTATTTCAACTTCAAGGAGTTCCTTTGCATATATGTCTTTTGTTATCCCCAAGCTTCCCCCACTAAATGGCTGATAGAGCCTAAGTCAATTTTCTAAGGAGTATCTGTAGACATTTCTTGTTGTTGTGTTTTAAGCTATGATATTCATTGAAAATACAAGGTGAACATTAGTTTTTTTACATGGAGTATCCTTGTTGTTGGCTACGTCATTAGAAGTTTGGGGGTAAAGTTGTTGGTTTCTTTACTTATTTGGTTATCAACATAATTAAAAATGTTTTTTTGTAAAATTAAGTATAGTTTAAAAGCTAATTGTTGTTGGTGTAACTTTTTTTTTCCTTCAATATTCCATTAGTTAATTATAATCTCCTCTCTTGAATGATTTATAGCTAGGTCTCCATTGATTTTTCTTTTGATTTAAAGATGGCTTCCATCGATATCCTATAACTATAAACTTCTTTACCATGTTTTCATTTTCATCCAAATTTAATAAATTCCTAATCCATTTTTACCTCTAGACAAACTCTAGTGCATCCTATTCGCTTCATTAAAATTGTAGTGATAGATGCATATTTGACTATAATTAGACATCCATATTTGATGTATTTTGCTTAATATTTCCTAGTTTTGTTGTATATTTGGTGCTTAATTCGCTCTAAGTGCATTTATAGGTTATAATTGCCTTTATAGATAAAAAAGAGACAAATTCGAATTAAATCATGACGTAAAAGGAAGATTTGAAGCAATTTAGGGATGCATGACTATGTATGCGGCCGTATAAGTCTATATGAAAGTGTAAAGTCTCGATTTTAAATTGTTAGAACTACACGGTCACTTACACGACCTAGTAACCCTAGTTTTCACTATAAAAGGATGTGAATAGAGGCAAAAGAGAGAGATCCCACTTTTGCAACAGATTTGAGACGTAAGAAACCTTGGGAGGCAAAAATTTTGATCAAGGGATAAGGAAAACATAAAATATGCATCAAGAGATCCAGTAGATTACACATCAAACCTCAAACTTACTAAAAGATTCAATAAGAGAAAAAGGGAGATTCATAATTATGATTCCTTTGTTTTCTATTAGTTTCTCTTCATGTTTATTATTGATTTTGTTTTCTATTATGGTAACTAAAAATGATTAGTGTCTAGGAGTGACGACTATTTTGGGATAATAATATGTTTTAATCTTTTGGTCAATGCAAATATATGGATTGATTATTGCAATTCAATTACATGTTTTATGCTTGTTCTAATATATCCAAAATATTAATGCATGATTATATTTCATATGATTGAGATTGAGAAATCCTCTTGTATGAATAGATCTACCATAAAAGGAACTGCATGCAAACCTATAGATAACCTGACATAAATCCTCTGAATTAGGGTCAAACTTAATAACAAAATTCATATATCAATACAACAATCTTAAGAGATTTAACTAGAAAATCTCTATTAATTAACTGATGGATTAGTTGTTAGTAGTCTTAAGAGAGTTACTAATATAAGATAGTAATTTGTAAGGTCCAATAATCGATAATATGAGTGCATGACAAAAGGTTAATAATATCTAAAGATTCTTAAGGGGATCCATCACCTAGATATTACAATTTGATATAAATTTTTCTTCATCTTTTACTTATCCCGACTTTATAATTATTTAATCTTAATTTAGTTTAATTATTTCTCTTTATTTTTAATTAAACTCCAAAATATAATTCTTATGCTAGATAATAAAAAAGGTAATTACTAGTATTTACTGTCTTTGTAGGATCTAACAGTACTTATCTATGCTACCTACAGCTATGTCATGTACTTGCGATTAATTCAATATTAATATAAAGAAAAATATCAATCAAGTTTTCGCATCATTGTTGGGGATGGTAATATTAGGAAAGACTAGATTTTATTAATCTAACCATTATTTTTGTATTTATTTTATTTTATTTTATTTATTATATATTATTGTATTCTTGGATTATTCATTCAATTATCTTTTAAACTTTTCTACTTTGACTTTGAGTTTGTGACTTATTGATAGGATTTATGATTCATCGTTATAGCCACAACTTATAATGGAAGGATGGAACAGTCAGTATTCTTATGGGAGCTATGATGAGCCATCGCAATATGTAACATCACCATATTGGAAATAATTGTTTCCTCACATGTTTTAGGACACTTAACCGATGTCTACGTCATGTTGTGACATTAGTGGGAGTAATTATTACAATAATGAATGTCAAGCACTAAACTATAAGTGGGAGCAACCAAGCACGTACATCCAACCTTAAGGTGCACCATACAAGAATAGTTATAATTAAGAGTGGAGTTACTCTTACGCTTATGGATGGAATGATTGCTCTAACTAAATATTTTTCAGCACTAAGTGCCTTAAGTTCAGGAGCCAACTCTAGAAGATCTGATGGTCAAATTTGTTCAAGAATCAACCATAAGGGATTAAAAAATAGAGCCTCGTATACAAAATATGGTGAATCAAGTTATGGCAAAGATACTATCTAATGAACTGTAAGGGAGTTTACCTTGTAATATTGAAACAAATCCTAAAGAACATAGAACGACAATCACCCTTAGGAGTGGAAATAAGCTTCTAGAAGAAGAAGATGAAGAAGAAGAGGAATTAGAGAAGTGCCAATAGATAATTGAAGAAGATGAGGATGAAATCTTTGTCTAGGAAGAAAAAGAAGAAAAGTGGATAAAGGTGGTTGAGGAAGAACTAACGGAGGAACCAAATAAGGAAATTACTAACGAGTCATCTGTAGTCACTATGAGTACGGAGGGTTCCCACTTCCTCCAAGACAAATTACTTTTATAAACAGACTATTTAGAGAGTTTCATTATCCCTTATTTTATTAATAGTTTGTCATTAAAAAAGGCATTCATGTAATTGATAATATTTATTAATTTGATAAATTATTCTTTTATTATTATCTTACAACAAGTGGCTTACTTACAGGCTATGAAACCACCATGTGTAGTGTACGTCGAGTTAATGATGTTAAACAAGTGTTACTTGAGAGGCAACATAAGAATTATGATATATTGTTTTTACGTTATTTTTATTTCCATATTTTGTAATTATTATTTTTATTATTTTATCCCTTTTTCTTTATATTTTGCAAGGATGTTAATATTTAATAGTCGATGGATAGTCTTAAATTCGTCAAATCAGAAATTAGAAAATTTATTACTCAAGGAAGTACCAAACTCCACTTTCTCACTTTTGACTTTGATATACTTATATTATGTACATTAGGGACAACGTATAATTTTAAGTGTGAGGATAATAATTTTCTTAAGTTTATCATAATCTTTGTTATTAAATTTTATTAATTGATATCCTGAATTAGCTGAAATCTTTCCATCAATATTTTATTTCATTATTGATTATTGATTTCAATTAATATGCAAAAGGATGACAGTTCGAATAAAAATGCTTTCATAAGTCATATTGTTAATAATCATTGAAATAGTCGAGTTGAATGAAAATTGCATATTATTTGCACACATAAAATCTTCTTTTTGGTGAGCTTTTGAACCTAAGAGCAAATTTTCAAAATATTTAAGCTCTTTAATTCTTTTATATGTGTTATCATGCATAGTGGAATGATTTTAAAACTTGTTTTTATTATACATATCGAGATCATATTTTGTTAAATTATGAAACATTGGAATGATGAAGGCATTTAGATTCAACACTTGTTTAAGCCTATTTTGTTGATAATTACCTTACCTTAATTTATCCCTTCGAAAAAATCGAGTTTGAGCTTTAGCCTTTTTCATTGTTTATAACCCACATCATTAACCTTTATCCTATTTTCTTTAAACCCTTTTTATTGTATTGAACCTTAAAGGTTATTTACATTACTTGAATGCTCGAAACTTGAATTTTTGAAAGTTTCGATATTTCTTTAATTCTGGTACATGATGAATGCTCAAAAAAATGCAAGCATAGAAAAGAAGAAAAAATAGAGTACCAATGGATTTAGAATGAAAGGACTTGTATTTTATGAACAAGTTTCTTGTAATGTTTTCCATTGTAAATGTCCTTCAAGTTTATCACACTTTTATTATCCCAATCATACCTTACCTAAGCCTTATTACAACCTTATAAAGACTTTTTGATTTTTGTTTCTAGTTTATATACGTTGATTTGAGAGTTTAATAGAATTCACCCTAAACACTTGAGTTTGTTGAGTGAAACCTTGGTAAGGGTGTAAAGATTTATGCTTTGGATTTAAGTAAGATTATTGACGTGATTATTATTAATATTGACTTGTGAAGTAGTTTTAGGATAACTTGATTCCACTTGTATGTTAATTTGATTAATATGAAATGATGATTTAAAGCATAAATGGACAAGTGAGATTAATAAAGGATGGATGTTGTAAATTTGATAATTTAGATTATGATTTGCTTGAGTATAAGTAAAAGTTTAAGTGTGGGGATGTTTGATAGGGGCATATTTGCCTAATTATACATATATATTTGGTGTATTTTGCTTGATATTGTAAATTTTTGTTGTATATTTGGTACTTAATTTGCTCTAAGTGCATTTATAGGTGATAACTGCCTTTATGGACTAAAAAGAGACAAATTCGGATGAAATAGTGACATAAAACGAAAATTTGAAGCAAGTTGGAGATACGCGACCTTGTATGTGGTCGTGTAAATCTCTGTGAATGTGTGAAGTCACAATTTTAGGGTTTTTTGGAGTTAAATGGTCACCTACATGGTCGTGTAAGTGACTATGTATGTCTCAGTAACCTTAGTTTTTACTATAAAAGGATGTAAATGGAGGCAAAAGAGAGAGAGCCAGCTTTTACAGCGAATTTGAGATGTAAGAAACTAGAGAGATGACAATTTTGATCAAGGGGCAAGGAAAACATAAAGAATACATCGAGAGATCTAGTAGATTACAACATAAGAAGATTCAATAGGAGAAAAAGAGAGATTTAGAATTATAATTCCTTTATTTTCTATTAGTTTTTCTTCATGTTTATCTTTGATTTTGTTTTCTATTATGAGTAACTAAACGTGATTAGTGTCTAGGTATGATGAACCCTAGTTTGGGATAACAATATACTTTAATATTTTAGTCAATGAAAATATATGGATTAATTAGTATGATTCAATTATGTGTTTTATGTTTGTTCTAATATATCCAAAATATTATTGCATGATTAGATTTCATATGATTGAGATTGAGAAATCCTCTTATATGAATGGATCTATCATAATTGGAAGGAGTTATATGCAAACCTAGACATAGGCCAACATAAATCCTCTAGATTAATGTTAAACCTAATAGCGAAATTCATAAATCGATAACGCAACCCTAGGGTTTTAACTAGAAAGATTTCTATTAATCAACTGATGAATTAGTTGTTAGTAATCTCAAGAGAGTGTCCAATAATCGATAATATAAGTGCATGATAAAAGGTTAATAATATCTAAAGATTCTTAGGGGGGATTCATTACCTGGATACTACTATTTGATATAGATTTTTCTTCGTCTTTTTTACTTATCCCAAGTTCATAATTGTTTAGTCTTAATTTAGTTTAATTGTTTATCTTTATTCTTAATTAAAATTCAAAATCTAAGTCTTAGGTTAGATAATAGAAAAAAGGTAATGACTATTATTTACTATCTTCATGGGATAGACATACTTGCCTGTGCTAGTTCAGCTACATCGTGCACTTACGGTTAATTCAATATTGATATAAAAAAATATCAATCATGTAGCTTCATCCAAACATATAGGTTTTCAAATGAAACTTTATAAATAGTTGAAGTATGTTGCTGAACAATACTTTAATGACACTTTTTGAAAATTAATCCAAATTGGCACATACATCATCTTGAGTTTCTCCATTTCTATACTAAGTCTCTATTTTTCAAGAAAATTAGCTTATTTTTGATATACTAAGGGACTATCTAAAGTATCTTGTACATATCAATTTCTAAACTAAATTTAAAAATGAAGAGGTCTTTTTCATTAATGAGAAATTCCTCCATTTTAACTTCCTTCTAGTGTCTTTAAGCCCATATATTTATTGTTAGATAAGCTAATATTTTGTCCACAAAAAAACTAACTAGAATATAGAACCATTTATGAGGTCCAACCTTCGGAATTTCCACAAATGGAAACACTATAGTGTTGCCTTCTAACATTGAAGAAGGTAGATGCCTTAATTATCAAATGGGTATGGATCATTTACCACTTAGCACTGAGTGATTTTAGCAGCTAAAATATGAGATCCACCCTAATCTTTTGATGCATGTTTAAGGATTTAAGAAGAGCTAAATGTTTAGTGAGAGGGAGAGATGTTTAACAAAGGGGAGTACCTTGGGAGTAAGATTTATGAGAAGGAACATCAGTTAAAGAATATGAAAGAGATGGAAAAGTTATGGAGGAATTCCAATAAGGGGATTTTAAAGCATTAAAAAGGGTGAGGGAAAGCTAAAGGAGATGAAGGTTGATCTAGTTTTGTAAGGAAAGGGGTTTTTGGCTATATTAGAAGAGGCATTCTTAAAGGAAAATGAGTTTGAATAAGGTTTGATAAAATTTGAAAAGTCATTCCTTATATGGAAAATATAAAACAACCTTAGTTGGAAGTTCTAAAAATGCAGAAAACTAAAAAAAAATGAGAACTTGTGGAAATTTGGATAAGATGAAGGATATTGTCTGGGTAAGACGTTTGCAATTCAAAAAGATTTCTATACTAGAAACATAGTCACTTTTACGATGTTAAATGCCCCAAGGTTTAAAATGGGGATGTTATACTAATTACCATAGTTGATTCTCACATACATACAAAAGTTTATAGCAACTATCTCTCTAGCTACTTACGTGTGCTTTTCCTATTCAGTTTAAAGCATATTGTTTTTTTTCCTATTGCTAATAACTTATAGGTTTATTTCCTATTATATATTATAAGTTTAGGTCGTAACTTCTCAAACTAGAATTCCATGTTAGGATGCTTTAATCTAGCTTCCTTCACTTAAAAAAAGGATGGGGAATGAGTCTAAAGAGAGAGGAGAGGAAGTTAGGAACTAAAGATTGAGTGGGAAAAAAAGTGGCTAAGATAAAATATTCAAGCAAATAACAAAAAGCAAAACGAAAAGAGGGACCTTTATCAGATCAAAACGAAGCACAAGTTGACCAAATAAAGATGTATTAAGTTGGCAAGGATGAAATGATTAGAAGCAAAGAAACCATGACCTTAGAGCAATATTGTGAATATTACACTGAACTTGATATAAGTTTTGGTTCTCATAGGGGATAGTATCGGTACTGTTCAATACCATATGTTGTTTTAAATATTTTTTAAAATACAAAATAACTCCTCAATATATTATATATTGTTATATTTTTTAACTTTATATACTTACTTTTATGACAACTCAACATGCAAGAAAATGAACACTAAATGATGATATAAATTAAGGAGGAAAAATAATAAAAGATGTGCTAAAAGAAGTAAAATAAAGATAAATTTTGCTAAAAATAGCTAGCCATTTAATAAAAACATGAGACTAATATGGTAAGAAAATATAGTATACTTTGTGTGGGAAAAACAATGGACAGATGTCAAATGGTCACTTGCATAAAGTTTTAAGTTTATACATATGGCATTTGGCAATTGGTCGATATTAACATGGTAAGGATTACCATCTCTCACTGGCCAAAGAAAACACAAAATGATTTTAACCATTCAATATGTCTCAATAAATAGAAAATAAAGGCTTAAGTTTAATTAAATTATGTTTCTTTATCTTAAATTATTTGCTTTATCGTTCATCTATTTTGGATTTATTTTCATTGCAAATGGAACCAAATGTCTAACATCCTTGTTAAACAAAACATTACTCCTCTACATAATCCCTAACCAAGTACAATGGCAACAACAACAATAAAGGGGCGAAAGACTAAGATAGTTGAAGATAGTGTACAGTGGCAATGGCTAGGTAGTAACGAGTAGTTCCTGATGAGTGAAAAAGCTCCAACGACAATCAGAGGAAGAGACTAACCCTGCGTTTGGTTAGTGTCCTCAGGGGTGAGGACAGTGGACAAGGACGCAAAAGTTCTGTCCTTCGTCCTGTT
>JAOQML010000008.1:22841414-22862311 GCA_027568935.1 Erythroxylum urbanii
AGAACAAGTAATAAAATCTCAAAAAGGAGTTATTAATAAATTTATTAAAAGAGTAGGCTTCTTTAATGAGAATACTAAGGAATCAAGTGAAGACAATTTTGATCAACATAAAGAAAATTTAAGTAATGAGATTCATATTCATAAGGATGTTAATAATTTGAAAGAGCATGATCATGTACTAAATGGATACAATTTAGAAAATTTAAGTGCAGAGGAGCAATTAATCCTTATATTGGATATTTATGATCTTAGAAATTGAGATAGTGTTGATAATAGAGTATGGGACATTTTAGTTGAAAAAAGGCTTGTAAGAGAATTGAATCTTGTATTTCTTTTAAACAATACCTTTCAGCAATTTTCATATTCTTATTATTATAAAAAACATTGAGTAATGGAGAGACTAACGATAGAAAATGGTTAGTTTACACTAAACATGTAGATTTTGTTTTTATTGTAAGTTATTCAAATTTAATAACAAACAAAGTGCATTAGCAAATGATGGATTTAGAGATTGGAAGCATCTTATTGCGATACTTAAAAAAACATGAGAATAGTGATGAACATATGAATAACATAAGGAATTGGAATGAATTAAGAATAAGATTGAGTAAAAATCAAACAATTGATAAATATTTGAAACAAGAAATTGTAAAGGAGAAAAAATGTTAGAGACAAATTTTTATAAGAATAATTTCTGTTGTGAAATGTTTTGCTAAACATAGTTTGGCCTTTTCATAATCCAATGATAAACTTTACCAAGATAATAATGTTAATTTTTTGGATTGATTGAGATGATTGTTGAATTTTATGTAATAATTCAAAATCATGAAATTTGTTATCATTATCTTAGTCTTAAAATTCAAAATGAGTTGATTTCTTTTTTGGCCCATAATGTTAGAAGTTCTAACATAAGGATCGTTAAAGAGGTAAAATACTTTTCTATTATTTTTAATTGTATCCCAGATTCAAGCCAACAAAAACAAATGAATTTGTTAGTACGATGTATGAATATGTCAATTAAACAATAAAAATATAGAGGAATACTTTTTAGCAATGTTTTAAAAATTGGACCGAACATTGAACTGGTCGAAAGTAAAGTTTAAGGTTTAAAGGTTCAACAGGTAATGAACCACTATAAAACTGGTATATAATAAATAAGAAGTAAAGCTTAAATAATTCTCATTATCAATTGTAATAAAGAAGACCAACAATAGCATAATGGATACACAAAAGACCAACAAATTTTACTTATTAAACTTTGCTCCAGCAATTGCTCCACTTCAAATAGCCTAATCAAGATATTGTTAGTTTTCAATTTTGGTGTTTTAGATCAACAGATTAAATAGCTGAAAGAATATATAACCCAACGATCAAAACCATAAATTGATATGAAATAGAGTTCTAAATATTATAGAAATTTGTAAAGAAAAAGTTGGGAGTTCTTATTTTTTAAAAATAAAATTTTTAGATATTCATTCTTTTCCATCAAATAAAATTATTTAAATATTGCACATGTTCTTGCAAAAACTAAATTAAAGAAGTTTATTTTAGAGAATAAAAATTAAAACTGAAAGTTATGAAATAGCTTGGTTTTGTTTTAGTTTAGATGTTGTTAACTATTTTTATTTGGGCAAGCCTTTTACAAATTGAGTTGTACTAATCAGAAATATGTCCTTTGCCTGAAAATTCAAGCTTCGTTTATCTTCTAATATTTCATTAGTTAATATAAAGCGTGAAAGACATATGTTTAAAGATTTGATCAACTCTTCTTAGGGATTCCATCTGTTATTCAGTGAGTAAAGATTCCTAGGATCTAGAGAACTGTACATACCTGATACCCAACTCGTGAAACTCTATCATCCATGTTTGAGTAAGTCATCAGATCCACAGTAGTAAGACGCATATGTTTTCTTGTAGGAACAAACACGATGCAGGCTTTGCGTTCTTTGCATGCTGTACAATAGCAGTATATGTTGGTTTCGTCATAGCCTGCATCCTTGCTTCAAAATTCTCAATATCCACACCCTGAATGTGTATTTCCAAGGGCACAGGACGTACACTAGGAGGGAAATTAAAAAGGCCATGTGAGGTGGCCCCTATTCATTCCCCAAGATCCTTTGCATTGGCAAGAGAAGAAGAAAGAGCCACAATTCGAATCTTGTTTTCAATATGACTTGCAATATATCTCATTCTAGAGATAATCACCTCCAAAATAGGTCCACCCTGACCCCTAATCAAGTGAAGCTCATTAACGATAAAAGACTAACCTGTTGAACATACTTTCTTTGCTTCCAGCGACGGGACAATGCATCCCACTTCTCTGGAGTGGTTATGATTATCTGACCCCTTTCAAGAAGTCTCAAGTCTGTTGTTGTCCCCCCAGTTAATTCAACGATACGCAAGCCAAGCCCTCTGCCAAACTTCTTCTCCCAATCTCGATATCATTCTTTGGCAATTGCTTCAAGAGGTGCAATGTACACAACACAAATAACAGTATCAGGCCTCTTTTGATGATTTCTCAATATAGCAAACTCAGCACATATGGTCTTGCCACTCCCTGTAGGGGCAGCAACTAAGTTGTTGTCATCTGTATTATAAAGAACTGTGAATACTCGAGTTTGGACATGATTGAAATGTTTGAAATCCTGATAAAGGGCTTCATATAATGGATTCCTCAATGCAGCCACAGGCAAAAGTTACAAATCCAATAACTCTGTTGGAGGAGGATATTTTTCTGGCAAGGTAAGGTGCCTGAAAGAGACAGCGAAAACATTCTGTGATCGAATCCGTCTGTCAGAAACAACATGAATGAAATATTGAGGAGATAATGGTTCATAAATTGGAACAGTGAAAGTTAACGTATGATCCTGATCAATGTACTGCTTCTTCAGCATAAAGTATTCAAGATGAAGTATGTACTCACCATCATTATTCTCCACAATAACCCAAAATGGTTCTACATATCCATGGATCTTATCCTCCCACTGAAAGTCTGGAGTTATTGTAAGTTCAACCCTTCATACAGTGTGTGTAATTGGCTGTACATGCACAGCAAGGTTTAGCTGAGAGATGTCAATGGGTCGAGTCGGCCCCAGCCCGCCCTCGGTCATGGCAGGTCGCGGTGAGCTATCACCGAGCCTACCCGTTTATATTTTTTTAATTAAAAAATTTACAAAACGACACCATTTTGTCTAAAATAGACGGGCTGCGTGGCCCGACCAACCAGGCCAAAAACGGGTCAGGCCGAGCTGGGTCGAAATTGTCATCTCTAGTTTGGCTTTAGGAATTGGTGGATGAATTTGTGCAGTGTTCTGCCCATCTTTGAAAAACGAATGAGCTCACCAATCTTCTGTGACGAGAGATCGTAATACCTCTCCCATGCCAAATCCTTCTTCTCCAACTTCATCAAAATCTCATTTGGGATCCCATTAAATTGACGAAGAGGTGTTTAGACACTCCACATCCTCCTATTTACCATTTTGCACAAGTTCAAAGCCTTCCCGGATAATTGTGCCCAACCTCTTTTCAAGACAATCTCAAACAAAGCTCGAACAAAACAACCAAATCTATAGTTCTGTACCGTGACATACCAGTTGGACCAGTTTGATAAAAAACTGGCCGGTTTATCAGCGAATTGGCCAATTTTTATATATAGAGATTATTAGGTGAAACTGAACTGGATTACTGGACGGCTCAAACTTTTTCCGGTCGAACCGGCCAATCCGGTCCAGTTTTCAAAACCTTGCTTTTTAGAGCTTTTGAAGGTAGATGATACATTTGGATTGAGACTTTTCAATGAATTATTAAATTCATTTAAGTCTCTTGATCTTATTATTCATAATGTGTGGGGATAAAGTTATGATAATGGTTCTAATATGAAGGAAAAACACCAAAGAGCTCAAAAGAGATTACTTGAAATAAATCTGAGAGCATTATATATATCATGTGCTTATCATAATCTTTAATCTTA
The DNA here is from genome assembly GCA_027568935.1 of Erythroxylum urbanii. Classification (NCBI taxonomy): domain Eukaryota; kingdom Viridiplantae; phylum Streptophyta; class Magnoliopsida; order Malpighiales; family Erythroxylaceae; genus Erythroxylum; species Erythroxylum urbanii. The sequence continues at coordinate 22,845,385 of JAOQML010000008.1, forward strand.
CTCTTCGTAATATAACACATTCTCGTGTTAAATATATTTCATTTTTTGAAAATGTGTAATACATATATGCATTATTTTCAATTTCTCCTCAAAGTCTAAGAGAAGTTTTACAAAATTAAAATTATTGAAAACTTACTTGAGGTCATTAATATCACAAGAAATGCTGCATAATTTAACTATTTTATGTATCGAGAAGGATATATTGGACAATATTGATCTTGATACTATTACTAATGATTTTACATCTAAAAATATTTAGAGGTATTGTTTTTCATGATTCTATGTGCTTGTTAGTGCAGTTCTCCTAGTGTCTTTGTAATATGATATTGTTGATTGGTTAATGTTGCTACTATTTTGTTGTTACTCTGTTTTTGGTGATTTTGTTGCTGTTGATACTTTAAGATAAACATATAGACTTATGACACGAGTCACTTATGTATTGATATTAAATTTTAGTAATAAAATATTTTTTTAAAGCTTACATATTTTTATTTCCGATTTATTAGATCCCTTCTTTTTGCTTTGTTCCAAACCTATAAAACATTAAAAACCGGCCAAAAAAATGGATGTGGTCTGCTATACATGCATCAATATAGAGCTCTAATGGTAGACACCGTCAATCAAGGGTTGACCAAATGATTCATAAAACCCAAGTACAAATACGCACAAACTGCATCCATTCTTCACGGCCAATTTCTATGGCATCCCACCCACTTATTTAATCAGGATCAGTGACAACTAATATGTCGTTTTGGACGGTTACACGCTTAATTTGGCAAGGACTATGAGCAAGGGAGTAACGTCGTCTGTCACCCCTTGTTATGTAATCAATAGAAGGAAATAACCTTATGTTGCTATTTTGCTATCCCTGAAGGCTTTCTTAAGTCCGTCCCCTAAAATATAAGCAGGTTTCTTTAAGCATGAATGTTAAAATAAACAGTGTAAGATTCATCCCTCAAGCTCAGCAATGGAACAAGAACAAAATTCCTCTTTTCGCCATTTGCCGCAAAACTGATTGGATGATATTCACTTAGTCCCTTGCTCATCAGAAAGCTGGCTCCTTCATCAAATCCAACATCTGATTGCTTCGCTTTGCAGCTCAGCGTTATACTTGCGCCAGAACTGATACTCCCACCAGTAGAAAGGAAGCAGCCGTCATGACTTACTGATTCCAAGGATATGGTTCCATCTTTTCCATCCAATCCAGAAACCAGGCGGAAAATAGAGTCATTGTTGTCTTCAGCATTTCCAACCGTAAGGCTGTTACCTTCTCCTTGCTGTACCAGATACATTCCTGGAAGATCGAATGGTTCTAGTAAAACGGATTCACCAATAGCATCTTTAAATGTTGATAGTTCTGATGAAGAGGAATCACTTAAGATGAGTCTAAAAGTGGCATGAACAGAAGCATCTGTGCCAGATTTCGGAGTCTTTTCCATTGTGATTGACTGGTTTGAATTCGTGAAGACGAAAGCTGAATCTCCCGACACTTGAGAAATAGATACTAGATGGTCATTGTAAGCCAACGGAATTGGAGTTATCCAATCTGTAAGACCTTTTGTGGTCCCTGATTTGATGTTCCAGTCACCACTTGTAAGGCCCGCAAGTAGATAAGGCCCATAAAATATTGCCTGAATAGAAGCATAGTCGGACCGGTCGTCTGAACGCGATTCAAGACTGTCAGTCATATATCCTGATAATTAAGCAGCTATATGCAGTATCTACTGCCAAAAACAATCATCATATTGATTGAATTAGTAAACCAGACTTCTTCTCATAGTACCTTTAATAGCTTCTGTTCTTAAGCTGATGGGAAGCTGAAGGCTAAGTGTGTCACCTCCACTCCATGACCTTGTAATTGAGAGGAAATTACCTGCAATAGATGTAGAATAAAAGAATATTCCATGGATTTTTTCAAAAATAAGAATAAAAAGGTATTGATTAGCATTCCTTTGGTTGTTTGTAGACAGAAGAGAAAATCCAAACATGACAGCCCTTAGATACAGGTTGATACAATCGGCGAAGCATTCAAATTGGGAATATGCCTTTTTACCTGGAGCTGGTAGGGATGAACTTTGACCATTTAATGTTGCCTTAGCACCATCTGAAAGTGTCCAAATTGGTATGCGCAAGTTTAAGGTAGAAGATTGGCTGGATCCCTGCAAACATTGCAGCAGGTATAAAAGATTGCAATCCATTGAAGAATGAAGTAGAGTTAAGAATACACAACTCAGAAATACTCAATTCAGATAGTAGTCACTCCAAAAAAAAAAAAAAAAAGAGTTTATTTCTAAGAGGAACAGAGTAGATGTGCTGTAGAGCAATACTACTAGAGGATGCTGATGTTAAGTCTTTCATGCATAAATTATTTGTTAAAAAGTACCTTCTTCAGAGAAATGGTGAAAGTTACTCGAAGATAGGGATCCGAGGAGACTACAGGAGCAACTGTCTGATTAACCATAATCTGCCCAGATTCCCAATCAAGAGAACTTGATATATATTGGATGATGTAGAGGCCTGGCACTTCTCCTTCTTCTTCAAAATATATGGAATCTCCCAACTTTGAAAAAGATTCGATACCTGTCAAAGTAGCATAATTATCAAATGCTAGCACAATAAAAGGGGTATTTGACCATCACTACCTGAGGATAACAAAATGCAAGTAGATTAACATGTTAGATAAACAAAATCGAAAAGAAACAATGACAAAGATTGTGAGATTCAAAGAAATTTAGCAAGTTTGAGTTTCTCTTGAGAATGACAGTTCAAAACGCTGCACTGACTCCCACACCTGTTCCATAACAGCACCAGAAAGAGTTGGTTGGTGTTCCCCATCCATGATAGCTCCTGGCTTTGGAACTTCCAGGACTTTGTGGAAGCATGTAAATCATCACTCCAGGTTCTGTTCCTCTTTGGATTCCTAAAACACCATTTGTCAGGGCACGCTCATAATAATCTGCATATGCCATTTCTTTGGTCCATCTAAACAAGTTTCGAGAGACCTACAAGTTCATGTGGTAACATCAAGTTCATGCAGTAATTTTGCATAAAAAGTTTCATCAAAGTTACCAACTCATTATAGAAAATGGATTATCTCTAGAAATTCGACAAAAGAAACCATTGTAATAGATCACTATTTCTGAAAAAATCTTAGTAAACAAAGATGTGCGAAAAAGAATTCTTCAACCACCAAATTGAAAAATGGGAAAACAAAATCTAGAGCACGATACCTTTAACATGTTATAAGTTGTGCATGATTCTTCATTCTCAGTTGTTAATGTGGTAGCCAATCGCTTTGGATCCGACCTAATCATGGATTAACACAGGGAAACAAGCTAGTGACCACTTTGTGGATGTAGAAAATGCGGTTTACTAATATTGGAACAGGACATATACTCCAATACTGGAAAACGGCTCTAACAAACTTTAACACAGAAGCTTCTCTTTTCTTTCTCTCTTTCGACCAAGAAAGAAACATAAACAAATTGATATAAACTCACTAAAACATGAAGATGCTTTTCTTAGTACCAGAATTCACTGACTGATGTCCCTCCAGTGGCATAACTGTGAGAAGAATTGACTATATCCATGAAGTAAACTCCTATATCCTGTAAAATCATAAATTTTATTTTAACAAAGACCATTAAACTATCCAGCAAAAACTAATGTTGTTCATCTTTTATAACATCAATCCTTCAGTAAGAAATCATATATAGCTGATTTACACATGCCTTGATTTTCTAACTTCTCCAAAAAATGAAAGTAGGGAATGGCAAAAGGGCTTCATTATGAAGGGATATTCTTGTTTGAAGCGACTCACCTTGTAAAGTGTGTCACCAGTGACTTCATAACGCATTTGAGATCCAATAACAATGGGGATGTGAGTGTTGGCATGGAAACCGGATATGTCGTCAGCCTACAAACAAAGAAGAAAGTTATTGCTGTAATCCAAAGGAAAGTGCATAGATTTAAATGTCCCACTACAATCCTATCTTTCTTTTTTTTTTCGAACTTACTAAAGCTAATACACTATTTTAGGCTTATAGATCATTCCTTGAGTGGAAAACTAAAAAACAATTAATCCCCTCCATCTAATCTCCAATCTGCTCTTTGCATCTGCCCTGTATCCCAGAATTCCATTCTCATACAAAAGCTTGAAAAAGACAAGATGTGGATACATCATAACAATTATTTATGGGTTCTTAAGTTTCATCCTGGTAAAGGGAACATCACCTAGAAGATAAGGAATTCTGAAAAGCATTAAGCAGGATACAAGCTTCTATGTTTCTTTAAGCAGAGAAATTTTGCCTATCAAAGTAGATGCTTAACATTTCTCTATCTTTTATCTGCACGCCGCCACACTGGCAGCAATATTCCACTCTATGCTTAAGTATATAGAGAACATCAGTATTCCATTTAGTCATGGGGCCATTTTAGTTTACACATTTCATTTTCTACCAATAGGAGCTGCAGTCGACTTGAAGCTCTAAAATGAAAACTCTTAATGTAGGCCAAGTTTAAGGGCAGAAGTTTAACTAAAGTATTTTTCTTCTGTTTCAAGAAAACCAGAATAAGCATCCTGTTTCCTGATCACGACCTAATGAAAACAAAAACTGAAAATTTGGGTTTGCCAAAGCAGCAAATAAAATCTTTCAAATGACAATAAAGAAAAGAAGGTACCTGTACTGCAAGTAAACCAAGGAAGCATGGTTTGTCAAAAAGATGAGCCAATAACAGATGCTTTGGATCTCCCTGCATACAGAGACATAAAGACGTTTGTGTTAGAAACCAAGATTGGGGAACCATGCTGCTTGGCTCAGGGGAAAAAAAGAAACTGATACATTCTATCATGCCATATATGTTAAAACGCCTATCCTTTAGGAAATGATTTAGGGAAATAATTTTAAATGAATTAAATAAGACAAGAAGATCGTTCCAAATGAATTAGGCATTTTATAAAATGAGACAAGAAGGTTATTCCAAAAGATGGTTGTGAGAAATTAAGCAAGAGAAGCTAAAACAGAATAGAGAACTTGCTGTTATTGTAAATAGCCTGTAAAGGACGTCATTCATTCCTCCAGTTTCTTCATTGAGTGACTGAAAGTGTTTTACAACAGTGTGTTTAGCTATGACGTTCTGAACTCGGCTATAAAAATAATCAACCATCCATTTTGTCATCTCTAAAGCTTGAGAATTATCTGCGAAAGTATATTGATCCAAGAGACCAGCCAAGATCTGTGAGGTTGAGAAGAGAGAAAAATCATCACATAACCGCTTGGATGTGAAGTATGATTACATGAACGATACAATTAAAAACAAGAGTCCACCTTATGAATTGTATAATAAGGTGCCCAGACAGGTTTTATAGCCTCAAAACGATCAAATTGCTCGGAAGGAAAAGCAGACAGGTATCCTGTGCCGATTTTATTCTGACAGACAGATAAAGCAGACACTACCGCAGACATTTTCTCCTTGAGGGAATCATTGTGAGTGCTAGCCCACATTTTGGCCGATGCACTCAAATAGTGCCCTTCAATATAAGAACAAAAACAAAATCACAGGTATGATTAGATTGGAGTAACAAATTTTAGTTGAAGCTTGGACAATATTGCAATAATAGAAGTTGAGGTGCCAAGTCCTATGTTCATGTGTGGAGACAGAGTCAGAGGTGCTGCAGGTCCTCCCAGATAAACTCCACCGGAAATTTAAAGGCTCACAAATTAACAACCTAAAGTTTCCGAAGCAATGACTTTCAGAAGTAATGAAGATTAATGCTAGTAGAGGAGTGTTGTTTCTCTATTGATTATAATTCATGGACACATCAAACACATCCCTCTAAGCTTTCTAAGGTAAACAATTATAGAATATGATGAAAGAAACGAATAATTTCACCAGCGGTGTTTGTTTTTCCATAGATCATAAAAGTCAGAAGCAAACCTAAAGTTGATTGCTAGCCAAAATATGATGCAAGAAGTGTTCTTTTGAATAAAGAATGATGACTCATTCTGTTAATAGAAACGGAGGAAAAGATTGAACTCCCTAGTCGCCCGAATCTATCCTGCCACTCGGAAGCAGTATGGAAATTCTAACAGTGAACAAGGATTTAAAGGAAATGAAATGACACCATGCTCACAGCAAGAAGTATGACGCCGAATCAAAATGAAACTAACCAACGAAGTGGCCCCTTAGCTCACAATCTGAGGCCTCCCAGCCGCCATATGCAGTGCCCGGAGTAGGCAAGCCTGCTGTCTTCCTAAAGCTCCAGACCAACGTGTCCAAATCCAGCATCAACAGGTACTCTAAATTTGTTTGTTGTGCCTTCCAGTGCATTGAGCTCGAACCCAATCTCACATTGTGCAGTGAAACTTCCTTGAGGAAATCTCCAGAGGATTTTGAAGGGTCTTTCATCTTCCTGTACATCATTGCCCAGCTGAATTCTTCTTCTCTCAATATTTTTCTTGGTAGCAAATTAGCCCAAGCTGAATCATCGGTTGGCGTCAAATGATAGTATTCAAACATTTCTTCTTTCCAGGTATCATTCTTTGACGACAAGAGTTCATATCGAAATGTATGTGATGACAGCTGAGTAGGAATATTTGTACATTCCTTACTCATGGCACGACCACAAAGCGCAGACACAACAGCGAACAGAATAAACCTTAGCATCTGACAACCCTCCATTTTGCTCTTGTTCTGAACGAATTGGCCCAAATTCAAGTGATTTAAGTCAATATCAGAACTTTCAAGACTAAAACAGACGTTCAAGGCTCCAATCCAAGTGATTGAAATCAGAAGAAACCCAAATTTGAGTTAAAAACACTCGACTACTTTCCAACCGGATAAGACTTAGGACATCTGTTTGATCAAACGGAACCCAGAAAGCAGGAACCTTGAAGATTATGAAAATTGGGCAAAGGGCTATGATCAGAACAATAATTCAGATGGAAATCAAGCGGGAGAATAAGTAAATAAATATATATATATATATGAAAGAAGTCTAGCGAAGTAGATAAGCACTAGGGCGTAACAAACAGCAGCAGAAATACCCGATTAAAAGCAAAAGGAATCTAGTGCAGAAAGAAAGACACACGTGAAGCCTATATATGCACATACAAGTTACAAGGAGTCATGGAAATCTGAAACCAAAAGCCCCACTAAAAGTTATCATCATCTCGTGAAACGGAATAATTTGATCCCGATGAATCAAACCATATAAATACAATAATATATACAGAGATATTTGTGGACAGAATATGATCACGGATACACTGTCGATATTCGTGGTGGGTAGGTGTTTTTTAGTTTGACTAGGAAAGGGAAAGGGAAAGGACACCCTCTGCTTTGAAGTGAGCGTGTGATGGTAATTTCTACACGCCTTCCAGATCAAACCTCATTTGCCCATTAAAATAATGATCAGACGAAATGCTTTGGAGGCAACTGAACTAGACTTCTTTAATTCATCACCATTAGAACATTCTCAACCCAACCTGTCAAGGGTGTCGTTCCTTTTTCAACAAAAAAACACAGCCATTGAATTGTGTAGTGCTTATGAAATTATTGCCCAAGATTTCTCCTCTTCAATCAAGCCACCACAATCATTACAGTCAATCATATACTCTAGTTGCTTGAACTGAGTAAATGGAAATGATGAAGGCGTATACTATAGTAGATGAATTAATCTGAATTTGTAAGAACAGCTCTTGATTTTTTTTTTCTGTAACAGATTCATATCTTTAAGGTATGGTATTGGCAAGAGTTGTTTCATGTCACTCACAGCCAGCTTTCCGTTTTCTTCTGTCCTCTCTTGTGGTGGGACAGAAATAGCAGGCACAAGTTGCCAGCAACTGTCTTACATTATTTAGAGAAAGAAAGTCATGAATACTAAATTCCACTTGCTGATAAGGAAATTGTAAGGATAGTTTCTAGGGTGACTTTCTCCTCTTTATCTCATTGTCTTCCTTCCCTTCCTTTCCATATATGCACACACACAAATATTGAGCATCAAAGCTTAGGTGTGGAGTAATTTCCACGTCTTATAAACTACAAATGTTAAGAATGACTAGTGTGCTCATATAATTCTTTTTCTAAACCTTTTATCAGAAAGAAGACCAAGACTAGGCATTTGATCTACGCTTCATTTTGCTAAGTGGTATATCAAAAATCCAAATACAAATATAAATCATGATTTCCACGTTAATATAATAATATCTCCTTAGTTAGTTTTAAGAATTTTTGCCTTCAACCCTCCTTATTCCGACGTATTTGGGATAAGACTGGATAAGACTATTGTAAAACAGTGGCATGATAATTATGGCAGAAGCAGAAGATCATTAACAGAAAGTAAGACCCATTTCATTATCTATTTAATAATCCTTTCACTTATTCTTTAAGTTTTTGATGCTATCTTCAAATTCTTTTCTATCCTTACAATTATTTTTGTTTATTTAATATAATATTACATAACATAACTGACATTGAGAATGATGAGATATAGAAATAAGGAATAGTTTTTAATATATAAGCAGAACATGTGTTGCCAAATTAATAGTTTTATTATCCTTTTAAAGTTCTATTGCAAAACTAAAATACTTCATAAAAAGTATAATCCTTTATTACTATTTTTATATACTATTAAATAAAGGGGAAAAAAAGCCCAAATTAGTCCTTCAACTTAGGTGTGAGGTGCATAAAAGTCCCACAAATTTTTTTAGCTAAAATAATCTTAAACTTTCCAGATATTTCTCTTTTAACCCTAACTTTACCGGGACGTTGAGTTTGTGCAACAAGCGCCTCCTTGGTGGTATTAGATTTGTTAGAATAAATAAAAAAAAGGGTAATTCTGTTATTTTGCTATAAAAAAAGAACATTATATTAGTAACTCAACATATCCTTAAGTAAAATATCCATAGCTTAATTCTCTAACACTTTTGTCTTTTAGTATTTTTCTCTACTATCCATCTGCATCATTCGCAAATATGTAAATCTCTCCAATCAATATCAAGCTTTTGTTTCTCTCCAACGTCTATCTTCAGCCTCTTAATTCGATTAAGGTACCTCTATCTCTTACACAAGGCAATATGGGTTTCGTTGCTTCCTGTGGATTCATTCAAGTTTTGTTGCTTCCTGTGGATTCATCCATTGTTTCCTATTAATTCAACTCTTACTTGCTCTTAAGCCCAACTCACCATTGCTTGGTTGTCGCTAAATTAACCATTGTTGAAGTCAGATTTCAAACATAAATGATTTGTGAAATCAGTGCATACATACGTAATATAAGTTGTTAAATTTATTGTTTTGACCAAGGTGAAGATTAATTATGTTCTTTATTCATAATAACTCCTCTTCTTTATCACAAGATTAGTCTTGTTCTTTCTCGTGGGAGGTGGCACTTTAACTTTATACTAGATTAAATGACATCTTGGTTAAGACTCATCCTATAATCATAGACATTAACTTATATTAAGATATGTAAATTATGCAAAAGAAAAGGCCAAATTGTATACTATGCAGATTACACTAGGATACATTAGGATATGCAAATTATGGAGGACTATTTTTTTAGGTATCTTGTGTTATACTTCTATTTATTTTGAACTTATAAGAGCAACCTAATTCAAGTTATATGAGCAAATCTAATTTCATAGAGTATTATTACATATTTAGTACACTAATTTCATGTTGGTTTTTTTGTACATTAAGTTATATTTTACTTTTAGTGTCTTGACCCTTATTTTTATTTTTAATTTGTATAAGATTTTGTCAATTTTAATGGATGATGAATCTTTAAACCCAACTGGAAGGGTCCTTAGTGAAAATATTACATTGAGAAGTTTTTTATCAACGTAGAAGTCGAAGTCGAAGTCGTTTAGTCACTTCTTGGACCAATGACAATCTTGTAAGAAGATTTTTTGGATGTTCTAACTATGGGATATTTTCCTTATTAATAATTAATATATTGGTATTTAGTAATATATTTGGTCTTAGTAATTAATTATATTTGTCACAACACTATTTTAGGAAGGACAATGTAATTTTTTTAGATGGGTGGATGAAGATTTTGTTGAAAAGCCAAAATATATGATAAATAAATTGAGACTTTAGAATAAAAGGTTGAGAATAAGAAGTTGAAAGATGGCATGTGTATAGATAATGTGCATGAGATACAAGGTGAATCGACAAAGGTCAAAGTGGCATTGAAATATACAATATCTGAGATAAGATGATTGCAGAAGGTGATATATAATTACATAGTATATGTTGTAATATTTGTTGCTATTTTTATAATTGTAATTATTAAAAAGTTAAAGAATATAAACATAAAATTTGATAGTGTCATGGTAATTTGTTAGGACTGTCTTGTTAGATTAAGAATTTATTGTGCTTATAAGGACAATCTATTATTAACTTTTATAGTTATATTTGTAGTTCATCTTGTATTAATTGTTGGTAAATAAACTAGACATGATATCCATAATAACTCCAAAATGGCAATTTCAACACTTAACCAACTCCCAAATGGCATAAGTATCGTAACAACTTCAACATTCATTTAACTAACTTCCATTTCACCAACTTCCAATATGTCACAATAACAAGCAATTTCACAATTCCAATTATTTCAGGTTTGTTATAGCATCTTTTGAAGCAAGTAAAAAATGGAACAAGTTCACAAAGAGAAATTCACTATTAAGTTTAAAAATCAAGTTTTACTTCTTCTCAAGGTTGAATTTCCAAGTCTTCTTCTTTTGTATCCCTCTCATTGCCTAAGGTAGATGAAGTGAAACTGTTCCCACCATTGCATTGCAATCCTCTTAGATAAAAGTCAATTTCAGTTTGGGTATTATAATTTATAGTAACGAATCCTTGGAAGCTATCCGACCTTATGATTTGAACATTATCTACATGCTATTTAAACATGAAATTAAACATAGTTATTTAAAACAAAATTTGAAAAGCTACTATTAACATATTCCAAATTTCATTAACTTATATGTTACTCAATTGAGCTAGTTGACTCATTAAAGTGCAATATGTATTCACCAATTCTTCTCTCTTCGCCCCGACCCTCGGTCCTGCATCTCTGCCTTTTTCTTTCACTCTGTCTCTTCCTCTTCCTTTAATCATTTTTTGTATACTTTTTTGTTCTCCAGGGTTCTATTCAACATGTGTCACATTTGTTGATGAAGTATGCGCTAAATTTGTGGATTGAAGTCCTTGTTTTCTCCTTATATTAGTAATGATCCTGGTACTTATATATATTTTTCAAACAATGATTAGTTAGTAACAAAATGGTAATATCAAATAATTAACAAGTTTCAAAATTAATATGAAATTTCTTACATTTATGGACTTTTGCATGATCTTTGGTTATGCTTTTATTGTCCACATTTAGTGCAAGTCATTCTTCTTCCTTGCCTAGTCGTTTTTCCTATTTTAGATTACTCAAATTTCTTTCTTTCTAACTTTTTTAAGGAAGAGCAAGCGTTCTCCTTTTTACAGATGACTTGACAATTTCCCATAGGGGCCAAAATATTTATCCATCAAGTGGTTGAGGGAATACTTTTGCGCTTGTAGGTACCTCTCCTTGCTATACCATTTATCAATGTAGTCATCAAGATTTTAATGGTTATGGAAAATAGTAGCCACAATATAAAGGCATGGAATCGTTGTCAACTTCCAATATCTACAAGAGGAAGTGCGACTACTAATCTTACATAAAACCTACCTAATCCATGCTCAACTTCATATTCATTAGCTTCATTCCAATCAACAAAGCAACCAAAGCTCTTTTTCTTGTTCTTCTCTAACACGACCTCAACTCTTGGTGATATGTTACTATCTCATTTCTCCTCAAAATTCTTTTTTGTATGCATCCTCTTCATCGCCATCTTCTTGATATTCTCCAAGATGCTAAATATAGTCGTCACCCTAGTTATCATCAGGCACATTATCATCAACAAAAGCATTAGGCACATTATCGTTAGTAGAAGCACTAGGCACATCATCAACAAAAGAATTAGGCATGTCATCTTCATCACACACATCATGCTCAATATTCACACCATCATGTACAGTTTTAGCACCATTATGCTCAGTAATAGCATCATCATGCTCAGGATTTACAAATTCATACTTCAAATTCAAAACATCATATATGTTTACTGTTATCCATATTATTCAAAACTTCATACTCAACATGCGCATTTTCAATAAGCACACCACTATCATCATTATCATTTAATAATACAATTTTTTCTTCAATATTTGCTCTATCATTTATATTACGTACTCCTAAGACGAACAATTCATCCTTTATGTAATGATTATCTTCTTCTTCTTCAACATTTATTAAATCATCATTACCATCATCCACATTATTTGATTTTGATTCTTTCTCTTTATTATACTCAACTTCAAAATAAACATCTACTCTTCCACAGTTTTCAATAATATAAATCAAATCCTATGTTTTCGAGTCATATATAGTCTCAATCAACCTCCTTCTTCATGTTTATTTGGTTGCCTATAATACACTTTATCTAATCTATCATACCAATTATGCTTAATAGTCTCCACGATACTAAACCAATATAATTTATTTGGGACAATACCTTTAACTAATATTTTACTACCACTAATGTATTGAAATGAATTTCCTCTATCAATTTCTTCATTATAGTGAAACATAATTTCTTTTTCAATGGGATTCCATATCCTAATAAATAAGAACTAAAAGATCAATAAGTTATTCAACACCAATTATACCAAAAAAATCCCCGTTTTGATAAGAACAACCTTCACTGAAATTGAAATCCCCACTTTATGCTTATGCAAGAAGTCCCTAAAGATTATTGCTAACCAATTAGCAACATCATGCCAACGAGAATCTTTTCTGTCACGAGATATCCTTCCTAATTCTCTAAGGCCACAACGCGCATACAAGAATGACTATTATCACGGAGGTCTTCCTCCTACTCCTCTATTATGAATATCTTGTCTTCCTCTAGTCTTCAATCACCAACGTCTTTGTAAATTCCTATTTATGCATTAAATCGCCAATATAATAATAGTGGATTCTATATAAATTAAAATCTCCAATTTAAGCATAAACTAAAACCCAAGAAATTAGGAAAATCACTAATTTACATTACAGTGGACCAATGAGCTATACCCTGCCAACGGGAATCTCTTGCTAGTCCTTTGTCACGAAGATATCCCTCCTAATCCTCTAAGGCCAATCTCTTCCTCCAGCCTCAGTTCTAACCTCCTCCTTGACTCTATGTCAATTTTTTTCCTTTTTTTTACTATCAAAATGATAAGTTCATGCTTAAACGTCAGAAATTGCTACAAAATACAAGTGTTTAGTACTTAAAGAAATTTCTTTTAATTTTATCAAAACGTTGTGCTTAAATATTAAACCAAACTTTGTGTTTAACGCTCCTCAGTTGAATAAATAAGTTGCACAAACTCAATCCACCGGTAAAGTCAGGATTAAAAGAGAAAGTTTTGGATACTTTAACACACAAAAAAGTTGAGTAGAGGACCAATTTGGGCTTTTCTCCATTAGATAAATTATATGGTATATAGAAAAATTGCAGTTATTTAACGTTTATTTCATCTTATGATATTTCCAATCCCCAATAATGTTGTTACGTTATTTAGTTACTGATACAATTTGGCACAAAAAAAAATCTCATTGGAAGGAAAGCGGTGGCTTTGCTCTTATGTACTTGGAGATCAAATCAGCTCTAAGTGTTTGACAGCAATCAATGGCGAAAAGTTGAGTAGAACTTTGGTTGTAAGTTAATGAGGAAGGACAAAGTATAGATTACGGAAGATCAAAAGGCTTTAGGTTCTTCTATTTGTACTTTTTTACACGTTAGGCAAAGGCTAACAATATTAAAATTATCCCTAGAGCAAGCGACAATAGGGACCCGGGAAGTTTCCTTCTAAGGAACGGTTATGGAAAGAAAAATATTAAACAAACTCCTTCTCCTTATCAAGTTTTGGAGGAGCTTTCAAAAGACAAGCAAAGACTTCAGGCGTCGCCTTAAATTATGTGATCGGATAAGCAGATGGAGAATGGTTGGTGACGTAAGGGGCAACGACTCAAATGGCTCATACTTCTTGCGGATGGAAACAAACGGATTGATGGAACATATGCCGCTTGCAGGGCCGTGTAGGTTGACGTTGTGGGGATGGTCACTGAGGAGATAAATGTGTCAATTTCGCGTGATTCATATTCTGAAAATACCTACTGGTTTTGGCTTCATTGCATATTATAACACAAAAGACGGACTTTAATCAGGTTGGTCAAAAGTAACTCCAATCAGAAGTAAAGTGAGGTGAAATGTAAGTCAAGAATAACTTTCCTTCCGGTGGTTTGCTTTTTAATATATTTTAGGCTAACTTTGCCTTTAGTCTACGGAAAACCTAACTTGGCATATAGTGAAATGGTTAATTTTAGTCGAAAGTGATCCAGATGAAAGTAATCTAGAAGATCATGTGTAGATTTTAAATTGCCCACTACTATACCTATACTGTTTAGGTCGCCATTCGATAGATTAAAAATCCTAAGAAAAAAAACAGTAACGTAAAATATGAGGATCAGATCTTTTGTACCGTTCCTATCATATTTTATTAAATCTTATCAACATATTTACGTAGATTCTATACAAATATATTGATGAGATTTAATAGAACATAATTATAACAGAGTAACTAAAATATAAAATTTGACGTCTAAAACATGAAGGTAAGAATAAAGTAAAACTTTAAAATTGGAAGCATGTTGATCATTAAAATGAAAACATAATTATTATAAATTTTAGTGGTATTAAAAAAAAAAACATACAGTCACCTTGACTTGATGGCTCTAAATAGTCATTTGCATGTGAAAGCATGCTCCGACTATATGATCCTGCTTCTATTCTCCCATGCAAAGACATGCATCTACAGTGACTTGCTAACTTTTAGATCGCATCAACAGTGACCATATTAAGGAAAAATCCAGACAAAGTGGAAGGGCCATTTTGGCTCATAAATTAAAGGTTCAGCTACTTATTCAAGGTCGACGTGTGTCCGTTGCATGGGGCAGCAAAAAAGACAAGAGGAAGGACATGACTCTCTATGATTTGGTTAATTTGTAACAGATATAAGATATAGATGTGAATAATATAAACCTATGATCAATAATTGAATTTGGTGTTGGGGACCTGTGTATATATCTGTAGATGGAGTCTTCCAACTGTGTACTGGCTGACAGCTCCCCAAAGATCTTATGAAGCCAAAATGATATTTCCTACCTCCAACTCCAAGAAAGATGATTCAGTGGTTGGAGACACAGTCATGAGTGATTGTCAACATCGACGGTAAGTAATGGAAAACCAAAATCATCCGAGATATGCAACTTAATAAATTAGAGATAAAGTCAAATTTGTGATGAAAAATTGGTACATTGATGTGAAGGGTCCATTATTTGTGTAAAATTATATGAAATAACTCTAAGGGAGTGCTCCACCGTTCCATACAATCTCTTTAAAGCTTCCTAATAATTAGAAGTCCTTCAGCACTAAAAAGCTGGAGTGGCTCTCGTAACTTTTAAGGATTGACTTGGGTTGACCCCATCATTTAGGAAAATAAAAATTTGTACATAATAAGTTGATGTTTTAAGTTTGAAGTAGAAAAGATTTTTTGTGTGGTGAATATTAATTTTTTATATATTTTAAGGGATTAAATAAAAATAATATTTTTTATTTAATAACAATGATCATATAATTAATCCCTTCAAATATATAAAAAAATATTTCTTCCTAAAGCTCAATAATGCCTAGATATGTATTTGGTTCCATTGTTGATAAACTGCAATAACAGTAGTATAATATCATAATAAACAGCAAAGACAAGTGGAGTAAACAAGATGACAACCAAGGTAAGATGGAAAACGACACCTGACTATAAATGATAAATCTACTCTTTGTTTTGATTATGGGCATCTAGCCACCTAAACAACGTGGTCCCTTAAAGCATTTGGTGGCTAACAACAATCTGGGAACACCATCTTTATTAACTGTCACTCTCAATGTCAAATATTGACAATAAGTAATAAGCTTCATCATCCTCATTCTAATGTCCATTCCCTTTTCAAATACCTCAAAACTCTGTTGCCTTTCATTAGCAGTCATCCTCATAGTTAAGGTTAAAACAACAGCAGTTGGCTAGGCCAAGCAGCGATCCAAATGAATAACCATTTCGAGTAGAGAGAATGCAGCTCCCTGGTTAAAAAGAAGTGAATAATGCAGGATCTTTTAGGTGTACGAGTTTGAAGAACGTTCAAGAAATGGGCCAGATCAATTCCTGGGGCGAACAAGGTCAGCATAGATGACGACGATTAGGGCCACTGCACATGGTTATCACAAACTTGCATCATTCCCACTCATTCTATTTCCAAAAGAATTGAAACAACACAAAAAAGAAAAAGAATATAACATCAAAACTATTCTGATTTAAGGGTATGATTTGACTTTTATTATATGGGTTATCACTATTATTGAATATTTCTTGATATCTATTTTTGTAAATAAAAGAAGACCCTCTACATTCTTAATTTCATAACTCTTCATCGTCGTCATCATCATCATCATCATCACCCAGTCTGAAATCTCGCAATAGAGCGGAATCTGGAGAGATCCGATAGTACGCAGCCTTACTCCTACATCAAAGTTATGAATACCGTACCGGACTTGGTACCGAATTGAGTTCTGGAACGGAACTGTACCGGTACCGGTCAGTACCAGATACCGTTTCGGATAATTTTTTAAATTTATAAAATAGTCCCTAAAATTTTTAAAATTTACAAAATAGTCCATATTGATATATTGTACAGTTGTAGTGTATACTTTACTAGTTTACAGTTTACATCAATCAT
>JAOQML010000008.1:22877644-22895618 GCA_027568935.1 Erythroxylum urbanii
CCGGTGTCTTCTAATTTTAGACACTTCTATGTCTTCTGTTTCAGAGACTTAAGTCTCTTCTATTTCAGATACCAAACGTGGTATCTTCTGTTCTAATCCCGTTACCTACTTCTGTAAAAAGGATTGGCAAGCTAACTTGTTTTGTATTCTGATATATGTCTAATTCTAAAATAAGGTAAATTTTGATTTGATATAAGTTAAGTTCAATTCTGATACAGCTAAATGCTTATATGATATAAACAAGCTTTGCTCAGACACTTTAAAGTTTTGTTTTGTGGTTCTGATTCTGTTCAGATACTTATAAATATGAAGCAAGTATATATTCTGTTCTGATATGTTATATTCTGATCTGAAGCAAATGTTATTAAATGTTCAGTACTTTGAACAATTAAAACTTGTATAAGATTTGATATGATTCATTGCATGTGAATGCTAGACGATTATTAGAAACAATCACTAGATTATATGTTTTTTAGTTATTCCCCACTAAACTTTATGCTTAGCATGGTGGTTTTGCCTCCATGTAGGTTCTAATAAGAAGGTTTAAAGACTGGGACAAAGACAATCGCAATGGGCAAAGAAAGATGCATTTTGTTTTGATAAGATGTACATTTGAGTTTATTTTTATAATGTAGTTAATGTCTTGTATTTTGATGTAAATGGTTTGTAATAACGTTAATACAATTTGGTTTTAAATTTGAGGGGCTTGTATATAATAAGTACCATGTATAAATTATGTTATGAATGTGATCCAATCAATAATGAATGAAATGTTGTTCATTGAGTTTCTAAAAATGCGTTTGGTATGTTTTGGTTTATTTTGGCTCTATTGTTTATAGCATCTACGTGTCCTTCCAGGGGATATGTGGGTGTTACAAAACCACCTTTGGCATGAATAAACATCAGACCACATATATCATAATGTATTAGGTCTAATAACCCATTCACTTGTTCATCCTTTTCTTTAAAAGGTAATTTAGTTATCTTGCCTAACAAGCAAGATTCACATGTGTCATATGATTCATAATCAAATGACCCTAAGCTACCACACTTGTGTAGCTTAGTCATGCTTTTATCACTTATATGGCCAAGTTGACAATGCCATAAGTAAGATTTTTTTAAGTTATCTCATTTTTGTCTTTTATTGTCATTAAATTGGATTACATATATCTAATATGTAAATTCCATTGTAAAATGTAGAAGTACCATATAACATTTCATTCAACTTAATTGAATAACCATTACTTGAAAAAAGTAAATGAAATCCCCTTTTATTAAGATATGAAATAGATACAATGTTCTTTGTCATAACAGGTACGTAAAAGCAATTATCCAAAATTAATTTTAGCCCACTAGGAAGATACAAAACATATGTTCCTATGGCTAATGAAACAACTCTTGCTTCATTTCCCATACGTAGGTCCATCTCTCCCTTCTTGAGTGGTCTGCTATCCCTGAAACCCTGCATATTAACACATATGTGTGAGCCACATCTAGTATCTAATACCCAAATGTTATGATCAGAAATAGTATTAACCTCAATGATAAACAACATACCTGAAGTAGACAATGGGACATCTAATGCCTTCTTCTGCTTCAGCGACTCTAGATAAGCTTTGCAGTTCCTCTTCCAATGTCCTTCCTTATTGCAATGGAAGCATATCCCCTTTAATGTTGTCTCCTTCACCTTCTTCTTGGCTACACCTCCCACTAGCTTCTTGGATTTCTTCTTCTTCTTTTGGTTTTTCTTTCGAGAACCAGAAGTAGAATCCACCAGCATCATAACCTTACTGTCTTTCTTGACGGTTTGCTCATCTGTTTTAGTTAAACACAAACTGTGAATAACTATCGGTCAAATCAGTCAGAATTAAGTCTATACTTAATTCATGATCCATTACAAAAACCAAACTGGCTAAACTCTCAATGTATCCATACATCTTCAATGCATAATGCACTAAAGATGATCCCTCAGCCATTTTAAAGCGGAAAAGCAACCTCGAGGTCTTAAACCTTTTAGACTGAGCTTGCTTATCAAACAATTCCCTTAGATGGTGGACTATGGTTTGAGCATCTATAGCAGTTCTGGTGATATAGAGGCCAGCATTATACAGGTAGCCAACTCACTATCATCCACTTGCTTCTTGTTCGCTCAAGGTTACATGCTCTAAGTTTCAATAGTTTTAACCTGGGTAATTCCCGCAAGTGCAAGAGTTGTTCATGTGGTACCTAAGGTGTCGATCCCACAAGGAAAGGAACTAGTCCTAAGTCTAATGGCAGTTAAGTCACAAATCTAGCAACTACTACGGAAAAGTAAATCAATCAAGAATCAAATACTAGAATTTAAATCACCAAAATAACAAACAGAAGCAAACTCACATAAATAATCCGAAATTCAACCTAGAAGTGACCGATTGAGAGAAAGGGGGAATTTATTGAAATTAAAGAAAATCTACTCAATTATGAAAATTTTGATTTAATGGGCCTAGACGATCCTAGGGTGAATTACTCTCTCTCGAATTTTAATTCTTAACCTTAATTAATAATGCCTAATTCAAATTATGGAAATTGTGATTTCTCAATCTGCAATTTGTCCAAACCCTAAATTAGTTCTAATGTTGTCTATTAACCTACGGGGAATCTGTGCGCAATCTCTCGTTACACGACTCTACCAGTTTGATTCAATTCTCTACCTATCGATTTACCTAACTCTCGTTAACCTAAATAGATGATTTTCACCGGCTCACCCTCTCAGTTTATTACCTAGTTATAAAGATTCGAATTAAATCACAATAAATCAAAATAAAACACAATCAAGACAATCTTATTAATTTCAAGAATAAATTAACTGGAAGGTGAGTTTGGACAACGTCAACACTCTACGAAAAATATTTCTAATCAATATAAAAAATTCCATACATCAATGAAATCAAAATAACAATTAAAATATACTTTTGAAATGGATCTCAGAGGCACGACTGCGGGAAACCATCTATTCTGGGAAGTACATCGCATTAAGCGTGTCTCTGTGCCTCTCTTCCTTTGTCTCCTTCCTCGATCAATTAACTAGGTTTTCACTTGGATTTTAGGCAGAGTCTCTCTTTTGTAGCTCTTGGCTTTGTCCTCTTCATCTATCACATCATATTTTATTTATATCTTCGAGGCTCTAAGTCAAAGTCGGGGTTAAAACGGTCTAAAAATTTATCCAAAACTTGAGTTTCTGTCAGCTCGATGCAATGCACGATCGTGGCCCTACCTGCCACGTTTGTGGCTGACACTTTTTCCTTTCTATCACGATCATGGCCTGAAGAGCACAATCATAGCCTGACCTGATGCTCTCTGTCACGATCGTGCCTTTTGGTGCATGATCGTGGCCTGGCTGCTTCTGATTCTTCCTCTTTTGTCACGATCGTGGCCTATGTGCACAATCGTGGCCTATATTTTTTGGCCCAAAAACTATTTAACTCTTCCCGTTCTTCCTATTTACCCTACAACACTAGCAAACACATCAAGGTACCTTGAAAATATACAATTTAAGCTCAAAGATTCAAACTGACCTATAAAAACACTTAACCATAAAAACTAAACTAATTAAACTCTATATGCATACTAAACACTTCAATTGAGATTAAAATACTTATCAAATCTAACCCTAGAACATAATACAAATCATAACTATCAACATCTCCATACTTAAACGTTTGCTTGTCCTCAAGCAAATAAGACAACAAAACTAACAAAACAAATATAACAAACACACCATGCAATAATGTGACAATGGCTTTAATCTTCATGAACTAATTTAAATTTTGGATATACTTATTCGAATTACGTCAAATCATTAGCATGTAGAATATGTGTCTAGGGGCTTTGAACTAAATATACAATTGACTCAAGACTAAGTGTTAACCTATTTACCCTTTTTAATTGTGCACACACATTAATAATTTTTTGGTCTCTCAGACTTGGTAACTGTTCCTAAGTATAATTCCATGAAACTTCAAGCCTATTACAAGTTTGGTAGGTTTTTATTTAAAACACACACTTTTCATTCTTATTTATTCATTATTTATTTTTACTCGAGACTTAGCCTTTTACTCATAGGCAAACATTTGTGATGAATGTTGATCCGGTTACTTGACTAAGTCATTTATTAACAGCTTGGTTGAAACGTCATTACAACCTTTTTACGCGAAGGCACATATTTATGATGCGTGTCGATCCGGTTATTTAGCCACATCACATTTTCAACTGGTTACTAGATCTATTCATAACCCGAAGGTCAGCAGAATAGTGATTATTAAACACTTTTTTTCCTATCTTGTTGCTTTTATCTATTCATTTCCATAAAAAATACTAGTAAAGATACTTAACTTAAAAGGCCTTAAATTATGAATGAATGTGACAATCAATAGGGTGCTAAATTATACTAAGTCCTAATTAGGTTGTATATTTATCCCAAAGACCATCTAATTCACTAATTTCACAAGCTAATAATTGTTCACAATCTAATAAGATATGTCCAAAAAAAAATTCACTCAATTTAAGTCATTGACGCATTCACATACTTCACACCATGCAACCTAATACTATCATACTGTTTGCAAAATCACATTAAAAAAAACACAGAATTCCTACCTACACTTCAACAACACATTGTTCTCAATATGAGAGGAACACACACAACATATACATATACAAATTTTGCAAACAGAAATTTAAAATAACAAGCAATAGAATAAATTAAAGAAAAATAAAAGTAAAAAAAATGACAGAAAAATAAACACACAAAAGACAAAATAAGGCTGGAATTTTTTTTGGGTTAGATTTGGATCCTAAAGAGATGCTGGTGGTGATGGTGTGGGAGATGGTAGTTGAATACCATGAGCTTTGAAATACCGATGGAGTCAGCGTATTTCTCGCTCTGGCGTCTTTGTGTATGCACCACTTCCTTTAATGTTCTATTGGTTTCAGATAGTGTATCCAAAACCTTGATCCAACGTTGGTCCTCTTCTTCTTCTTCTTCTGATTCCTCGCTTGTTGAGTCCCTTGCCTACCTAGTAGGTGCAGAGCTCGAGCTTGCCTGGCCCGTCTTGGTCCACACATGTGTCTTTTCATTTATATCCCGTAGACTCATGTTGGTGGAGTGAATAATCTCTGCCCAATATAGATGATGGTTGTCAAGGAACTCAAGTAGATGCACTATTAACCCCCTCTAATCCACACCAAAATGCTCTGCTATGACAAAAACCAGGTAACCCATTCCATGATGGGTTCTCCACTTTTGTGGAACTGTAGCAAGAGCATTCAGCATATACGTTGATGTGCAGACTGGGATATTGTGGTCCATGCACCACAGTATGAACAGTTCCTTGGTTAAACACTTATTGGTCTCTGATTTATCAAAGACCAGCTAACACATAAATTTGTGTAGCAACAAGTGTTTATGTGACCAGATAATGTTATTGTGGGCATTTTTGGCGTAAAAATGCTCAATACCAGTAAGCTCATGCCAGTATTGGGAGGGGAAGAAGTCATCATGTTGGTTGACAATGGTGGATTCGGGGAATCCATATATGTCGCATATAATCTCTATTGTTAGCTCATACGCTCGCCCTCTCAATCGGAACCATAATTCTTTGGTATTGTTGGGGTCAAAAGTTAGGGATGTGAAATATTCTAAGGTCAGCTCCTTATAAAGAAGGAATTGAAGCCTAATGAATTGACCCCATTGGATCCTCTCTGCTAAATTTCTATTCGCTTCTACACCTCTATCTTATCCGGTGTATCGAAATCAAAATATTTAGGCACAATTATATACCTACAGCGAGGAACAAAAACGAGTACCTTCCTCCTGGGAATAAATGGAAAATGAAGCTCCAAAATCTGTTATTCGATTCTGCCTCCCTTGTCCCGAGACTACTTTTGCTCTATAAGGCTCTCGTCGGGTGGTTTGCTTGATACGAGGCATGATTGGCTTCAATTTGGAAAGTTGTTGATGGAAAATTTCTAGAGAGATGTTAGTGTTTGGAATTTGAAATTCTAGATAGTTAAAGTAAAAATGAAAGTAAAGGTGAAAGTTAAGTAAGAATTGAATAAATAGGTGGTAAAATGGGTAAAATGGTAAAGTTGTCACTTAAAATTTGCGTCCTCCCCTTTTGTTTATTGTCGCAGGCCGCAATCGTGACCTGCTATGCCACGATCGTGGCATGTGGCATATCACCGAAGGACTTCTCAATCGCAGGCCACGATCGTTACCTGACGGGGTCACGGTCGTGGACAGTGCCTATAACTTAATTCCAAGACCTTCTTCCTATCCTTTCCTCCTCTCATTCAATAATTCTTCTACACTTCTCTTAATATGCTTTCGTACTCTTCCTCATAACTCTGAAATCCTATTCCTCTTTTGCTTTTATTCATGCAATCCAAAATAAACCTAACTACTAATTTCACTAATCTAACTAAATTCAACATGAACTAATTTTTCCATAGATTGCCTCCTATGCAGCACTTCTTTAACGTCGGTAGCTCAACACTCGTTTTAAGTTCACGGTGGTTAGAATGATTGATTTGATGGTAGCGGCGTCATTAATCTCAAAATCTGAATGTTTGCTATCATATTGTGATTACTAGCTTCCTTGGAATTTTCTTTACCTCCCCTTCTCCTTCGCAACTGCTTCTTTAAAAAGAATTTTGCAGGATTCTCAATGTCTTCCTATTCTCCTCGAGGTTCGGGTTGGTTATGAACTGCTGGAGTTGAAGGAGCTCCGAACTCTCTAACTGTCACTTTGAAGGTTAGTTACTCCTTCCCTACTCGTAGAGTTAGTTTGCCCCCATCTACATCGATAATTGACCGCATAGTAGCCAGGAACGGTCGTCCAAGAATCATCGGAGTATCCTCATCTTCATTGATATCTAAAATGTAGAAATCGGTGGGAAAAATAAAATTTTCAACCTTGACCGGTGCATCGTGTATAATCCCCATCGGTCTCAGCGAAGTTTTATCGGCTGTCTTAACCAAAAATATTGTGGGCACTAGATCTCGTAACCCCAATTTAAAACTAAGAGTGTAGGGCATCACATTGATACTTGCACCTAAGTTTGCGAATGCCCTATCTATGATAATCTTGTTGATACTGCAGGGGATGGAAAAGTCCCCTAGATCACCCTTTTTTATTATGTTGGGCACAGTTTCCAGCCTTTGCTCCTCCTCTCTCTCTGTGACAGATTCTTGTAATTTTAACTTGGCATGTATTCATTCCGTCACCTCTTCGATTTTGTTTAGTTTGATTTCTTGTAACATTTCTGCTTCCTCCTTCCTAGCATATAATTCTATTTAGCAAAAAATTGGTGCAAAAATATTAGTCAAGCTAATTGCACCGATGTGCTAACAATCTTATTTGGAAGGTCGTCTTTAATTACTTGACTTTCTTATATGTCCACCGTTTCCAGCTCCTTATCTTGCTTTTGACTTATAACCATGATACGCTCCTTTAGGTTCAATTCGGTGTTGCTTGGAAGAGTTTCAGCATTTTGAGTCAACATTGCTTCCGCAAGTTGCCCCACTTAGACTTCTAAGTTATGGATAGATGAAACATGATTCTTTGTGACTTGCTAGAATTTACTCTCGAGCCTCTTGTGTGCTTCCTCCATTCCTCCTATCTTATCCAAAATTATGTCCAATTTCGAATCCATCGAGCTAGTTTTGTCCTATTGGAAGCTTGATTGTCTTTGGGGTCTGAACTGTCCTCCATTGTTGTTGTTTGACTAGGAGAAGTTTGGGTGATTCTTCCACCCAGGGTTATAGGTGTTGGAAAAGGGATTGCTACCCCCTTCGCATCCAAAATGTGCTCCCATTTAATTTACCTACTCTGGGTTATCGTCTCTCATCAGATAGTAGTCCACTGTATCATGATCCATTTGGCCACATAGCTCACATTCCAATTGCGCGGCCTTCACTGGAACTGAGGATGATGCCTTCATATTATTGAGTTGTCGTGTCAAATTATCGATCTTAACTTGCATTTCTGTCATTTGGTCGACAATGACAACTCCCTTTTGTTCCCTAAAATTAGTAGGCTGCTTACTACGTTCACTAGCCTATAGACAGCTATTGCTAGCCATCTCCTCTATTAGCTCTTCTGCTTCATCGATTGTCTTTCTTATTAACGATCCTCCTGACGCTGCGTAAATGGTTCCTTTAGTATGTGGGTTCACTCCTTTGTAAAATGTCTGTAGCAGGAACTCTTTGGGTAGATTGTGATGTGGGCATCTCCTTGTAGCGCTCCCACGCTTCATAGATAGACTCCCCGTCACCTTTTTGGA
The DNA here is from genome assembly GCA_027568935.1 of Erythroxylum urbanii. Taxonomy (NCBI): domain Eukaryota; kingdom Viridiplantae; phylum Streptophyta; class Magnoliopsida; order Malpighiales; family Erythroxylaceae; genus Erythroxylum; species Erythroxylum urbanii. The sequence goes on from JAOQML010000008.1 coordinate 22,885,967, forward strand.
AGTTTGTGATCTTCTTAATAATTTTAGTGGTCTTCGTTAATGGGAAGTATTTATCTAAAAAAGCTCGTACCAATTGTTCCCATTTCGTATTGTTGGCGGGGCTTAGTGAATGATACCAAGCCTTCGCTCTATCCCGAAGTGTAAAAGGAAACAACCTAATCCTCACTACGTCTTCTGACATCTGGTGATACTGAAAAGTATCGTAAATCTCGAGGAAACTCATTATATGCGCGATCGGAACTTCATTTGCAAGTTTATAGAATTGGACGTTCTGCTGAAGCATGTTTAGGAGGGCTGGCTTGATTTCAAAAGAGACCGCTTTAACAGGCGGTCTAGACATTCCTTGATTCGCAGGATTAAATCCCAGCCTCATAAAATCCATGAGGGTTCTCTGTTGTTGCCTGCCAGGGTTAACTTTTTGATATGTGTTTCTTTGGAATTCTTTGGCCATTTGTATTTTTTCGGTTTCTTCTTCTTCTTCTCGCTGAGCTTTCCTAAGGATTCTTTCTAAGCGTGTTATGTCTAAATCGGATGTCTCAATTGCATGACTCAAACCCCTTGTGAATCTTGTGTTCATATAAGAGTACGAATCCTAAGTAAAATGAATGAAAGAGAATAACACATCTAATGCCTTAAATTATAGAACTAAATTGCCTTCCCCGACAAAGGCACCAAAAACTTGTTCGCTCAAGGTTACATGCTCTAAGTTTCAATATTTTTAACCTTGGTAATTACCACAAATGCACGGGTCATTTGTATAGTACCTAAGGTGTCGATCCCACGAGGAAAATAACTAGCCCTAAAATCTAACGGTAGCTAAGTTCGCAAAAACTAATTAAACAACTATTGTAGTATTAAAATTATTTAAGAATCAAATATGAGAAATTTTTATCATACTCTGTATGATAGTAGAAGCATTCAAGATATAGTAAAAAATTAAATCACCAAAAAAAAAACAGAAGCAACTCACACAAATAACCCAATTCTCAACCTAGAAGTGACCAATTAAGAGAAAGGGGGAATTTATTCGAAATTAAAGAAAATCTATCCAGTTATGAATTTTTCCGATTTAATGGGCCTAGACGGTCCTATGGTGAATTACTCTCTCTCGAGTTATAACTCTTGACCCTAATTGATATTCCCTAATTCAAATTATGGAAATTGCGATCTCTCAATTTGTAATTTGTCTAAAACCTAAATTAGTTCTAACACTGTCTATTCACCTACTGAGAATCTATGTTCGATCTCTCGTTACTAGACTTGACCAGTTTGATTCAATTCTCTACCTATTGATTTACCTAACTCTTGTTAACCTAAATTAATAATTTTTACCAGCTCACCCTCTTAGTTTATTGCCCAGTTATGAAGAATCGAATTAAATCACAATAAATCAAAATAAAACACAATCAAGACAATCTTATTAATCTTAAGAATAAATCAACCCAAAGGTGAGTTTGGACAACATCAACACTTTACGAAAAATATTTCTATTCAGTATCCAAAATTCCATAAAATAACAATTAGAATATACTTTCGGAATGGATCTTGGAGGCGCGATCGTGGGAAACCACTTGTTTCGGGAAGTACGTCGCTTCAAGCATGACTTCGTGCCTCTCTTCCTTCGTCTCCTTCCTTGATCGATTGATCTCTAACTAGGTTTTCACTCAGATTTTTTATAGACTCTCTCTTTTGTAGCACTTAGCTCTCTCCTCTTCATCTGTCACATCATATTTTATTTATATCTTCGAGGCTCTAGGTCAAAGTCGGGGTCGAAAAGGTCCAAAAATTAGTCTGAAACTTGAGTTTTTCTATCAGTCCAATGCAGTGCACGATCGTGGCCTAAAGTGCATGATCATGGCCTGACTTGACACTCTCTGTCACGATCATGGCTCTTGGTGCACGATCATGGCCTGGGTGCTTCTGTTTCTTCCTCTTCTTTCATGATCGTGGCCTGTGTGCACAATTGTGGCCTGTACTTTTTGACTCGAAAACTCTTTTATCTCTTCTCTTTCTTCCTTGTTTACCCTGCAACACTAGCAAACACATCAAGGTACCTCAAAAATATACAATTTAAGCTCAAAGATTCAAACTAACCCATAAAAACACTTAAATACAAAATCTAAACTAATTAAACTCTAAATGCATATTAAACACTTCAATTGACATTAAAATACTTATCAAATCTAACCCTAAAACATAATACAAATCACAACTATCACCTGCCACGATCATGGCCGGAACTTTTTCCTTTCTGTCATAATCATGGACTAAAGTGCACGATCGTGGCCTGACTTGACGCTCTCTGTCACGATCGTGGCTCCTAGTGCACGATCGTGGCCTGGCTACCTCTGGTCTTCCTCTTATGTCACAATCGTGGCCACTGTGCATAATCGTGGTCGATGTCTTTTAGCCCGAAACTCTTTAAATCTTCACTGTTCTTCCTTGTTTAGCCTGCAACACTAGCACACACATCAAGGTGCCTCAAAAATATATAATTTAAGCACAAAGATTCAAACTAACTTGTAAAAACACTTAAACTCAAAAACTAACCTAATTAAACCCTAAATGCATACTCAACACTCAATTTAACACAAAATGCATAACAATTTAAACCTTAAAACATCATACAAGACACTACTATCAGCCTCCATGACCTTCTTCCTGCCTTGATCTTCTTCTTCCTCTTCCTCTTCCTTGGATTCTTCACTGGTTGAGCCTCTTGCTGAGGCCTCGCTGAACTTGTGCTCGCCTAATTGGCCTTAATTTTAACACGTGTCTTTTCACTGATATCCCTCAGTTCCATGTTGTGGGAATGAAGGATTTCAGCCAGTTATAAATGGTGATGGTTTAGGAATTCAGGGCAATGAATAATTAGCCTACTCCGGTCCACGCCATAATATTCAGCAATGGCAAATACTATGTACCCCATTCCTAAATTATTGCTCCTCTAACAAGAAGTCACAAAAATAGCATTAAGTACATGTGTGGATGTGCATACTGGAATACTATAGTCTATGTACCACAACATAAAGAGTTCCTTTGTGGAACACTTGTTAGTTTCTGTTTTGTCAAAAATAAGCTTACACATGAATTTGTACAGCATCAAGTGTTCGTGGGACCTTATTATGTTGTTACAAGCATTCTTGGAAAAAAATTGCTCCATTCTAGTAAGTTCATTCCAGTATAGAGAGGGATAAAAATCATCATGTTGATCGATGATGGAGGTTTCGGGGAATCCACACATATCGCATAAGATTTCTATGTTTAATTCATAAGCTCTTCCTCTCAACCTAAACCACAATTCCTTGGGGTTTCTAGGGTTATAAGTTAGTGAAGTAAAAAATTCCAATGTGAGCTCCTGATAGATAGGAAATTGAAACTGTATAAATTGGGCCCACTGGATTCTTTTAGTTAAATTTTCTACTTTCTCTCGCATCTCTAGCCTATCGAGTGTTTCAAAATCAAAATATTTTGGAACTATAATTTGTCTAGCATTTAAAGACTGAAAATGAATACCTTCCTCCTCTATTCGAGAAGGGTGCCAAAGTTTGCTGCTTGATTTCTTCTCCCACGTTCTGTAACTTGATTTTGTCCTACTTGCTCCCATCTGGCTGATTGCTTGATGCACAGCATAATTCTTAGGAATTGAGTAGAATTTGAAAGAAATTTGGAAGTTGAAAATTTTTTTAAAGAGATATGAGAGCGTGTGTAGGCTTAAAGTCTAGTGAGATGAAGTGAAAATGAAAGTGAATGTAAAAGTGAAGTTAGAACTAAATATATAGGTGGTTAAAAGGGTAATGTGGTAAAATTTCCTTTAAAAAATGTGTGATCCCCTTACTCTACCTAGTTGCACTTCTTGATTTTTCTTCCTTTGTTCTTTTCACATTCTTTTCGAATTCACTTCTTAATTCTTTTTGTAGCCCTTTTCACTTCTCTTTTTCTTGCTTGCTTAATTCATCAACTTTATTCTGAAATCTAATTTCGTCTTGATTTTATTTGAAAACAACAAATAATCCTAACTATGGAATTTAAACGTTCTAACCAAAACAAACAAGAAACTAATTTTCCATGAGTTGCCTCTTATGTAGCACTTCGTTTAACATTAGTAGCTTGATGGTCCTTTAAGCTCACGGTGGTTGGAATCAATGGTGCAATGGTAGCGCCGTCATTAATCTCAAAGTTTGCATTTTAGCTACCATGTTACAGTTTCCACCTTCCTTATAATTCTCTTTTCCTCGCCTTCTTCTTCGCGATCGCTTCTTCCTGAGTGCATTCCCAGGATCCTCGATATCCTTTTATTCTCCTCGAGGTTCAGGCTCCTTGTTGTTCGTAGGAGGTGAAGGAGATCCGTAGTCTTTCCTTGACACTTGGAAGGTTATTTGCTCTTTTCCTACCCTCAGTGCTTGTTCAGCCCCATCAACATCAATGACTACACGTGCAGTGGACAAGAACGGTCTTTTAAGAACTATCAGTGTTTCCACATCTTCTCCAATGTCCAATATGTAAAAGTCCATGAGAAAGGTAAATTTATCAACTTTTACTTGAACATCCTTTATAATCCCTTTTGGTTTTTGTACTATTCTGTCGGCCGTACTTACTAAAAACTTAGTGGGTACTAACTCTTTTAACCCTAACTTCTAACTAAAGGTATAGGGCATCATATTTATACTTGCTCCTAAGTTCGCGAATGCCCTGCTATGATGATTCTGTCGATACTAAAGGGGATGAAAAAGTCCCCTAGGTCCTCTTTCTTCTGTGCAATGTTGGGGTCTTCTTCTGGTGTTCAGTCCTTAACCTTTGTCTTGACGGATTCCTTTAATGTGAACTTCTTCTGTAGTTGATTTGACACTTCGTTGACCTTGTTTTGCTTAATCTCCTCTAACTTGCTTACTGCCCTTTTTATAATTGACTCCCGCTGAGCAAAAATATGGTGCAGAAGTAAAGGTCTAGTTGCCTTAATTGACTCGATCATGGGGTCACTCGGAAGTAATTCTTTAACTACTTGACTTTCTCCTTTATCCCCTTCTTCCTTCACTTCTTCAAGTTCTTTATCCTGGGTTTGACTAGTAGCTATGATCCATTCTTTCGGATTAGACTCGGTATTGCTTGGAAGAGTTCCAGCATTTTGAGTAGACATTGCCTTCGTTAATTGGTCAACTTAGACTTCTAAATTGTGTATAGACGAGGCATGGTTCTTTGTTACTTGCTCAAATTTGCTTTCGAGCCTCCTTTGCGTATCCTCCATGCCTCCAATCTTGCCCAAACTTTTGTCGAACTTCGATTCCATCAAGCTTGCTTTATTTTTTTGGAAGCCCGACTGTCCTTGAGGCATGAACTATCCTCCAACATTATTCGACCAGGAGAAATTAGGGCGATTCTTCCACCTAGGGTTTTATCTATTTGAGTAGGGATTGTTGCTCCCTCCTCGTTCATATTGCCCTCCCATATAGATCCCCTCCCTTCATCAAATAACAGTCCATGGTATCATGGTCTATTTGGCCACAGAGCTTACACTTCAATTATACAGCCTTCACTTGGACTGAAGATGATGCCTTCATGCTATTGAGCTGTAGCATCAGGTTGTCGATCTTAACTTGCATCTTAGTCATTTGATCGACCGTGACAATTCCTTTTTGTTTTCTGAAATTAGTAGGTTACCTCACCCACTCGTTCGTCCATAAACAGTTATTGCTTGCCATCTCCTTAATTAACTCCTCTGCTTCATCAACGGTCTTACTCATCAAGGATTCTCCTGAAGCTGTGTCAATTGTGCCTCTTATTGATGGGTTCACTCCATTATAGAATGTCTACAACAGGAACTCTTTCAGTAAGTTATGGTGTAGGCACTTCCGCTGCAAGTCCTTATATCTCTCCCATGCTTCGTAGTTGGAAATTGATAATTTCTATTATAATCTTTGTGGTCTTAGTCAATGAAAAATACTTGTCCAAAAAGGCACAAACCAATTGATCCCATATCATAATATTGGTTAGGCTAAGTGAATGGTACCAAGCCTTCACTCTATCTCTAAGGATAAAGGGAAACAGTTTGATTCTAACCACATCTTTCGACATTTGATGATACCAGAAAGTATCACAGATCTCGAGGAAGTTCACGATGTTTGAGTTTAGGTCATCGTTTACCAATCTATAAAATTGCACGTTCTACTGAAGCATATTAATAAGTACTAGTTTAATCTCGAACTAGGCTGCTTGAACAGGTGGCCTAGCCACTCCTTGATTCGCTGCGTTGAACCCTACCTTCATGAAGTCCATTAAGGTCCTCTGTTGCTATCCTTGGTTTGTTCTATGCTCTATATTTTGTTGTAACTCCTCAGCCATTGTTGATTTTTCAATCTCCTCTCCTTCTTCTTGTCGAGCTTTCCTAAAGGTTCGTTCTAGTAGATTGATATCTAAATCTAACATTTCCGTACAACTCAAACCTCTCGTGACTCTTGTGTTTATACAAGAGCACGAATTCAGAAATAAAATGAAAGAACGAAAACAAAAATTACAAACTAAACTAGCTCGTTAAACTATAGAACTAAACTATCGCCTCACAGGTAACGGCGCCAAAAACTTAATCGCAAGTTTCTATATGATAAAGTTTTAATATTTTTAACCTCGATAATACTACAAGTGCAAGGATCGTTCATGTAGTACTTAAGGTATCGATCCCACGATGAGGAGTAATTTAATCGTAAAATCTAAGGCTTAACTCAAATTTGTAAATAATTAAAATAAATAACTAGGAAGAAAATTATTCAATCAAAAATCAATCTCAAGAATTAAATTCATAAATTATAAACAAGATAGCAATTTGTACAACCCAATCAAGAATCAACCTAGGAACTAACAATTGAGAGAAAGGGTTTTTTTATCTAATCTTAATGGAAACCTAATTGATTATGAAATTACAGAATTATCGAGTCTAGATGATCCTATGGTGGATTACTCTCTCTCGAGTTATAATCATTAACCCTAATTGATAAACCCTAACTAGATTATGGAATTGTAATCTCTCCATTCCTAATTGACCTAAAACCTAAACTAGTTCTGAATTTGTCCAATAACCTAATGAAAACCTATGCATGATCTCTCATTACACAAATTTACCGGTTTGATTCAATTCTTAATCTATCAAACTACCTAACTCTCGTTAGCCTAATTTGATGATTTTCACCTGATTCACCCTCTCAGTTTATTACTGAATTATTAAGAACAAAAATTAAATCACAATAACTCAATAAAAACACAAACAATCAATTTTCATTAATATCAAAGACAAAATCCCCAAGGTGAGTATAGACATAACTCAACATTCAACAAATCTTATTCTCAACAATTATCTCAATTCTATATAATAATAAAATTGAAAATAAATTGGAAAATATGATTTGAATGGAATAGCGGAGGTAGCAACAGCGAGAAACCTCCTGTTTTAGGAAGTACTTCATGTGGCTTCTTCTCCATGTCTCTCTTTCTTCAATTCTTTCTCAATTTCTCGGTAAGCTCTCTTTAGGGTTTGGAATTTGGATAATGCAAAAAGCTCTCTTCTCTATTCTTTATGTTCCTTAAATACCTTGGCAGCCCTAGGGTTCATTTGAGGTCAAAGCAGTCTGAAAAGTTCCTCAAATTTTGACATTTTCACCTATTTTTTGTGTCTAGCCAATGCAGGCCATGATTATGGCCCTAACTGCCACGATCGTGGCTAGTGGCTAGTGGCTAGTGGCTAATGGACCAAGTGTGCCAGGATTGTGGCCTAGATCAGACCTATCTGTCAAGATCGTGGCTAAAGTATCACGATCGTGGCCTGGGGCATGGTGGCTCATTCTCTCTGTCACAATCGTGGCTTATTATGCCATGATTATGGGCCGTGGTTTTGGCCTGAAAGTCTCTAAAACTTCTCCGTTCTTTGCTGTGGACCCTGAAACACTAACAAACACATCAAGGTACCTCAAAAACATAACATTTAAGCTCAAAGACTCATACTAACCTATAAAAACACTTAAACACATTAACTAACACAATTGTAACCTAAACACTCACTTTAACACTTAATACATAATAAATTAAACCCTAAAACATGATGCAAATCACAAATATCAAAATTTAAGGATGAAATGATGAAATCCCTTTATTCTTCAATAATCTAGTCCACTTTAAAGGTGTTTTCTTAGTTACTCTTCATGCTTTTAGTCATTTTAAAATGGTTTCTTCTTATGATTCCCGATCCTCCTTCTAACTTCTACTACTAAATCTTAGCTATTAAAATTTAAAATTCAAATTTAGGGAGATACATGGGCATCAAACAAAAGTGTTGATGGATGTGCACTTCAAACCTACACATGACACTTTTTAGAGCTAACATGTATATAACTATTGGTGTATCCCTCAACATGGCCATTTTGCTACCCAACATGGCCATGTTCCCAGTCAATATAGGTGTGTTCCATAAAGAACACTCAACGTACCTCTAAAATTTCCAACATGGTCATATAAATTATCATGCAGTCTATAACTTAAGCAAAGTAGCTTCAAATTACTCTAAACTTTTTTATTTGTTCCTTTTTACACCAAGTGAGTGAATTATACTTAGAAACAAAATATGAAAAAATTAAGTACCAAAATCAATAAAAATTACTCTGATAATAAACAAATTGGTTTAAATATGAGACTAAAAATATGATCTAAATCACTACTTATCAAAAGTCTAATTGAATATTGCTTATTTGTGATTGCTTTAATCGTATTCATTGCTTTAATTTGGTGATTTAAATAATTTTTTATTTTCTCTAATACAAGCAATTCTAATTCTTTCAAGAACTTGACTCATTAAGTTATATTATAGGAAGCAATAGGTACATTTACATAGGTGATGTCATTGGTATTGTTTGTATTTTAAATTGTTTAAATATCTATATCACATCATTCATATATTGTCTTTATTCCTTTCCATTGCACAAGGAATTTTGTATGATGAATTTTCATATGTTATCCCAACATCTAATGGCTAAAGATTTTAGCCATGTCCTTTTCAAATTGCTTCTATACCATTTGAGGAACTTGGAAAGAATTGACAGAATTGGAAGCTACACTTAAAATGGGAAGAAGAGCATACTATAAAACACTAAAAGTCAGTTTTGCTACTATGGTGTACTATATATGGTAAGAGAGGAACATAAGTGTATTCAAGAAGGGGATAAGAGAGATGAAACAATTATACGAGAAAATCTTTATATAATGTAGACTTATATTGGTTATAAGAAGAATTGCAGGGAATCTCTCTAATGATGTAAGAAGAAGATGATTACTTGATTAGATATCACTTTTCTAGCTTGTAACATGGATAATTAACTTACTCATATTTTGCCCTAGCATATCTTAGTTCCCTATAAAGTTAAACGTGTAGCACCCCACTCTCGTAAGACACGTACCTGACATCTTAAGTGATGTCTAAGTATTTACCCCGCGAAGGTTGCATGCTAGAATAGTCAGTCGATCAAATTCAATACATAAATTTCTTTTTTCTTTTAAAATAATGCACGCATAATGCGAAAAATCAGTAAATAAATCGAGCCCACTTTTATTCATAAACATTTTCAAACACAATGTCACAACCATTACATTATGAAATCATTTACATACACATTGC
>JAOQML010000008.1:22918450-22943772 GCA_027568935.1 Erythroxylum urbanii
AGGGAGATTTTTAAAAATTTTGAAATTTTTGCAAAAAAATCTTCCAATTTTTTAAAATTTTCGATACCGGCCAGTATTTGACCGGTATTTTGACTGGTATTTACATCCGGTACCATAACTTATATATCATACCGGTTTTGGTCCGGTACGGTATGTACCGATTGGTACGTACCGATATTCATAACAAGGGTCGGAATGACCTCTGTGTGTCTCGGAGTATACCCTTCGATAAGGGAGCGCTACAATAAGTTATTAAATAACCTTGGGCAAGGAAAGTGAATAAACTCTATCCCAGGTGGGTGAAATTCATTGCAACGTTTCATTATGTCATTAAGTATAAATAAGGTAAAGAGAATATGGTGGCTAGTGCATTATCTCATAGGTAAATTCCTCTAATTTCCTTCAATATGATGTTATTGACATCTAAATATATGAAGGATTTATATAAAAATGAAAATAAATTTGGTGATATTTATATGGCATGTGAAAAAAAGAGCATTTTAGAAAGTTTATTATAGGCATGATAGTTATCTACTTCGTGAAAATAAATTATATGATCCTATGTTTTGTATGTGTGGGTTATTAGTGTATAACGCGCATGGTGGAGGCATGATGGTAGAAAGACCTCGGATATATGTTAAGTGCGTATTCTTATTGGCTTAAAATGAGAAATTATATAGAATAGGTGTGTGATAGGTGTATCACTTATAAGAAGGCTAGATCTAGGATTTAACTATATGAGTTGTGTACTCCTTAACTTGTACCTAGCAAAACACAAATGAATATTTCTATAAATTTATAGTAAGTTTACCTAGTACAAAGAAGAGTAAGGATGCGATATTTGTAGTAGTTGATAGATTCTCTAAATTTTTCTATAAATTTATAGTAAGTTTACCTAGTACAAAGAAAGGGAAGGATGTTATATTCGTAGTAGTAGATACATTCTCTAAGATGTCACATTTTATTCATTGTGACAAAACCAATGATGTGACCAAAGTTGATGATTTATTCTTTATGGAAGTAATGTAATTATATGGATTTTCTGGGAGTATACGGAGTGACTAGGATGATAAGTTCCTTAGATATTTTTAGAAAGTTTTATGGTGAAAATTAAGAACAAAATTACCATTTCTTTTACTACTAGTCATCCCCAAACTAATGGCTAAAATAAGGTAGTAATAAGACTTAACTATATTCTTTCATACTATCATTCAAAGAAACTCAAAGAATTCGAAAGATTGCTTATTATTTATTGTGTTTGCATATAATACGAGGGTGCATTCATCTAAGGATTATTCACTACTTGAAATTATTTATGATTTTAATCTGCTACTCCTTTGGATTTATTATTTTTACTTATTAATGAAAAAGTTGGTTTGAATGGAGTGAAGAAGGCTGAGATGATGAGATAACTCCATGAACATGTAAAGCAACTGATTTAAAAAAGAATGAGCATTATATAGCCGAAGATAAAAATGGTAAAAGATGAGTTATCTTTGAATTTGGTGATTAGGTTTAGATTCATATAAAAAAGGAACGATTCTCGATGTAAAGGCAATCAAAATTACAATAAAGAAAAGATGGTCTATTCTGAGTAATTAAGAGGATCAATAATAAAGCCTATAAGCTAAAGCTTCCAAATAAATATAATGTCTGTATCACTTTGATCCTTTTTCCTTTTATGTAGGTGGTGATTCAAGTTCAAACCTTCTTAAAGAGAGGGAGAATGATATGAGCTTACTAGCGAAGCTTCAAGTGATCCATTACTATATTAGTGGACCAGTTATAAGAGAAAGGAGTAAGAGGGTTAAAGAGGCTTTAAATGGGCTTATTCAAGACATACAAATTAACCAAGCTTTAAAGTGCACTTCAAGAACTAATTTAGAAGGTTTGTTGGGCCTACAGGAAGACCAATCATTAGTTAATTTAATTTGAGTTAAGGCTGAAAAAGATTTAGACATAAACATGAACTCCAATATGGTCATGTACAAAAATGCAACGTCAAACATGACCACATACTAGCCTGTGTAACTTTCTCAAAAACTAAATTTTGGGTCACTAACTCTAACAAGAAAGGTCAATTTCAATTTTCCATGTAATCAATCAATGTGAGAAAGAAAAGACCAGATCCATAATAGGAATCTTCCATTCATCTCAATTTGTATTTTTTCATACCATATTTTGATTTCCCTTTTCTTCCAACAAAATAGTCCTAGTTCTCATATTTCCTTATTTTGTTGTTGTAAACACAAGTTTACAAATAAATGCCATCTATAGTCCTTTCGGCTTAGTCCTTTCTTTGAGAATAGGGTTCGATTTGATAGTCAAATCTGTCAATTTCAGTAAGCGGATCATGGTTTGGCTTAATTAAATGGTTTGTTAAAGCTAGTGTTGATCAGAAACATATCCATAGTCTCCAAAATGAGTGTATGACAAACTATGTTCACCTTTTCAAAGTTAAAAAAGGATTTAAAATCTCAGCTATGGTTATGTCCTAGACGACCTTGTCCACTAACATTAGAATTTCTATAAAAAAAATATGGACTGAGCTATAATCATTTTCAGTTCATAATGTTTCATAATGTTATATAGTAAAATGTTATTTGAATAAAGGCTTTATAATGTAATATAGTATAAAGTTATTTATTATTTTACATTTCATCCTAAACCTCTCAAATTGAAGGTTTTCTATTTTTACTGTTTATGATGTAATGAGATGTAATATGAAACCCTCCATTTCTATCTCATTTCATTTCATTCCATCATAAACCTTCATCCTAAATGATAAAATAATATAGTATTCTATTCTATTTTATTAATAAACCCCCAATCAAACATAGACTAACTTTATCTTCTAAGGTCAAATGTTCAAAAATCTATCGGCAGAATTCTTTAAGGACAAATTTAGCTATCATTTCCAACTCATCTCACTAGACCTAATTTAGAATATTTAAGCCTAAATATAAGTTTAAAAAATCTAAATACTAAAAAATTATTTAATATCTAAAAGGGTTTTTAAGGGATGCTCTCCAAATTTAACCACTCAGGCTTGTCGTATTTCCTTTAAAAGTATTCCAATTTAATCCAATGGCATGCAATGATCTTGTAACCGATAAGATCAAGTTCAGTATTAATCATTCACTCAACAATTGCATGTGGCTCGCCATTCGTTTATATCTTCAATATTATATTATAGAGATTTTGTTTTCAAATTTCGTGATTGGTAGGTACTTTGGCTCTCGTAGTCTACGGTCACTGAAGAAGTTCACTCACAGAACGGAAACACTCACTAAACATAAAGGGACAAATAGCCCCACAAACCTCGATAGCCACGAGCAGTAACCTTTTCTTCTATGGTTTTGTGTGCGTAAAAGCTCTGGTAAGACAAAAAAAAAAACGAAATGTGATGAAGGAAATCTTTCAACCTCCTTAATGGCTTGGGGAACTCGAATCAATGGTAAAGGCACTAACGTAATTTTGTTACGTTTCTTGGACACATCTACCGGTGAATTCTGGGGGCAGATAAGACTATGGTAGAACGTAGGGACATAAAATGACAGGTTTCAATTTCTTGAAGAGAAATAATGTACCTAGGTACAGAAGAAAACAGTAATGGAACTGAGGCCATTTGTTGTTGGCTAAGAAGGGAAATGGGAGGGCCAACCTCCCCAACTTCGCTCGGTCGCTGTCTACATAAAGCGACCAAGCTGTTGGTATGGGGGCCATGGGCTGATAAATTGCTATAAGCCAATATGGGCTACAGAGAAGAGGAAGATTACAAAATACAAACAGTCAAGTAGTTGTCTAGTTTTCGTGGACCTCACTAGTCGCGGTCTCTTGGGAAAATTTTTCCAAAAAGCAGCCTTAAATTCGCCGACAAATGGAATGACTTTCGTCCACTTAAATGCCTTCTGGGGAACCAATACAAATGCCCAGTAAATCTCAGAACCAGATGTCATACCACAGTTCACCAACACCTGAAATCATGTCAAGAATAATTCCATCTCTGTTGTTTTCTTTTTGGTTTAACAAACAACGCAGAGCATTTTACATAAGCTACTTTTGTGTTCAATTACTGATGGAGATGGTGGAAATGGCTTGCAGTTGATATAGCAGATGTGGCAATGGTTCAGTTGCAGCCTTGCAGGCTGTCACATTGAATTTCAGGTAAGATTGTCTGAACAGAGAGGCAGGACCTCATGACTCATTTCCATTCATGTCCCCTTCCAGTCTGTACAATTAGCAGCAATCATTAAGCAGGGCCCCCCTACAGTTGGAGCCTTTTAGATCATCAGCTACTGTACTTATCTCAACTATCTTTAAAGCAGCTTTATAAAACTAAAAACAAAGTGAACCAAATTCTGTATGTGTTGATATAAGAATTTATTATTTATGATTCATCTAATTAGAACACAAGTGTATATATCCAGGATTTACCTTAAGAAACTTAATCTAGTATTAAAATTTAGATGAGACAAATAGAAGTAACTCAATAGATTTCAACTCCTCACTTAAGTCTCTACTTTATAGGAGATCTTGAGTTCGAGCCATCAAAGGGAGGGAAAGAGAGAATTTTCTCTGTTGATGATCCTTTAGCCTCCTGGAATGCTCCTTGGTAGAATCAATTGTGAACGTCTCACTTCTAGCGGCAGTGCGGGAGTTTGGAACTACTGAGAACCTAGGGCTGATGGGAACTTAATGCTGACTAAAGAGTAGTGATCAATCAGCAACTGACCAATCAGTATGTGACGACTCTTTGTGCGCAGAAGTGTACAGGCTATATAGGAAAATGGACCTTGGAGTCTCAGATTTACCTTTTCTAGGGCTCCGAAGGTGGGGTCTTAGAGTCTTAGGATTAGTCCAACGACGCTGAGATACCTAATGTATATCAAAAAAAATTTTAGACGATGCTATACAGTCAACACTAAATTCGATAAGTAATCCATAACATCTGATGGCATTGTAAATCCTCCTTTACCTACTAACATAGATTAGTATACAAGTCAGTTTTTCATCAAAAAATACAAAACAGTTAATGCAAATTGACTTTGGATACCAACTGATGAATGATCTTAGATTTGATAAAAACAAATACACGCAAGAGAGGAGTGAATTGTATGTATAAAAATTTTTTGCAAGTTCTTTCAGTTCGTATAATAACAGATCCTAGTTAAAACAATAGGAGCCTATCAGACGATAAAACCTTTTTAAACTATAGGAGCTTGTTAGTCAATAGGAGCCTTTTATAAGATAGAACCTTGCTTAAACGAAAGGAGCATATTAAATGATAAATCATATTAAAACAATTTTAAAACAGAAGAAGCCTTTTATAAAGGTGAATGAGCCTCTTAAAAACAACACACACAATATAATGTGAAAATTTAAAAGTTAAAAAGAGAAATGTTTTTCAAAATTCAAAGAGATAATAATTGATTTCAAAAGATACCTGTGACTTTTATATGTTCAGTCATAATTAGCAGGTGTCTGTTTCTTAAGGAAGTAACCTATCGTTTATATATCACATATTTTCACAATTTTCAACAGCATAATCAATCAAATATATATTCGAGCAGCATTGAGAAATATGTCATCATATATGCAAAAATATATCATATAAACTCTCCCCTTTTGTCATTATCTAAAATAATAAAAGAATATAGGGAGGAGGTTAGAAAAAAAATTAATACAGTCAGTGAGGAGATTTCCTAAGGAGAATTTGCAAATCCAGGACTTTGTTTTGAAGGCTATTTATTTGATTGTGTTTTTGATCCTGATTTGTGTGAATGTCCCTTAGCAATTGTAAAATATCCATACTGTTTATGTCCTGAGGAGGGACAAGAGCCTGTTGCTCTATAATAAGACCTACAATTCCTGATATCCTTTCAGACTTCCGCTCTGAGGTAGGACCCAAGAAGTCCACTACTTTTTCTGTTTTCTTCTCTCCTAAATATTTTCTTTCATAAGGTAGACCTCTAGTAACGTTCTTGTAGCTTCCCTTTCCACTATAAACTTTAGAATCATTGCTAGAAGATTCATTTTGTTGCCCTTCAGTAGATTGTATACCACATAGGTATCCAGGAGACTACATCTTTCTACAGAGCTACTTCTTGAAAAAATTGAAGTAGCCGATATTGATGCAAGGCATCTAGGCAATAGGTCTAAATTTTCACACATGGGTCTCCCTTCATGGGCATTCTTAGTATGCAGACATATGAAGTCCACAACCTTTCCCAAATCAAGATCAACAATATCCCACTTATGGCAAGAAAGGTCAGTCCTACCTATGGGAGCTATGCTCGAAATGTTCCCCAATATATCCCCTGTTACCAAGATCTCACATTCCCGCACCGAAGATATGATGGCTATCTTTCCATCAATTTTTTCTTTTTGCATATGTGTGTGAAAACATTTGACTAATTAATCCCACACTGTATCCAACAGAAACAAAGGAAGTAAAGAGAGGAATACCAATATCATTGAACATGTGAGGAGGCACAATGCATACAGCAACCACTTTTCTCTTCTTGTACGCATTTCATAGCGGGCTTCAGCTTCCATTGATTGAGAAGATTTTATTTATGGTGACAATTTTCCCTTCTTGTGGACCGTTAGTTTCTTGGACCTTTTTTCTCTAGAGATTTCTTCAAACAGGTCATATTCTACAAATAGCTCATCCCTGACGATGGTTTCCTCAATGTTTTTTTCAACCATAGGTTCTTTGCCTTTTCTTTTCTCTTCCCTTTTTCTTTTTCTTAACTAATCTTTTTCTTTTCTCTTCAGGCACTTTCTTCTCTTTGGGACCATGTTTAGGAATTTCAGAGCTTTTTGGAGTAGAAGTGGGTAGGGAGAGAATAGGTAAATGGATCTCACATCTTTCAATGACTCCCTGTTACTGAAAGTCTCTTCTTCTTCTTCTTCACTTTATTCTTTCTTTTCTTTTCATCTTTCTTCTTCTTCTTCTTCTTATGAATTAGAAGCATATTCTTTTTCTATTGTTTCTTCTTTGTTATTTAAAGAGGAATCAAGATAATATAGAGACAAAATAGCAACAATCTTCCTTTTCCTATCTTTTGGTGTCTCTTAATTAGGTATTTTTGAAGTTTGGATCTTTGAGGAGACAAAAACAGGTTCGGTGGTAGTGTCGAGAGAACTTATAATAGAAGACAAAGATGAAGAATCAGAAGTAAAGGTTTATTCATAACGAGGTGTTTCGTCATGGCTAGAAGTTGAGCCCAAAAATTTCTTCTATCCTTTTGATTTTGTTCTTGCCATTATAGGTCAGCTTTGTGAAGTTTGAGAGACAAAATAGGAAGTAATGCAAAGAGTTAGGGCCTGAGAGAATGAGACTGACAGAGATAAGAAAACGAAGGAAGTTTGCTTAGGGTATAGTATGTAAGAAGATAAGTAGAAATATAGACTAGAAGAGGAAGCGTAATCGATTGCGTATCTTCTAACAAACGCGTACTTCGATTTGTCAGTCTGCGTGCACATTTTTGAAAAAGATGAGATGTCGTCATTAATGACTCCCTATTTTTTAGGACATGTGTAATCTTGCTCTTTTACACTGAGAAGAGCCTTCTAACAACGAAAGGGCCTTCTAAACTAGAAGGGGCTTACTATATTAAGAGAGAGTTTCTAAAGGATTAGAACAGAGGGATCTTGCTAAACGAAATGCATAGACAAGTAGCAGAGAATATTCATGCAGAAATAATATCAGAGAGTTTGCACATTCTAAGCTCTTTTCTTAACACACAAAATCTATCTTCAGAGAGTAGCATGGTAAAAATGTCAGCTATTTGATTTTCAGTACTAACATGAAAAAGATCAATGGTTCCTTTTAAAACATGATCTGTAAGAAAATGATGTTTGATTTCTATATGCTTAGTCATAGAATAACGCACAGGATTTTTAGAAAGATTTATAGCACTCGTATTATCACATAATATAGGAATATGAGAAAAGTTTAGAGAAAAATCATGTAGTTGATGCTTCATCCATAAGATTTGAGCACAACAGCTGGAAGCTGCTATGTATTCCACTTGAGTCATAGAAAGCGTTGTGCAATTTTGCTTCTTGCAGGACCAAGATACTAGACATCCTCCAAGAAATTGACAGTGACCACTTGTGTCTTTTTTATCGACTTTATCGCTTGCATAATCTGCATCACAATAGCCCACTATGTCAAATGAATCAGTTTTCGGATATCATAGTCCAAAGTCTATAGTTTTATGTAGATATCAAAAGTTTCTTTTGACTTCTTGAAAGTGGCTTTCTTTTGGATTTGATTAAAAATGTGCACAAAGACACACACTAAACATAATGTCTGGTCTTAAGCTTGTAAGATATAATAGTGATACAATCATTCCTCTATACTTTTTCTCATTTGTAGCTTTGCCTTCTTATTCTTTATCAAGTTTAATTCTAGTGTACATGGGAGTACCCATCGGTTTGGTATTCTTAAAATGATATTTCTTAATGAGTTTCTTTGTGTATTTGTTTTGGCTAATGAAGATTCCTTTTTCTGTTTGTTTGATTTGTAATCCAAGAAAGAATGATAATTCTCCCATCATTCTCAGTTCAAACTCCCCTTACATTAATGCTGAGAAATTTTCATAGAAGGATGAATTAGTAGTACCAAATATTATGTCATCAACATAAATTTTACACTATGAGTAATTCATTCTCCTTTCTTTTAATAAATAAGGTTTTATCGACCTTTCCCCCTTCAAAGTTATTCTCAAGTAGAAAGTTACTTAACGTTTCATACCATGCTCGAGGAGCTTGCTTTAGACCATACAGAGCTTTGGATAACTGCATCACGTAATCCAGATAGTTTTCATCTTCAAAACCTGGGGATTGCTTATCAAATACTTCTTCGTTAATGAGATCATTTAAGAATGCACTTTTAACATCTATTTGGAACAACTTGAAGTTTTTATAATATGCAAAGGCAAGTAAAATTATAATAGATTCCAATTTAGCAACAGGTGTATAAGTTTCATCAAAATCAATACCTTTCTGTTGATTATAACCTTAAGCTACAAGTCTAGCTTTGTTTTTTACCACCTTGCCATTTTCGTCCAGTTTGTTTTGAAATAGCCACCGAGTCCTAATGATTGACTTGTTTTGAGGACGAGGTACTAGATTCCAAATTTTGTTTTTGTCAAATTAATTCAATTCATCTTTCGTGGCTGATACCCAGTTTTCGCCAATAAGGGCTTCTTCAACGATCTTTGCTTCTATTTGTGAGATGAAAGCCACAAAGTTGTTCTTGAACGATGATCTTGTTCTTAAACTTTTAGAGGGATTCTAAGAATATATTGATGTGTGTCAAGGCCTCTCTATTTTCTCGGTGCTTTTCATTATATAGGCTCCTATTGAGATGAAGGAGTATGCTCTGTTCTAGCTTCAGATGGGCCTTCTTGATTTTGCAATTTTGACGGTATTATTAGTGTAGTTTGGTTCTCTGATGTATTTTTAGGAACCAAAAGATGCTCTTCATCGTCTAAATCAACTGTTGTTATCGATGGTAATGCTTCAGTAAATATCACATGTATCGATTCTTCTATCTACTTTGTTCTTTTATTATATACTCTGAATCCTTTACTAGTAGTACTGTAGACTAAAAAAATAGCTTCGTTTGATCTCTCATCGAACTTTCCAAGGTTGTCTTTTCCATCATTTAGAATGAAACACTTATAGCTAAAAGCTCGAAAGTAAGCAACATTTAGTTTTCTTTCTTTCCACAGCTCATAGGAGGTCTTTTTTAAAATAGGTCTTATAAAACATCTGTTAAAAACATAGCATCTCATGGGTACTGCTTCTGCCCAGTATCCATGAGGCAGTCTACTTTCACACAGCATGATCCTAGCCATATCAACCAAAGTTACGTTCTTGCTCTTTACAACTTCATTTTGTTAAGGCGTCCTTAGATAAGAGAAATTATGAGTTATACTATTGGTGTCATATAAGTCTTTAAGTTTTCTGTTATCAAATTATCCTCTATGATTGCTTTGAATTGAAGTGATGCAATAACCTTTTTCTATCTGAACTTTTCTACAAAACTTTTCAAACACTTCAAAAGCGTCATCCTTATTTGATAAGAAATAAACCTATGTAAAGTTGGAGTAGTCATCTACTAGAACAAAACCGTAATGTTTGCAACCAAAACTTTGAGTCCTAATAGGACCGAATAAATTCATGTGCACAAGTTCAAGTTGTTGGCTAGTAGACACCATACTTTTAGGAGGAAAGCTACTTTTGACTTGTTTACCTTTTAAACAAGCCTCACAAACTTGATTGCTTTCAAACTTTAAGGTCAGTAGTCCTCTTACTAACTTGTTTTTTGGACAATTTTGATATAATGCTCATACTAGCATGTGAAAATCTCCTTCGTCTTTCCTTTCAATATAGTTGAAATGCAATATTTCACCTGTAATGTGTCTCAAACAACCGCTATCAACTACCCATTAATTTTCTCTTGTCTCTATTTTGAAGCATATCTGTAAAAGAATATTATCTCATTTTAGGTACTCAAATTTTTCTGTGTCCTTTCGGGTTAGTATTTTGATCTTTCAATCTCCAAACATATATCTGAGATAATTTCTTTTCAAGAAAATTACAAGGATGACTAATATGACCATGTTTACCATAATAATCGCCCAAAACAGTTGAGTGATAGTTGTTATGATTTTTGCCACTTAGTAGGTTCCTACTGTTTTGGCTATAGCAGTTACTGGATTTAACAAAGAAGTTTTTGTATAGCTTGATATTGTAATTTTCATTGTATCCTATCCAGCCTTATCAAAAATGCATTTACTGCTACTAAGCAATGCATCAAGATTCCTCCTTCCATCAACGAAATTTTCCAGATCTTTCTCTAAATATAAAATCTTTCCAATATTTTTCTCCTTTTCAAGTTCTAAGGTGGCGACTTTTTCTTCTCTATTTTACCTTATCAAAATTATTTTTTAATAGCATATTTTCCAGCTTAGCTACTATTTCTTCCAGAGCTTCCTTTTCAGAAACCTTTTGTTTATAGTCAATCTCAAGAGACATATTCTTGGTCGCCAAATTTTCATTTCCAGATTCCAACAATTTAATCTTACTCTTCAGAGATGTATCATTGCTTTTGGACTTCTCAACTTCTTTGAAATACTTCACCATCAACTTTTTGTACTGATCACATAATTCATGATATGCATTTTTCAATTCATCAACTTCAATATCAGGGTCAAAGTAATATACCTCATCGTCTCATGATTCAATCATGAAGCAAACATTGCTAACTTCTTCTGGTTCTTCTTATTCAAATTGTTCAGAATCCTTATTGGACCAGGCTGCAGTCATCGCTTGCTTTCTGGATTTTTTGTTCTCTAACTTGTGCTTTTGAAGAAGAAGACATTCTGGCCTTATTTGTCCAAGATTCTTCAGTGATAACATATGATTTAATTGTTTTGTGTATTACTATTATTGTTGTTGCCTTTTGATATGAATATGTTGTTTTTGGCTTGCTTGTTTCCTTCTCTTTTCTTCATCAGCTTTTCTTTATAGAAACGAACATATTTTCTGACCATAAAGTTGAACTTGTCATCTCCACCTATTTGTAACTCAGTTCCACTTTTATCACTATTTGATTCGTTAGTTGCTTTAAGTGTCATTCCTTTTCTGTAGGAAGATCCTTCATCTCACCTAAGCTCAGTTTCTTGGATCGTCAAATTTTCTCGTAACCAGTCGAGTGAAATAATGTCTAGATCCTTTGACATTTCTGGAGCTGTCATCTTAGTTCTCCATTCCTTTGGTAGTGACCTTAGAACCTTCATTATGGGTTTATTATTAGGATATATCTTTCTCAAGTTTTTTAAGGCCGTAATGATATTGTTGAAGTGTTCAAAGAATTCATCTATGATTTCTCCCTATTTCGTACCGATAGTTTCGTATTGATACACTAAAAAACTTATTATATGCTTTTTTACCTCATTTGTTCCTTAAAACGTAACTTGAAGTTTGTCTCACATTTGTTTTGCTATAGAGTAAGATATCTTTTCATATTCTTCTGAAGACAATGCAAATATCAAGTGATGTTTTGCCTTAGTGTTTAGTTGTGCATTTCTCCTATCAGCATCAATCCATATTTCTATGTTATCGGAAGTGGGAATTGTAACACCAACTTTAATTGCTTGCCATACTTCAATATCTACATATTAGAGATATATGGTCATTCTCTCTTTCCAGTATGAGTAGTTATTTCCATTGAAGTAAGGAGGTTTTGAGAAGGACTGTCCTTCAAAACTTCTCAAGATGTTTGCCATGATCTATCACGTACTATAAAACAAAAAAATGTGAAACCTCGCTCTAATACCAAATGATAAAAGCAAACATACGCAAGAGGGAGATGAATTGTGTGTACATAAATTTTTTGCGAGTTCTTTCAATTCGTATAATAAATAGATCCTAGTTAAAACAGTAGGAGCTTGTTAGATGATACAACCTTGTTAAAAGACAAGAACTTGTTAGTCAATGGGAGCCTTTTGTGGGATAGGACCCTGTTTAAACAAAAGAAGCTTACTAAATGATAAATATGTTAAAACAATTTGAAAACATAAGGCTCTTGTTAAAACTAAAAGGAGCCTTTTGCAAGTTGAAAACAGAATGAGCCTTTTATAAATATGAATGAGCCTCTTAAAAACAACACACATACAATATAATGCAGAAATTTTAAGGTTAAAAAGAGAGAGAGAAGAAAGATACAGTCGATTTATACTGGTTCGACTTACAACCCAAGCCTACGTCCAATCCCTAAGTATCTAACTTGAGTATTTCATTATAAAAACTGAGTATTAAATTTGACGAGCCTTTCTAAGCTCACAAGTACATATTTTTCAAAGTTCTCTAACCTTTCACACTTGAAATGTATAACAAGCTTCTAAAACTTTACAGAAAAATAAAATAATAATTTCTCTCTTGATAGAATGATTTCACGTTCTAAAACACAATAGTAATGATATGATTCTCAAGAGTATAGATGTTGCTTAAAATATTTTAACAGTATGAATATGTTCGTTCTACTTCATAAGTGTTGTTACTCTTCCTTAGATAATCAATTTCTTCAACTAGCAGTTATTTCACTCGTATCTTTAGTCAACTGGATAGATTTGACCTTGAATAACTTTGATGTCATCTTTGCCAAAAATCTTCCGGTAATCACGAAGCTATTGTATGACTTTCATGATTAGTAGAATTCTTTTGGATAAATCATTTCTAATAAGGTAAGTTTATAAAGAAGTTTTCTGCAATAAAAAAAGTGTATTTTTTATTATTTTATTTTTTTTGAAAATTAAACCGTTAATTTTACATGAAAATAAATTCAATTTAAATTTTGAAATATTATGCATTTATCATCAAAATTGTTAAATATAAGTATTGAGCTAACAAAATTAATATTATAACAGAGAGAGCTGAAGAAGATCATGGTTTATATCCCTAGACGTAGGTCCCCATCGAGTCCAATATCCTTAGATTGGTCCCAGGTGATAAGGATCTGGTACAATGTCACTACATAAATGGTGATCACGTGCCGGACTAGCGGAAACGAGCACGCTTAACTAGTGATATTCCATAAATACAAGTTTCTATTATTATTGGAAGTCCAACTTTTGTATAAATCAGTTTTGTAAAAAAAAAAAATTCCTTTTACTTATGTTGGGATTGGGAAGTTTGGATAATAAAATGACATAACCATAATAGTAAGTAATTACCTCCACTTGTGGGGTCGGTGGAGCCTCGCAAGGAGTGAACTCTTTTTGTCCAACTTTGCTGCAAAACACGTACTATACCAACTCCAAAGGTGATTCCTTTCTGTCGTCCACATGCTAGTCGCTGCGATGGCCCTTCTTTATATTACCCTTCTTTATATTACCAATTTTTATCAAAGTTCATATTTTTTTCTTACTATATGACGCATTTTTTATAGGATGAATTAAATTAGTAAAAGTATATGTACTGCAGGTTTGATAAATCTTAAAGCGCCTCAAGTAATGAGATATTTAGCAATTGAGGCACTCCCACCTTTTTCAAGTTTATTTGGGAGGGGAAAGAAAAGGAAAGAAAGAGTAAAGTTATTAAAATGGCAAAGAGTAAAAGTTGGGAGTTTGTATAATAAAAGTCGGCAGCGATAGAAACGTTCCGACAAGCCCCGTAATTCAAGAAAATTTGTCTGGCAATCATCTGCAACTTATCTTTTCATATGTTGAGAATATATAAGCAAAATTAAAAAAAACAAGCTTTGATCCCAAAGTAGTCATTCAACAAACGTGGGTACAGCATCCTTTCGCAATTAGAGAGAGGAATTTCCCTTATCGCATAATTTAATAAGGAAACAAACTAATCATTCTTTTCAAAATTATTCTTCTGTAGTAACGTTAGTTTTGCAGTTTGAAATTAAGCTATTTCTACACCACTAATGCATATTAATGTTAACATTAGAACTGATGGGTGCACACGAGTGACTGATAACAAAAAACAATCACAACTTTTAATTAAGTTGTAATTTCTGTAGATTGTGATATAATTGCTATCATGTTCATGGTACCACTACTCAACGAATTAATGGAAAGGCCATTTTAAATCTTTCCGACAAGTTAAATGATGTCAGATTTAAATTTAGTACCCCACCTACATCTCTCATACATTAATATCAATCAAAGTGCTCCAAGTTCATGAACTAACTAACTTGGGAGTATGTTCTTACCTTTCAAGCAATTATGCATATTCATCTTTATATTTTGACCCTCTATTAATTGAGAATAAAAATTTATACGAGATATTGATGTTGTGTCGTATGCAATATTCATCTACAAAATTCTTGCAAGATGTGAAAGAATTATTTTTTCTTCAACACCAAGGGAATGCCAAGGAATAATTTTGTTCACCTACTCTGTTGCTTCCGATTCCCTCTATTCTACACATCTAAAGAATAAAAGTACGTTTACAGTTTTTCCACCTTCAAATTCGTAATTTAGTAAAGTAAGGGAAAATAAATAGAAGGATAATTACAGCAAGTGAGAATAGATGTATGAGTATAATAGTATTGGGACATGATATCGTCTATTTCTATATATGTAAGAGTAAGAGTACAATTTATGAGAAACTAATGCCGTTTTTGATGTTCTACTTCTACCCCTTAATTATTTATGTATGTACACAAATACGGAGCCTTTCTTTTATGTCGAAAGAATTGGTTATGTATCACACATGCAAACTGCCACACGTGCGGTTAGAACTCCGTTAACGAGCTGTTCCTCTGACCCTCCTGCGACGGCGATGGCAAAGGTGACGGAGGAATTGACGCCGGCGCCCTTAAATTCTGGAAATACTCCTGAATATCCACCCCACCGGCAGTTAGTTTTCCCGTCGTATCACCGTCGTCTCTCGACGGAATATATGGCGGACGTGACACCTCAGTCAGTAGGTCCCACTGGACAGCTTTAAAGAAAGGATGTTCCTTGATCTCGCGCGCTCCTCGTTCATAGCCCAGTCTCCTTGTTGGGTCCTTCTCTAGCAACCGTTCGATCAAGTCCGTTAAATCGTTTCGTTTCCCCACAAACTCCGGCTGTTTCATCAAAACGTTTCTGAATGTTTCTTTTCGGTTCTTCCCTTTGAACGGGGTCGTACCGTACAACATCTCGTAACTCAGTATACCCAGAGCCCACCAATCAACTGCAAATTCGTGTCCATCTCCTCTTACAACCTCCGGCGACACGTATTCGTCAGTACCCACAAATGAGTTGGACCGTTCTCCCTCTACGAAACTCGGTTTCCTACGACTCACAGGACTAACTCGGGCCGACTTCGCCTTCTTCAAACCCATTTTCTCATTGCTGGCTGCGATAGGGAACCACCGGCTCATATTTCTGCGGTTGTGTTTCTTCCGTGACTGATCCATAAAATCAGCACTGACAGGCTGATGATCAAAGTTGTGATGGGTTGACGATGGCAATGTTTTAATGGTAGGTTTTCTTAAGGTTCGTGACAGGTCGAAGTCTGTAAGAGTGACATGACCAGACTGCTGTACGAGAATGTTCTCTGGCTTCAAGTCTCGGTATACAATGCCCATGTCGTGGAGATGCTCCAAAGCACAAACTATCTCTGCTAAATAGAAACGAGCAACGGCGGGGGAGAAAACGCGGTCTGTTTGACGG
This sequence comes from Erythroxylum urbanii, assembly GCA_027568935.1. Classification (NCBI taxonomy): domain Eukaryota; kingdom Viridiplantae; phylum Streptophyta; class Magnoliopsida; order Malpighiales; family Erythroxylaceae; genus Erythroxylum; species Erythroxylum urbanii. The sequence continues at coordinate 22,934,650 of JAOQML010000008.1, forward strand.
TGACGGAGGACGTTAAGGTCTCCACCAGGACAGAAAGGGACAGCCCATGCCAAGAACTCGGAATTCTCAAAGGAAGATAACAAGTGGGGTAGAAATGGACTAGGGCTCGAACCGGATAGCTTGTTTAGGACTTGAATCTCCCAACGAGCACGACGTTCGGCTTCGAACTTGGTGCAAAGACTTGATTTTTCAACGACTTTGAGGGCAAACGGGGTTCCAAAAGCGGGGTCGTGGACAAGAAACACCGTGCCCATGGCCCCTTTGCCAAGTACCTTGATGGCTCGTAGGTTTTCGAAATTTAGGTCAGTCGTCAAAACTTCTAGGCCATCTTCTGGTGGTGGCTTCTCCATTTGTAGAAGCAGAGAAGAAAGGTAGAGAAAGGAATTAAAAGCTGAGACTTTCCAGAGAAGGAGAGGGAGAGAGAGAGAGGAGAAATGGTGAGGGTTTGTTACATTGTTGAGCTTTATAGGTGGTTTTACAGTTGTATCGTCTTTTTTCCTTTACGTTGTTAATTACTCATTTGACCTTGACTTTCGTTGAAGATGGAAAACGTAAACGTGTATAGATTATAGAGAGGGGTTTATGTTTGTTGTTCTCTTTAAGTGCTGGTGGTTATGGTTGCATTTACTATAGAATAATTTTCTAAGATAGAGTGTTACAGAAGTTCCTCCTTACGCGGGCTAATTTTGGGGAAAAGAAAGACTAGTGATAGGATGCGGTATTTAGTTATTTGGCGCCTTTCTCAAGGTGGGTTTTTAGCCGTTTTCTTCATTGTTTCAAATTCATCTCATGTTGTTCTTGCTTTATCGTTCGAGTTGATTTATGCATGCAATGCATTTACATACGGTGCCTAAATTGAAGTCATACATGGAGTAACATAAAAGAAAAACATCTTGCTTATAATTGTTGGAGTTCCACGAATGAATGAATGAATTCTTCCCTGTTAATGTTATATGTTGAAATTTCCTCGTTACGTTTAAAAGGAAAAAGAAGTAGACAATGTCAAAACCAGGTTGGGCTAGCTGTAAGTCTCTGTCCTTGCTAGTTGTACGAATGTATCTACATCTATAGAATTTTGATTGGAGGACTTGAAACCTAATGCTACCTATATGTTTATTGAGTCTAATGAGTTGTAAGTTACGGTAAAGCTCTTTCTTTTATCTGCTACAAAAGAGAAATATTTTAGCAATGAGAACGGTTGAGGCACACGTGTAAGGTACAGTTGCGAAAATAATAATATTAATAAACCAAGAAGCCATCGAATAATGTATTAATTGCAATTAATATACAGCACCAAGGCAAAAGACAAAAAGGGGATTTGTTCCAGGGGGACTAGTCACATGGGATAGGAATTGCACCCAAAGAGAGAGAATGCGAAGGGTATGGGTTTCACGGGTGAAAATAAGGTTTTGTTGATTGGAATGTTGTCAGTATCTCATTCCATTTCTTCACTTTGATGTTAAGCATTATATTCTTTAATATTTATTAATTTGTAATCACAAGATATATCTATGATTTGTAGCAGTTACTTACATGGTTTCTTGATTTGATTCCTTACTGTCCTTTTGTTTCTAATACATATTGCGTTTGTAATTTATATGCTCGGCATGTGCATTGCACTATATTAAATAAATAGTATTCGCATACCCAAACAAAAACAAATGATTTACTTAGCAACATTGCAGAATTTAGGGGAAATATTCCCATGTTGCATTTAAGATTTTCGAATCTAAAGTTGAGGACCATCGTGCTCATCATTTCTTCTTCCTTTTTCTTCTCCTTCTTCAATCTCTTAACTAATTAATCTGATTTTAATATATTAGTCCATTCGTTAAATTACCATGTAATTGTTGCTTTGTCAAATTCGAGGTGAGCAAAGTTCGTTGCAACTTGTGAATATTGAAGGCTTAACATCTTATTCTATCATAAGATACAATCAAGAAGCTATAAATTATGGTTGAAATAGAAACTTAGTACGATTATCTGATTTCTTTAATTCTTATATGTTTTGTACATTGGCCTTGAATTTACACCCAAATTCTCAATTAATAACTATTCTTTTTTCATTCAAATGGATTGGTTGAACATGTTACCCGTGAATGTGATCCCCACTCTGTCGCCCTCACATATTCCTTTATATTTTTTTATCTTTTCTTAACTTTCTCCTCTTTTATGAAAATAAGTTGCATAAAGCTAATGTAATGGACGCATAAGAAAATAATTAATCGATAATGGTGATGATGGCCAAAAATGTCATGATAGGCCATAGAGTATTAGGCAATAATTATGGTTTGAAAAATAGTTCCAACGTCGTTCCCATTTAAAAATAAGGATTTATTGACAATTTAGATAGCAATAATGTAAATGGCACTTAAAAGACAAATGCCATTTCTTAGGCAAGTTTATATTTCTTTTATCAAAAGAGTTGTTGTTGTTGTTTATCACCAAACAAAAATGTTGGCAGACACAATTATAATCACTTTTGGAAACAGTTCGATTTAGAAATAAGTTAATGTTGTTGATTTGCGTATCGACTACCATTCGTGATGACCATAAAGTTGGAAGAGCGGTAACTTAATTAGAACGAGTCTCTTCCAAATCTTGGAAGCCAATTGATAATCACTTGGTAATTAATGTTTTTCAAGTTATAGGTAGTACTGGTGGATCCAATCTTTTATAGAAAATACCTTCCCTCAAGTCATAAGTTATACGCAGTTGATACTTTTTGGAAAATTTTGTTGCTCCTTTCACTTTTTTATTCAACGCTAAGATTGTGATTAACTTCATTGTCTAAAATTTTGAATCATCAATCTTCCATATCTGAGAATAGGTATCCTAAGCAAAATAAATATCCTTAGTGGTTGGTCATCCAATTTGTTTTTCTTATTAGATCAGCTTCATTTGCCTTGTAACGTCGGAACAGCAATTCTGCTCATATTAATTTCTTAATACCAACTAAAAGTTATATGCTTGTAGTCAACATGATCATACCCAAATTAAAAAATAAAAAAAAGAGGCAAAAAGCTGAGACACAAGACTACAGTCTCCACTAACAAACTTTGTCTCTTTTAGTGGCTTTGGCACTTCCTTTTGGGTAACGCCGCGACGTGTGATGAATTCATCAATGACCAACCCAATGGCTCTTTTGCAAAGGGAGACATGTTGAAACAAAAAGGAAAAGAACATGAAGAAGAGAGGGAGATGAAATGGTCTTTTCAGCAGCAGGAAAATAACTTCAATTTCACTTCTTTATGTTTGGATCCGACATTAGAGATATGTGGTAAGATAATGTAATATGCCTGAGAAGGACGTGATTAGAACTGAGATTGTTGTGTCACATTTATCTTTTATTGTTTGAACGTAACAATTCACGAGAATGGGTTCTTGTTGTGGTCCTACTCACGTTCCATTGCCCATTGTCAAACTACTTGCACATACGCACTTATGGCCACACATAGATTACAGTATATTCATATATATATATATATATACGTGCGGAGATTTCGATAATCAATCACTTTAAAGAACAATGGGCCCATCATGATCTCTCAAGACTAGTACAGAAATGCATTATAGAGATGGAACCTATTTGGGGTTTGGACGGCTAAGAATTTAATGTGTCATTTTCCAAGTTCCAACTGCTCATGTTTTATACCTAAATCCATTAAAAAATATAAGTAGTTAACAGTAATAATAACTAGGGAGGGTTTGATTTCCCCGCATAGCGTTCGGAAACACGCAAAATCTTAAGATTGCAATAGCTTGGCATATATGCAATAGCTTGGCATATATACGTGTATCACAGTCACAATTTATATGAACACAGCATCTTTTATGAATTGAGGAAGTTTGCTCTTATTGGTAAACATGAGGTTAATGATATCGCCGTCAGTGATCAATGTAATTGGACATCGGTAAATATTTGTAAAGAGTCAAATCTCAGTTCCATCTTTTCTCAAATCGCAATCCAAGCAATGAAGGGTATGTGGTAAAGGACATCTAATTAAGCAGAACGCTAAAGGCACCCAATTTCATGCAATTAGGGATAGCAATTTCAGCTCGGCTTGTTCAGACTTGCCTATTCTAGCTTATTTTTGGTCTGAATTTAGCAGGGTGTGTCATTTTGGACAAAACAGTATCGTTTTGTCCAAAACGACACCGTTTTGTATTTTTTAATTAAAAAAATATAGATAAGCGGGATCGACCCGGCCCGACCCGCTCGTGGGCCGGTCCATAGACCGGACGATCGGTCGGTAAGTCGGACAACGAGTAGGCCCATCCTGACTCGCTGCCCACTATGATTGAGGCCAGACTGGGTCGCGCTGAGGGCCCCATCCCGACTCTACCTATTAACATCCCTACATACAACTCGTAATAAATAAGTTTTTTTGAAATAAGTTGAGTGTTAAAATTTTAGTTTAAAAATCTTTAGATTTTGATTAATCATGGCAATACGACGATGACTTTTAATTTATATAATATTTTGAGATATATTATAAACCTCATAAATAATTTTTTAAAGTTAAACTTTATTGTTTTAACTTGTTTCAAGATTATATTATTCTTTTTAATAATTTTTTTGTTGCGGACTACTTCTCTTTCAATTGGTGCTTATATCACTCTAAATGTCTAATCGAATGCTAGCCTTTTTTTAGGCCTTTTTGATTCATCACCTATGAAAGAACGTTCATTTCATTGCAATAAAAGACAAGGATTTCTTTTTAAAAAAGCTAATTTGAAACTATTGAGACCCCAAAGTATTACATGAATAAGAAGAAAAGAAAAGCCAAAAGGCGCTAGTATAGGGGTGAAAACATGATGAAAAGGAAAAAGGGGCAGACTGTTTTTGTCTTTTAGCTTTTATTTTCAAAGCATGCATGCCTACATCCAGAAAATCCGATGTGTGATATCCTAGGATTTCGACCTTCGGTCTAGTTTCAGTCATTGCTATTATTGATATCCGATTCATCCAAAACACAAACTCAAGAAAATACAGATCATGTCACTCGTGTGGTTTCTCCCGCGCCTGTGTGTGTATATATATATATTATCTTCATAACTTCGTAGCCTGCCTACCTAGTTGCGGACTTGGTTCAAATGAAGATACTATATATCGAAGCTGTTAGATGCAATGTAGTGGTCAACTTCAACCATCAAATACCAGCATCCTTTGGCCTAACATAAGCATTTTCCTAATCCAACAACGGTTTTGGGTTGGAAAGAAATCAGAAGGGATCATGATTTTCATATTTTTAATTGCGAGTTCTCTAGCTTGTACCTTCCATTGACCATATTTTATCTTTCTTTTTTCTTCCAAAAACTTGACCGAATTAGGACTCAGTTCTGGTGCGCTGATTACCTCATCGCCTCCATTATTAGGTTGATGATACTGTGATAAATAGTTTCTAAATCCAAAAACCAATGAACTTAAGTCAACCTTTTTGTTTTTTTCCCCACTACATCTTGAAATGGATTCATGGCTTAGGACGGAAACTATAATGAATCGATACACACAACTTGTTAACAATGTCCACTTTGGTTAAGAAACCAACCAAGAATATAAATTCATTAAGCCTACTGTATGTTTAGAAATTTTTGACTTGAGAGAAAACTTATTTTTATTTGATTGAAAGAGTGGAAAAAATGTAAACTATTTGGTTATATAAAGAAAGAGCTAATGAATATACAACAAGTCGAAATAATTATTAACTCTTCAATTAACTTCAATTAGTAAAAAAAATACTAAAAGAGAAAAAGAAAGAGACCAGCAAAACTTGTAATAAATAGGATTACATAATTTTAAATATGTTGTGATTGTTGAGAATACTCACATTTGAATGTCCCATAACAAAAAAAAAAAAGAGAAAGAAGACTAATATATAAGCCTAGTGAATTCTTACACCTATAGTCAATTGATTTTAGAATTGAATATCACTTAAGCCTGTGTTTGGTCTAATTTGCTCCCTTGTGTGGGCCTATAGGCTTATAGAAAATTTAACATGGTATCAGAGTTAATGAAGATCTTGGCTTACTGTTTGCCCCAGAAGGGGACCCATTATTTAAGCAATTAGAGAAGGGTTTGGAGTCTACATGGAGCAAGTGACCCAATAGTATTATTTGTCATAGGAGGGGGCCTATTTGATCTTAATCATAAGTTCAGCCCAGAAGATAATTATTTACGTTCCTCTCTAAATTGCCTAGGTAAAAAAGGACTCACATGTGAGGGGAAGTATTTTGAATCGAAGAAAGAGGAAAAAAAAGACTAACATATAAGCCTAGTAAAGCTATTTCACCTATAATCAATTGATTTTAGAATGAGACCTCACTTAGACTTGTTAGTGGTTTAACTTTCCTCTTTGTGGGCCTATAAGTTAATTGCAAATTTAACAGTCACATTGACCAATCAAATTATACATTAATAATTTTCAAATTTTTAATTAATTATTTTTACAGTCTATAAAAATAATATTAAGTAATTACTTTGAATTAATAATTCTCTTAAATTGTTGAGACGAATTTATAAAAAAAAATTAAAATCAAAGCATCTTAAAGAAAAGAATTTACTCTAAACTTCCTTTTAATCAATGCATAAGAACATCCTACGCAGCACACAGACGAGTAGCTATAAGCTTATCAAGAAATTAAGAAATAAAAAAAGGAAAGTCATAGCGTACAAATATGAGGTTGCCATCTTCCTGGGATAGCCCATTGACCAATATATTCTTATAGGATGGATTGAAGTGAAAAAGGAAATCGCTTGCTTGTTTTAGTTACTAAAAGCCCGTTAGGTATCTCATTCGAAGTAGCCAATGTCATGGACATTATGGGGTAGCAACTTTTTGTGGTTTATGCTTAAATGCTTTCTAAATAGTTAGGCGAGGCAGTCTCACGTAAGATCAGAAAACGAATAGACTAACGTGCCATCCCTGCGGTTTACCATTTGGCATCTCCTTACATATAGAAGTAATTCTTTGGAAAAGGATCCCCAGCCCTCATTTCCTAACTTTAGGTTACACATAATCTCATGTATTGTTTTGTTTTTGAGTTGTGGTATTGGGGACAAGATAACCCACCAAGTAAATTTTAATAAGCCCTTGAGAATTAAAAAAAACAGATCCTTTTGAAGTTTCATAAATTGTATTCCTGTCTGCCATCACTATGGTGGGAGAAAATGTAAGCGTCCACCTCGTTCAAAGTAAAGCAAAGTTAAAAACTACTAATTATATTCCTCCACCCTCGTCAAAGTTTTGGAACATACACATGTACTTTAAAGGAAAAGGTACATATACTTTCATGATGCCTTGTCGGCCATGATTTCACCATCACAAAGAAATAATTAACATGTTTTACAAATTCCAATTGTTTTTATTATTTGAATAAAGCAATTGTAGTATATGAATTTCCTTAACCGTTCAGGAACAATCTGCCTTCAACAATTATCAAAACATACATAGTAGTAATTGCATTTCAGTAACATATAAGAAGCTGTGCTTTCCTCAACTAACTTCAGGATATTTGACATCAACTATATAATGAGATCTATGATACTTGTTTTCAGATTAGAGGCTCAGAATCAAGCGATTATAATAGAGAAGTCATTTGATAAGCTAACACACGTTGGCTTTTGACAACATCTGCATATGCTATAAAAATCAGACCCCATATAATGACAATTGTTAGAATAATAGCAATAATTTGCATTACTTTGTTTCTATTTGGTAGTTAATTTCTGCTCAATGCATTCATTATTCACTAATCACTATCGGTAAATCATGTAAAAGAAAGATTTTAAGGCTGTTTGAGTAATGGGTACTGCGGATATATCACTAACAATTAATTAAGTTTGTGAGTGCTTGGGTTGATATTCTTCAATCTTCCAAAAGGATCTTAATGTTTGCAGTAATCTTAATAGATTACACTCTAATATTTTAAGATGTTTAAATTAAATTGACAGAACCTTTAATCATATTAATGATATATTAAGTGTCGTGTCAATCCTTATACAATATTTTTATCTTTATTTTTTTGGTACAAGGGAGCAATCAAAGAATGCTAGGTGCAAACAGAGATGGCCCTAGCCTAATAACATCCATAAGATCCTCTTGAAGAAAATGGCGGAGTTATCCAGGGGGATTATCAAGGTGAGTAACATCAAAACTGCCTCCGTAAGCCCAAGAAGCCAAGTAGTCAGCGCACATATTTGCTTTGCGATAAGTATGCACAACACGACATTGCCAAGGTCGGCTAAGCAGTTCCTTGCAAGCACGAATAAGTTGATAGAATTGATCTGTAGGCCAAAGGTCATCATTCACTTTGTTAACGGCTAAAAGAGGGTCTGATTCAATAAACACATTTCGAAAGCCTCGATCCCAAGCCAAAAGCAGTCCATAATAAATTTCAAACAATTCAGCTCTTGTAATGTTCCCCCAACCGAGTCTCCTTACAAACCCGAACAGCCATCTTCCTTCAGCATTCCTTGCAAGGCCTCCAATCGTTGTGCTCCTGGATTTGTGAGTGCTGATGCATCCATATTAATTTTGATGCAACCAGTGGGTGATGGACTCCAAGCAATTAGCATATCCTGCTTCATTACCAAGTCCTTTTGCATTGTGCTATATCTGTAAAAATTCTGCACACTTGCACAAATGATATTAGTAGCAAGGGGGCTAAACAAATTCTAGTTCAAAAATAACACAATTACGCCAACGCCATATATACCAACAGGTATAACAAAAAAGGTCAGCCCAGGGGATATTATTAGCAATAATAAAAGAAGAGTTGCAAAAAATTAACACGAATCCAATCAACAAGAGATAAAGAATTGAAAACATCTAACCGACGACCGTGGAGCCAAAAGGACCAGATGACTTGCGACTCTTGACAATCTCGAAGTAAATGTAAAATTGATTCATATGGGTCATCACATCTTGGACAATTGGCTATAGTAATGATATGACATCGAACACAAGCTTCACGTGTTAACAATCAGTTATGAACTATCAGCCACAAGAAAAACTTGATACGAGGAGGCAAGTTCTTCTTTCACACTAATTCCAGTTGAAATTCGCTGGTGATGTCCCAAGCAGAAGATTATAAGCTGAACTCACCGAGAACACACCAGAG
>JAOQML010000008.1:22962587-22984305 GCA_027568935.1 Erythroxylum urbanii
CTCCGACGGATTATTTAAGTACCGTCGGTAAAAGGCGACGGAATATGTGCCGTCGGTAATATACCGACGCTAATTCGTAATTTTCTTGTAGTGTGAAAAGAGATTTTTTGTAAGGAAAAACAGAAGGAAAGTCTAGTCATCCTAAAGTCAAATGGGAAGAAGTGTGTAAAAGGAGGATTGATAATCATTTCTATTAAGGTTACCAATAAAGTCTTAATGGTAAAAGGACTCCAAAGAGTGATCCAAGATAAAAAGTCCCTTTGGATGAAATGGTTATACAACTACTTCTTAAAAGGGAAAAGTCTATGGGCCCTATCCATAAGAACAACATTCTTTTGGTTCCAAAACCAACTGTTAAAAATCATAAATGCGGAGGCAAATGTAGTAAGCTGCATAATTAGAAATGATAACTTAGCATTCTTATGGCATGACAACTGGATAGGCTATGGTCCTCTATTTCAAATCCTTGAAGCAATAATAGCTCTCTCAGAAATAATCGATAAGGCCAAGGTTACAGCACTAACTAACCATAATCCTTGGGTGCAATTTCTAGAAATATTACAGCATCTGAATCAGGACTGTTATATATAGCTTGATCTGCCTACTAACAAATTCACAACTAAGGATTCCAGAAATAAGATTCATAAAAATAATCAACAGGTCCCTGGCATAGGGTAATTTGAAATAAGCTCTTAAGACCCAATGTTACTTCCCTACTTTGGTTAATAGTTAAGGATAGACTAGCTAAGGTAGATAGATTATTATACATGAGTTTGAATAGGAACTGCATCTTATGCGAGGAGGATACTAAACCAAGAGATCACCTATTTTTCAATTACTTTTTCTCCAACTCAATTTGGAGCAAACTTAGAGAGATTTACTTGTAGAATGAGAACTCCAACTCTATTCTAGGGGCTATTAATTGGTTAATTGTTTCACAAATCTCTATTCTACTATGGAAAAGCATGTGTTGGTCCTTGCCATAACTATTCAGGAGTTATGGAAGGAGAGGAATTTTGAAAGGTTCCAAAACAAGGAACCTTCTAAGCAGAAAATCATGCAAGGCATAATACAGGATACAAGAGAACAATTTATTTACTGGGAACTAATGCAATAATGGTAGAAAAAACAAGAAGAGTGGAGTGCGTAGATACCTCAAAGGCAACAGTTTCCACAACATGCAGATTTCTAAAAGTTGGTGCAAACTTCACATAGCTTTTAAGAGTTGTCAGAAGATGATTGACATCTCAAACTGGAGAACTAATAATGAAATGATAGAAATTAGGTCACTTTTAATTGATGGCGCTCTGGTCTAAGAAGGGTAGCAGTGAAGTAGCTTGGAGCCGACGGAAGACAAATGGGATTTCTGCAATTCCTAATTTGGTAAAGTCTGGCGGCTTCAACTTTACAAAGGAGCTTTTTATCCCTTTCTAGAAAGGGTCACTTAGTTGTTATTTAGTTAAGGGGGGATTTTCTCTCTTAGTTCTTCAGACGTGTGTACTTTGGTTTCTTTGCCCTGGGTAACCTTATCTTACGTAATACTGTTCTTTTGATCAATGAATTTTTTTTAATTTTTCATTAAAAAAACCAAACAATAATCCTCTTGTGAAAAAGTTCAAGTCAAACATATGGAAATTAGTCAATTGACCCTTTGCTCAAAATAAAAAATCAAGAATCCAACTAAAAGATTTATGACGAGTAACTATCATTATTATGTAACATGTTTTGTTTTATAGCTTAATTGAACACAAAATTTATTTCTACACTACATCTCTCTTACATATATCCTGAAAAGATTTAGAGGTTTCCTTTTTGTAACTTTTTCTCGAGGATATGGTGGTATCTTCGCCATAGAGCAATTGTTTCTTTTAATTTCAATCACAACCATTGATGACATAGTTGGGCATGGCTTAACGATTTTAGATTAATTGTAGGGCTGTGAAAACTGTCTAACCATTTGTGAAATGCCCTTATCTTGGCTTCATTTACTTTACTTACGATACGTGCAATTACGCAATGACAATAATAACAACATAAAATTTTGCTAAACACGAGATTTTAAGAGGTTCAGTATACGTAATCTTAAATTAGTTAGGTGCAACTGATTTCCCTTTTTGATTTCATATCACCTTGTATTAATTTTATGAAAAAAAATTATATATGAGGAAGAAGAAAAGGAAAAAATAATAAACCAAGATCCGGATATTAAGGTTATTATAACATGGGTTAAAATAATTAGCGAGTAAATCGATGAAAAAGTCAACATCATGCTCTGAATGTAGTTTTCTAGTTAACTTGTTCTACGAATCGCACATTCTCTTGAAGCATGACTGATTATTTTACGTCTATTACATTCGCCAAAACAAGATAATGCCATGCACATGCCTGGTAGATCGATCCTTGTATCGTATGTTCCATTAATTAATTAGCTCACGACCAGCATTGTTGATCTCTTATATTCTAATCTATACAAAAAACAGATTTCGATTCTAACAACCTTTTGCTGTTGTGAAGAAAAGATATGTACTGGCAAAATAATATCTTATCTTTATTTTAATATTACTTTTAATATTATACTTAATCGCCTTCTCTGTATATCTTTATATATCTTTATTTTAGTTTCTGCTTGTACATCCACTTCCCTTACCATTTCAATTAGTTTTTTTATTGTATTTTTATTCATATCTAATTTTCATTTATGTTTATCATTCTCTTTTTCCTCTATCTTGTCACTAAAGAAAGCAACAGCTATAAAAGATAATTGAAACTTGATAATATATGACAATCATCATATACACATAATATTCATCTCCTTAATGTTATCATTATTCTAACATAAGTTAAAACGTTACAAATTTTTTATAGGTGTTTAACAATTATATTAAAATCACAATATTTGTTTATCGAAATTCATAATCATTATCAAATCCTATAATAAAACATATTTGTTAAATAATATTTATTCTCTATCATAAGTTTTTGGTTATGTAGAATACTAATTATATATTTAATTATATACACTATTTAACATAAAAAGGTTAAATCAAGTTAATAAACTGTGGGATTTTAGTCATATTAGCAATTAGCACTTACTTACAAGAATTTTAGTATGAGGGGAATGTTGTTATTAGGTTTACTTATAGCACTATTGTCAATATTATCGTGCGTATATATATAGAAATAATAAAAGGAATAGGTGAATGTATTAATAACTTCTTTAAGAAAAAAGTAAAGAACTCTAGAATTGTTTCTCTAAAGTGGGTCCAATAGGCATAAGATACACTTTCTCATGGGGTCTGTACTCTATAGTAGCTTAAAAATCCCATAGGGAATTCCATATATTGTTTCATACTCTTCCAACGAGACTGGACACAAGGTCTCACTACAGTCGTATCTCAAAAGCCATTAGTATGTAGTTATAAATTCTCTAAAACATGCTAATTTTATCAGTATAGTTCATTGTTTTCTTATTGATAACCATCTGATCTCTAACTTAAAGAATCAATTCCATTTTTACTCTCTCTTTGGCCTCTCTATTTTATGGAAAAAGTTGGTGTTCCTCTCCTCCTATATTACAACCAAAAAATGATGAAAACAACTTCCTATCATCTTTGAAGTAATTCTTTGCTCCTTGTAGCCACTCTAGGAATTCCAAATAGTTGAGATTGGAATCTTCTAGATGGCACAAGCCTAGAACAGAAGAAGTTGCATTTAAAAAAGAGATGTATGAGATCTTTTGAGTTTTTCTTACATAGATTCCATTTGTTTTGTAAGGTTTAGGTAGTTCAAATTATTAAAAGTTGTTAGTCTATTCAACAATGTCAACCAAAGTAACACAAACAGTCTAGGCAAATGGATCTTGTTCCATACCATCTTATATCAAGAAAAATTGAGTCCTTTAATTTTTAGAACATTTTTACATGAAAGGTTGGTGAAGTGAATAAGCAAGTCATAAATAAGTATCAGCTCTCCTCATATTGGGATTATAAGCAGGCATCACCTATTCCAAGCACATTAGAACATTATACCATTGGCTGACCTCAATAAGAACCTTCACCTTAGTGTAAATAGGGAAGTTCCTTGAAAACTCCTTAGCCATTAAGGTGGCGTGGATTAAACCAGCATTGCACTAGTTATTCATAGAATAGGGAGGCTATCTTTGTATTACCCACGTTGTACTTGATTTGTCTTGAGATGGAATCCCTAGGTTTCAGTAGTTGAATAAAGAATAATGATTGTGAAGTGCCATTTTTAATCTCCCATAAGCTCCTCCCTTTTAAGAAGTATATGTGTACCGATATCACCTATAAAGTGTCATTATGTTCCAATAGTCTCTATAACTTTTTCCCTACTAAAACCTTATTGGTAAGGCTAATTGAAATAATCCTAGTCCACCTTCCTTTGGTGGTTTGCATGCTTGTTTCACTTGAATTTACCATTAAATCTGCCCTTTTTATGTTTATCCTAAAGAAACCTCGTCAACATTCTTTCTATTATGTTAGGGCAAAAGGTATGAACTGCCCCCTAATTTTTAAAAAAAGTCTAAATTAGTCACTACCATTATTTATAGTATCATTTTTCCCTTAACATTTTCAAAATGATACTAGTAACATCCTAAGCCCTAACTGAGTTAAGTTTTTGACAAATTTTAGTATATGAGTCATAAATTTAGTCTATGTCATATCATAACTGAGTAATTTAGACCTACCAAGTACTGATATGATCTTAAAAATAATTTTTTAAAACACTTGTTAAGGAGTGATTTTCACTTTAACATTTCATATAAGTTCGAAGTAAGCCTTTACTATTATCTCTATTTCCACTTTTAGGATGCAATGAGTACTATTTTAGTAATGTTAAGGTGCGATGAGTACTATTTTATTAAGATTAGGGTGCAAAGTAGTACCAGAGATAATATTTTGGACTTACTTAGACATTTGTGAAATGTTTTTATGCAAAGCACACCTTTAGCCATTATTTTGATTTATCCCCTTGCTACAAAGAAGTGAGACGACTAGTAGACATGCAATCAGTTCAACATTGATTTAATGAACATCAACCTAATAGCAATAAAAAAAGTTTTGTTATACTAGCTATTTAGACTCTTTTGGATCTTCTATACCAATATGACGCATTCTTGAAATTGAAATATGACGCATTCTTGAAATTGAAGTGTTTTGATTTTAATGGACAGTTCAAGATAAACAAGGAATTTATTTAACTTGGGCACTATTTATTGTATTTAGCTGTCTGACTAAGAGTTGTGCACCAGCAGAGGGAAACAAACGGCTCTCGATTTTTTTCAAAGCTAATCTTGTAACATCCCATTTCCATACTAAAGGTTAGAACTGTAGATTTCTGTAATTGAGAAATAGCAATAAGTTGTTAAAAAAATGCATTTTATACTCATGCATAATGTTGGCATACACACATGTGAATTTGAATTTTTACACACATTATAATGATTGTACATGTACTCATTTGACATTTTATGGGTATAATTGATCTATAAATGTGATTATATTTGGAATTGTGAATTGTATGTGTTAAGAATTGATTTGGAGAGTATATTTATTAACTCAAAATTTTTACTAAAAATTTGGAAAAATTCTAAAATTTAAGGGTATTTTTGGACTAGGAAAAATGCCAAATGGCAGAACAATTGATGAATGGCAGTAGAAATTTTAATAAATGACATTAGGATTTAATGACAAGTGTCATTAAAAATTTGGGAGAAAATTAGGTTGAAAATTGGAGATAAATGGACTAGTAGATTAAAGTGGAGTGGGACCATAGGAAAGTGACAAGTGTCGCTACCACTCACTACTTACTATTTTTTTAACGAAATTAAAGACCATTTCATGGTCTTTCACTTGACCATTCACGACATATGCTTCATTTCTCCATCTTTTTCATTTTTCTTCATCTTTATCTCTTCTTCACTCTCGACACTCTCTTCTTTAAGCATTAAATGGAACCTTGCTTTCTTCCATTGCTAGCCACTTAACTATCTAGCTATCTTCTTCTTGTTGCTAAAAGACCCAACCCATTGCACCTTGAAAGTTGATTTTCGTGGATGTTGAAGGAGCTAGGGTTCTTGGAGACTCTTGAAGAAGCGTTGGGTAAATCAAGTAAATAACCTATTACTCTTCACGGCTTTGATGAATGAAGCATGTTTGATAATAGTTAGAGGTTAAACGTTCATAAATTGAGGATGGGTATATGCAAAAAGGTGAGTGAGTAATGTGGGTAGATTAATGTCTTGCTTTTACATGTATGATGATTAATGATTCATGAATTGATATAGAGTTGATTTAGAGTTAGAATGAATTCTCAATGGATCTAGAAAGAAGTGCAGAAAAATTGAATTGTGAATGGATATTCACATGTTCTGTTTTTTTTAATGTATAAAAAAATGTGGATCATTGGTTGTTTTAGGAATGGATTGGATTGGGTATGGAAGTTAAAGAAAAGGCAAGTATAGTGTCTTGAAAAGGGAAGAACTAGGTTGAAAGTTTAGAGATAAAATGATAATGGTGTTAAAAGTGGCTGGAATATATTAGCTGTAACATTTTCCACTGGATATGATTCTGTAATTTAACCATAACTTGTTATGTAGATATCCAAATGAGATGATTTTTAATTTAGATTAAAGTAGCAACATATTGCTACATTTTTCATGAGATATTAAATTCAAATTATGTATTTAAGAGTTTTGAATGTTGACTTGAAGTTGAGTACTGGGTGCAGAAAATTGATGATGAATGTGTATATATGTGTATGTTCTGATATTAGTGTTCATAATTAATCATGGACTATAATTTGTTTATGGTTGATATTAAGTTGAAATGGAGTTATAATGATGGGAAAATGAGGAGAAATTTAATTAGAAATGATATACAAGCTTAAGGTAATGAATTTTGTAAGTAAAGAGTTAAAATTTGGAAAATGTGGATGCACTTTGGGGCAAGAGGCATAACTTTTTTTAGAACTCGAATTGAGGTCATTTAGATATGGTTTTAAATAGGACTTCGAGTTCAACAACTTCTATGAAGACCCCGAGAAGAGAATTTGATGTCTAGAGGGTCAAAAGTTCAAGTTTTTGTAAGAGACCCGTAAAGGTCCGCTTAGCAGACATGGATGTCCGCCTAACGAACATTCACGGCTCAATTAGTCTTAATTAAGGCTTAAATGGGATTTGGAATGAACCTAGAATGATGCCATGATTAAGTGACTAATGTGTGATATGTTTGAGGTGATAGTTGGGGTTATAACTTAGTGAATGAATGGATGATATCAAAGTACCAAATGCATGAGTATAATGAGAATGAAGATGAGCATATGATTATAGTTATGATCCAAAGGAGTTGAGTAATATGTATTAAGTAAATGCAAATGAGAATTGAGTATTATGACAGCATATAATGTTAGAAAAGAAATGATAAGAAATTAGATTATGACATTAGAAGAACTAAGTGTTTTTGAAGTGTAAGTTTAAGATTAACCTAGACACATATAAAGGGTAAAGATTGAATGGTGAACTTAGAATGATCATTTACAAATGAAGTGAAAACCTAAGTTCAATTAGACATATATGAATTATGAAATCAAAATGAGCATAAGATGTGAATTTTAATAATATACCCGGGATTGTCATTGAGCATGCATTATACACAACACATATATGTGTGTGTGTGATTGAGTGTTCATATGATTGTGTAATTAATAATGTGTGTAAATGTGTATTGTATGATGTTGATACACAGGATAGAACATTCGCATCCAAAGGCTTCCAGATCATGAAAGCTAATGCTAATATGGAGTGTATTGTGAGTCAACCTAGATGGTTTTACTTACTGATTGCTCTATTTGTATTATGTATTGAATGAGTATGCAATGTGAATGTGATTGTTCTGATTCTGGACATTGAATGTCCGAGGAGTTTGAAATATGTGGGAACATTGAAGTGCTCCTTGCATGTGAATTTGATGAAATATGTGATATATAACTTGATTGTTAAATGCTGGATCTAGTCCTAAAGAAGAATGTGAATATACATATGAATGCAAAATTAATTCTCAACTTAAATGTTGAATATCGGACTAAGGTTCGATGATATGTGAAAGTGACTGATTGATTATATGTGACTGATGCATTCCATTACATGAATGCATGAAAGATAAAGGAAGTTATGTTGGAGTAGCCACTAAAAAAGAGCTTAAAGCTCATAAATTGAAAAAGAGCTTAAAGCTCAGACTATGATAAGAGCCTCTGGCTCACTATGTAAAATGAGTCTTATATCCTTAATAGATAAGGGACAGTTATTAATAAGCCCGATATCCACAATAGACACTAGACAGTTACAAGCACTCAGTCACAATAATAACAATTGAAAGTGAGTCTCATGAGCATTGCATATACATTTGATATGTATGAATTAAATGATTGAAATAAATAGTTTGAACGATTTCTGATGTGAAATATGAATTAAGGGAATATGAAGTGTATGTGATCCAACATGTTGATTAGTGAAATGATGTGAATTATGTGATTACATGAATTGATGTGTTATATGATTGAGTGAGCCATCGAGGATGATCCACTCACTGAGTTTTTCATCCCAATTTGTAATATATTTTTCAGGCTCAAAGGAGACACCCAGTTAAATCAACTGGAGTCTAGCCGCTACCTTTGAGTTAAAGATAGAGGTCGGGATCATTTAGGGTTTGCATTTATTTTTTGTAAATTTAGTATTAAATATTGTATTCCGCAAGCTTCATTTATTGTATAAATGAATTATATTTGCAATAACAGTTGTGATCAAACACATTTTTGGCATTTGTAATGGGCCCAAAAGATTATTGAAATTTCGATAATGTGTTTAACATTTGATCAAATGTGAGTTTGTAATGACAATGGTGATTATGATATTTATAAAGAATGGGCCGATTTTGATTATTGGTTTTCAATGTTATATGTGTGATGTCTTTCGAAGAAAAATTTTCAATGAGTTTGATTGTTTGACTGTTCTAGCATGCCACCCTAGTAGAGTATGTTCTCGAATGCCGTCGGAGTGTTCGGGACTATGCCCTATGAGAGTGGTATGCTACAAATCTAGATAAATTTCTAAAGATATTAAGAGATAGCATAAGGATATTTACTAATTTATCTTTGGTTTTAAATAACAATAGTAGGTTATCAAAAAATAAAAGGCAGAATAACCTCATTTTCTTATATTTGGTGTGATGTTTGAAGCTTGCATACACTATTATATTGTGATCCATTAGTTAGCACAGGACTTTCATATAAAGAATGAACAAGTAAGCTAAAATTGGGTCACCTTGTCTAAATCCTCTCTCATCCTTAATAAGGTTTGTTGGTTCCCCATTCACTATAATAGAAAATGAAGCAATTACAACACAAAGGTTGATCCATTTCCTAAATTTTTAAGGTAACTAAAGACTTTTAGGAGTTTTGTGATAAATTTCCAATATTTTGGGTCATAAGCTGATTGATATTTTTGTGTTATATCAATATTAAATTAACCACAAATGTATGACATAGCTGGAGCTAACACAGGCAAGTATAAGTCGATCCCATAAAGATAGTAAATATTAGTAATTATCCTTCTCCTATTATCTAGCCTACAAATTTGATATTTGGTTTTTAATTAAAAATAAAACTTAAAAAAATAAACTAAACTTGGAAACAATAATGATTATAGAAGACAAAGGAAATTACTTAGAAAAATCACTATAAAAGATTAGTATCTAGGTGCTCCTAAAAACAATTAAATAATTATCCTTTTATCATGCAGTTATTTTATTGATTATTGGACATGCAAATTCCTATCTTAGGTTAATAACTCTCTTGAAACTATTAATAGCTAATCCATCAGTTAATTAACAAAAATTATTCTAGTTAAAACCCCTAAGATTGCATTATCAATTTATGAGTTTTGCTATTAGGTTTGACCCTAATCTAGAGGATTTATATCGGCCTATTTCGAGGTTTACAATCAACTCCTTTTAATTATGGTAGATCTATTCATAAAAGGGAATTCTTAATCTCAAGTACATGAAATCAAATCATGCACCAATATTCCAGATATATTAGAAAAAAGTATAAAACACAAAATTGAATTATAATAAATCAATCAAAATAATTGCATTAAATAAAAGATTATGACATATTGTATCACAAACTAGGGTTCATCACATCTAGACACTAAAAACGTTTATTTACTCATAATAAAACATAAAATCAAATATAAAATGCAGAAAAATAATAGAAAACAAAGAGTTCATAGCTCTAAATATCCCTTTATATTATATTGAATCTTCTTACAAGTTTGGAATGTGTGTAGCCTTCTATTGGACCTATTATGAAGTTAACTTCATTTTTTCCTTATCTCTAGATCAAAATTGTCTCCTCTTTGAGTTTCTCACATCTGAAATTTACTGCAAAAGTCAGCTCTCTTTTGTTTGCTTATGCTTACATCCTTTTATAGTAAAATTTAAAGGACATACATAGTTTGCTACACAATTATATGAAAGACTGTGTATATCTAAAAACTCCAAAAATTTTCTATTTACAAGGGCATAGATATTTACACGAGCACATACACGGCCTTGTATCTCTAAATTGCTTCAAAACTTTGTTTTATGCCATGTTTTTATCTGAATTCTTTTCCTTTTGGTGCATGAAGGCAATAAACACCTATAAATGCACTTGAGAAAGAATTAAGTACCAAAAATACAACAAAATTACAATACATCAAGCAAAATACATCAAATACAGGTTTATAATTATAGTTAAACATGTATATATCAAATAACCTCAAACTTAAGCTTTTGGTTGTTATGAAGCAAATCATAATCTAAATTAACCTTATAACATATTAATCTCAACATATCCATCTATATTGTAAATCATAATATCACGTTAATCAAATTAACATATAATTGGAGTCAAGTTATCCTAAAACTAATTTCATAAGTCAATATTAATATTAGTCATGTCAATAACATCATTGAAATCAAAAGCATAATCTTTTATACCCTCACCAAGATTTCACTCAATACACTCAAGTGTTTAGGGTGAAATGTACCAAATTCTCAATCAATGCATAGTAGAACTCTTCCCATAGGCTTGCAATATTATCACATCTCCACCACTTATGTATAGACTACAAACAAAAATCAAAAAGTCATTATAAAGGTTGTAATAAGGCTTAGGTAAGGTATGATTAGAATAATAAAAAGAGTTGCTTTGAAGGAAATTTACTAAAGTAGACATTACATGAAACTTATTCATAACATACATAGGTCCTTTTATTGTAAATCCTATGGTACTATTTTTTTTCTTTTTTTCTTTTTCTATGCTAATGTTTTTTTTATCAAAATAATTTCAAGCATTCATAATGTACCACTATTAAAGAAATATTGAACCTTTCAAAATTTCAAGGTTCAAACAAGCAAGTAATGTCAATAAACTTCAAGATTCAAAAAAATAAAGAGGCTTCAAGGAAAAAGTAGCATAAAGGTTAATAATTGGAGTTTAATCAATAAAAAGTTTAAGGCTCAAACTTGGTTATTCCTAATGATAAATTATGGTACGGTAATATTCAAATAAATAAACTTAGACAAGTGTTGAATCTAAATGTCTTTATCATTTCAATACCTTTAATTAAATCAAATGTGATCTTAATATGTATAATAAAAGCAAGTTCTAGAATTATTCAACTATACATGATAACAATATAAAAGAGTTAAAAAATGCTAAAAAATTTATGAATATTTTTGCTTTTAGGCTTAAAGTTCAAATATAAAAAAATTGTTTTATGTGTGTAAATAATATGCAATTTCATTCAATTTAACTCTCTCAATGAATATTAAAAATGTACTTATAAAAACAAATTTATTCTAGCTATCATCCTTTTGAATACTAATTAAAATCAATATTCAATAATGAAATAAAGAATTGATGGATAGATTTCAATTAATTAAGAATATCAGTTAATAAATTTAATAACAAAGATTATAATAAGCTTAAGAGAATCATTATAATCATTAACCTCTTCCCCATATTTAAAATAGTGCATTGTCCTCACTGTAGACAATATAAGCAAATATAATAGCGAGGAAGTGGAGTTGGCAGTTTCCTAAGTAATAAACTTTGTCGATTATGATTTGGGATTATATATCCAATATTAGACTAAAATCCTTGCAAAATATGAAGAAAAAGGGATAAAAAGAATAAAGGAAATAAAAATAACATAGATAATTAAGCAATAAGAAACATCATTAATTATAATATTGGATAAAACAAAATAAAAATGGAAAGAAAATAAGAAATATAAATAAGTAATAAAGAAAAAAAGAAAGAAGATAAAAAAGTCAAGAATCTCCCTTATGATGTGATCCAAGATGGTCTAATGAAGGAGGGTCCTCAGTTTGATGATCTTGATCAGGTTGAGGAGTTACTGAGGAAGTTCCCTCGCTAGATGATTGAGGTTGAAAATCAATGCCCTGATGGCTTGCGATTAACAACATTAGCTCTCCTATCCATCTAATTATAGTCTCGAGCCTTCTTAGTCACTCTACTAAAGCCTCGAGCCACCCTACCCACTCAATAATCTCTGCCTACTATCATCGGGTAGTCTTTTGAGTACCTAGAAGCTAAGCTTCCCACCTTTCCAATAGTGCTATCTTTACCTGGTTCAGATATGGTCTTAGCCCTAGGAACTCTCAGACTATCCTTTGTTGGTACTACATGTAAAATCCCGAACTTTCCCTTCTATCGGTTTGTAGATTTTACTTTGGGTGAATAGTATTTTTAGATGAATAGTGAACCCAGGTAAACAATATTTCCACTTGAATAGGGATTTTGAGGACTCAAACTCAAAAAAAAATGAAAATACCCATAATAGGTATTAGAGTCAAATGACATTGAAACGGATCGAAAACAAGTCCAATCGGATGAATTTTAGGAATTTCATAAGTTTTGGACAAAAATGCCCTTTTTGGAAAATAATGTGCCTCAAAGATTTTAAACCCATTCAAAAATTTTGAGGCATATTACTAAGTATTGATCCTAATTAAAGTATCTCATGGTCAATTTGATGGTGAGATAGTTGTGGAATATTTTTGGGATTTAATCTGGTTTATAGGTGTAGTAATCCATGAAAGGGCGAATTGCTCTTTTTAGATAAATGGAGTTAATTCATAAATTTTAAATGAATCAAATTTATTGAACAATTGCAAGACTGCATATGGTTTAAGAAACATTAAATTAGATGATGATGAGTCATTTAAGATGTTTAATAAGAAAATGACATGTGTAAAGTATTAAAATATTATAAAAAGGCAAAAGAAGACAAAGTTTGGTTCATTTGAAAGGAGGATTCGTGAGAACCAAAAAGAAAGGAAGAAAAGAAGAGAGAAAGAGGGAGAATTCAGCCAAGGAGAAAAGGAAGAAGAGAGGTGCCATTTTTGGTAGATTTGGAGTAGAAATTAAAGAAATCTTGACCTAGGATTGGTGTTCACCAATTTCCTAAGAGATTGGGAGAAAAAAATGGTAAGTTTTTCTTAGTTTAAGTTGTTTATTTTGTGGATTTCATATGGAATGGAGTTATTTAATATCAAAGATTGTTTTTGACTTGTTATGGAGTAAATAATAAAATTGAAAGCATGTAAAGGTTGAAAACAACAAAAGTGAATTAAGAAACCAAGGTTAGGGTTATGATGTTCATAACATGGATTTGATGTCAATTAAGTAAAGAAATGAAAAATGATTGAATTAGAATTGGTTTAAGTTCATTTAGGTGTGATGAAGAGAAGATGTGTTAAGAAAAATAAAAGGATAGTGAAAGAGTGGTGTATTCGGCCAAGCTAGGAAATATTAGAGAAAAATTGTAACTTTTGGTTTGATGGGTTTAAATGATGCTTGGTATAGATCTTAGGTGAAATGTGATGAAAAGTTTGGAAGAAAGTGGAATAGTATATATATATATGGGTAGTGAGGACAATTCGACCTTAAAGAGGATAGTAATTGACAGTGTGATTCGTTGAAGTTCAATTACGATTAAGGTGTAAATAACTTGAAATCTTAAGGTTGTTTTCATAAAAATCAAATGGAAAAAGTTAGCGTGACCTGTTTGGCCACATTATGATTTAAACAGATAGGATGATGTTTTAAAAAAATGTTTTAAATAAATTTTGGAGTTAGATTCTGAAATGGAAACCGATGGAATAATATATGGTAGTTAAAGCTGAATTGATAGTTGTAATGCTTTATTTCCTGTAGTGGAAATAAATGATTAAACAACTTGTAAATTGTGTAGTTCAAGAAGAGACACTTAATATGTAAGCGTACTTGGCGATAAACAACAAAACTGTGAGTGTATCTTTAAACTGATTTTAAGAAAGAAAAT
Organism: Erythroxylum urbanii; assembly: GCA_027568935.1. Taxonomy (NCBI): domain Eukaryota; kingdom Viridiplantae; phylum Streptophyta; class Magnoliopsida; order Malpighiales; family Erythroxylaceae; genus Erythroxylum; species Erythroxylum urbanii. The sequence continues at coordinate 22,977,022 of JAOQML010000008.1, forward strand.
GATTTTTATTTTATCATGAAAAGTATGTTTGTGAATAAGCTCATTGGTGTTGCTACTTGAATTTGAAAGAAAATTTTTATGACATTTATATATATGGTTTGAGATGGCATCGAATTGAAATTGCATATGCATCGAATGGGCACGATAATGGAATTTAAACATGAACTGAACTGGTACAGAAATGTGGTGCAGCTATGTATTAATTGTTATTTATCCTGTGGTATACCGTTAGGTCTCCTTATACATATGATTATACCGATCAAAGTACGTCCTAACGTGCATGGCAGGGTCTAAGGTGCGTTTATCACTAACGGTGGGTGGTGTTATGTCTGTCAGTATATCTTGTGAGTTGCCTTCTGCACGTATGGAGTATATATTAGTTTAGCACTGTTACAGGTAAGCGATGTAGAATTAACTCCGTAACCACTTATTTATATGTAGTATTAGCACGGTTATGGTTAAGTGATGCTGAACCAGCTTTATAACTATCGATATATAGTGGTTAACCTAGTGCAGGTAAGCGATGTAAAAATAAATTCGTTACTAGGGTTAGTTAGGCAAGGGTAAGTGGTGCAGAACTAGCCCCGCGGCCTTACACCTAATGATACCAAATGGCAAAGAAAATTTTAAAAGAGAAAGTTCATAAAACTATCGATTGCCATCTCTGTTTACTTTATAAGAGAGGAGGAACTTGATAGTGTTTTACATGTGCATTGATTATATGAATTTGTTATGCTAGAACATTAGTTATTCCCTGAAAAAAAAGGAAATTATCTTTGTTCTTTATGGAGGTTAATGTTTGTATAAACATTTTGAATGGAAACTATAATACTCACTGAGATCGTTTAGCTCACCCTTTATTTTTATTCTTTTTTAAAAAAATTTAACCTCCCAGGTGCACGCTCAGGAATTTCAGTAGCCGGGACTCTACCATTTGAGTAGCTACCTTCGTTATATGTGGCTATGTAGGTAGTTTTGCTTGTGCATTTGTTTTACATGTATTGCATAATTACAAACATGTTTGAAACATCTTTTGTGTAAAGATAGATTGTAAATATTTTACTACGTATAGTTTATCATCTCCGTAAATATGTCTTGATTTTGGTTTTGTGAAAATATGGTTATTTACAAATGTTCTTTTCTTTAACTAAATTCATGAATGTGTTTTAACCTTTGAGATTGTTTCTAAATGGACTTAAAGACTAGAAGTAGCAGTAATGCTTTAGTTAAGTGGATAGAAGTGTTTTGAATTGCTTTTCAAGAACCTAAAATTTTTGGTTTTATTAAATAACAGATGTTATAATGTTGAAATTTTTAATGAAGGTTACTTTTAAAAACTTCCACTACTACCCTTTTTTTTATATTGAGTTAAAATATTTTGAAGAAAAGAGAAAAGGCTTAGCTCCAGGGGAACTTTCCAGTTGGATTGGATATTGACTGGAGGGCTTTCGTGGGGTGTCGGGTAGGTCACCTAGTCATCAGGAAAGGGGCCTATCAGTGTTGGTATCAGAGCCAAATTACCCCTTTCTGTTTAATGCATTTGAAGAATGTTTTTGAAGTTGTTCTCAAAGTGAGTTAACCTGTAAAATGTTGTGATTTACATGCATATAGTGCAGGACATGAAAGTCTTATACATTTTTAGTTTGCCAAATGCATAGTATGATGCACAGACGAGGCTGTGGACAACCCTGTAGGGTCACACCAATAGTTCCTACACCTGAGGCACCCCAAGAAGGGAAGAGGAACACTTGTTAGATTCAACGAGGGCTTCTATGAATCAACCCATTCTCAACCATCAGGGCTAACAGAACCAATTGGGGCAAATTTTACTGTAGAGCAAATGACTCACATACTTACCCCAATGATGTGGCAGTCACATGAAAGTGGAGAAACTTCTAGATGTTCCATCGAGAAGGTGTGTAAACTGGGCGCGAAGTCTTTTAATGGGAGTGGAGATCTAGAGAGTGCACTCGTATGGTTGGACCAGATTATGAAGATATATCAAGTTGTGGGATGTACAAATGAGTAGAGAGTGGTATTTTCCACCTTCCTCCTCGAGGGTAAGGCAAAGGATTAGTGGGAAGCTATTGAGAGATGTCATCCAGATGGGGTGTCTTGGTCTAATTTTCAAAGAGAGTTTATTGATAGGTTCTACCCTTAGAGATACAAAGATGCCCGAGTAGAAGAATTTTTCCATCTGGAGCAAGGTCCGATGTCAGTGATATAATATGAGAAGAAAATTTCAGAGCTTATCAGACATGTTCAATTTATTATTATCAGTGAAGAGTAGAAGCGTAAGAGGTTTGTTATAGGTTTGAACCCCAGGTTAAGGATCCATTTGTCTTTGGCCTCACAGACAAACAATAGGGAGACTGTAAGATTAGAACATAAACGCAGTGCATCAACTAGCTCATCTCAGGGCTTAATAAGAAAATGCAAATCAAGATGGACAGGTGGCTGGAGGTTCAGCAGAGGCGGATCAACCAATCAGGGATCCTTTGGGTCATCTTATAAACCTAAGGATTTTTGTGACACCAAAACACTAGTGCCAGAGTGTAGTACTTATGGAGAGAGAAATTTAGACGGGTGTCAAACGAATACAACAGGTTGTTTCCACTGTGGACAGGGGGGCCTAGGAGAGATTGTCCCCAATTGATTACTACAGAGAGGTTAGTAGTGAGATCTTTAACACCTTTGTAAGTTAGAGGGGTGTTTAGAAGGGCAGTTGAGGTTCTCAAGCCAGAGGGTCGAGTTTTCCTAAATCCAATAGAGGTTCAGAAGGTAGGGGAGTAGCCCCTACAGGGTAGGCAGGTAAACCCCGCACGCAAGCACGAATCTTTGTAGTTACTCAACAAGAGGCAGACACCACACCAGATGTACTCACTTGTATGATTTCTATTTTTGAGCATGATGCATATGCTTTAGTAGATCCCGGTGCTACACACCCTTTTTTGTCGCTGAATTTTTCTGCAAAATTGGATGTGGAACTTTAATGGTTAGACAGTGGGATAATAGTTTCCATTCCAGCTGGAAACTCACTTTTTGCTGAAAGAATATTTGTTGGCAGTAACATAATGATTGATGGGCAAGTGTTTTCGGTAGATCTAATTATATTATTCATCCGAGATTTTGATATTATTCTCAGAATGGATTGGCTGTCTACACATCATACAGTAGTGGATTGTTCTAAAAAGGAGGTTAATTTGAGCAGTTGGGGAATCCAGAGGTAACATTTCATGAAATACGAAAAGTTCTCCCCACAAGTATAGTTACCACTATGGTGGCTAGGAAAATTCTCAGTAAAGGATGCCAGGGATATTTATCGTATATGATTGAACAAGGCGAAGTTATTGTGAAATTAGAAGATATTCCGGATGTTGGAGAGTTCCCTGATGTATTTTTAGAGGATCTTCCAGGATTACCTCTGGATAGGATGATCGAGTTTGGGATAGAGTTAACTCCAAGAACCCAACCAATCTCGATGACTCCATACAGAATGGCTCTAGCGGAGTTAAAGGAATTGAAAGTACAGATAGAGGAGTTGTTAGATAAGAGTTTTGTGAGACCAAGTGCTTCCCCTTGAGCAGCTCCAGTTCTTTTTGTTAAAAAGAATGATGAGAGTTTAAGGTTATGTAACAACTACAGACAACTGAATAAGGTGATAGTCCATAACCAATATCCCCTCTCAACGATTGATGATATATTTGATCAACTACAAGGGTCAAGGGTGTATTGGAAGATTGATCTGAGATCAGGCTATCGTCAGTTGAAATCCACAATAAAGATGTCCCAAAGATTACCTTTCAGACTAGGAACAAGCATTATGAATTATTAGTTATGTCTTTTAGATTAATAAATGCTTCAGCTGCTTTTATGAATTTAATGAATAGGGTGTTTCAAGAGTACCTAAATAAGTTTGTGATTGTTTTTATTGATAACATATTAGTGTATTCCAACATTTGGGAGGAACATGCATAACATCTTCAGATAGTTTTACAGACCCTACGAGAGCACCAGTTATATGCTAAGTTCAGTAAGTGCTAGTTTAGGCTTAATAAGGTCACTTTCTTGGGTCATATCATATCAGCTGAAGGACTTAGCGTGGAGCCCCAAAAGATTGAAGCTATTACTATTTAGAGACTACCTACTAATGTGACAAAAGTCAGGAGTTTCCTTGGATTGGTAGGTTACTACAAGAAATTTGTTGAAGGATTTTCCAAAATAATAGCCCCATTGACTAAGTTAATAAGGAAAGAGAAGTTTGAGTGATCAGATGCTGGTCAGAGAAGTTTTGAAGAATTAAAAGAAAGATTAACAACATCTCCTACATTTACATTACTGATGGGAATTGATGGCTTTATAATCTATAGTGATGCTTCAAGATAAGGATTAATTCTCATGCATAATGATAAGGTTGTAGGCAATTGAAGAAACATGAGCATAACTATCCCACCTAATACAAAGGTGAATGACACTTTTTTCTATATAATGCCTCATATGGTGCCATACTGATACTACTGTGATAATGATTGTTATATGCAAATTTAATAAGAGCTACATATTGATCTCATGCTCTTTGGAACTCCAAAACACAAGCTCTAAGCATATCCTCAACAGTCTTAATAGTTCTTTTACTCTGTTCGTATGTTTGAGGATGAAATGTTGTACTAATGTTTAACTTTGTACCCAAAGTTATTTGTAAACTACCCCAAAATTTAGAATTAAATATGGGTCCTGATCTGATACAATAGATATTGGAACTACATATAATATCACTATCTCATTTACATACCTCCGAGCTAACTGATCCAGTGTGTTATTCTCTCTCACAGTAAGAAATGAGCCGATTTCATCAATCTGTCAACAATGACCCATAAGACATCATGTTGCCTTGGAGTCCTTGGCAAACCTATAATGAAATCTATAGTAATCCTCTCCCATTTCCACTCGGAAAGAGGTAATGACTGCAACTTTCCAACCGGAGCCTAATGCTCTACTTGATTATAACTAGTTTGCTATTAAGTTTATACCTTAAGTAAACTTGATTATTTTAAATTCATCAATCATACTTTCACTAACCCTTTTCTAGCATTATATATATTCACACAATTTCCTAAATTTTTATTCATTAATTCCTAATACATTACTCATATCCTTTGAATCATATTTGTATTCATAAGAAAACCTTTGTTCCTTTAACAACTCATAATTTCCAGATTTAGATACATTGATATCAAAATAATCCATTCCTTAATTTATAACATCAATTAACAACCTAAACTTATAAAACCCTTAACTAATTAATCAAACAACTATCTAAGTTCATTTCAAGACTTAATTAAGTCCAAATGCTCCAAAGTAAAGTGACTTATTCTTAGTTAATTTAATAATCACACAAAACAAAATTTTTTCACTTCAAAGCATTGCCCATGATCATGGAGGACCTTCTCATAATCGTGGGATGAGTGAACTAAATATTCACTCTCTATTTTCCTTTAATTTTTTCCAGATTCTAACACCTTTATACCAAATTCAAAATATCTTCGTAATAATCTATTAATAATACCTCAATTATACTCTAATTCCTCATCAATTTCATCTCCAATTCTAACTCAAAATTATTCAATTGGAAGTTCATAAACTACTGTCTTTCATGCATAAAAACAAAACAGAAAATATAATTCGCTATCATACATGTAATCCTAGTTCTTTCCCATTTCAAGAACACTACACTAGCACCTTTCTTTAGCATAAATTCACTTTCATTAAACTTCAAATCTCAATGTAATTCATCCATATAACAACCTATCACCCACAGTTTTTATACATCAAGAGCAAAGCATAAAATTATCTAAGTTCCTCTTTCATATTCTAGAACACTTCATGATCAACATCATATAAAATCCATCCTAATTCAATCATCATAAACTTTCTATTAAAACATGCCATAAAGAACAACACTTTACTTATTTAGTTTCCAATTTCAGCTCAATTCATCAAGTCTACCTAGCCCTTCATGTATGTAAAATCATCCCAAATTTAAAGTGGAAATTGGATGGGTTTTTAACAACAAGATGAAGACAACAGAATATTGGAGAGGCAAAGTGTAGAAATTTGGGCAAAACTCAAAGTTGTGAGGGATGTGTTTGTGTTGATAATGAGAGAAGGAAGAAGAAGATAGCATGTAGCAAAAAAAAAAGAGAAACTGGTCATCCATGTGTGTGGGTGTCATGGGGTATAGGTGTATAGTGAGTGTTAAGACACTTATCATGACACTTATTAAGTAAAGGACCATGCTATATGTCCTCTTCTTAAACTACCAAAAGTCACTTAAATACCTAGTCCACTTATCACATAGTTCCCTAAGCCATTTTTCACCCAATCATCTAAGCCATTTGTCACTCAATTCTATTGCCTTGTTTCACTTATTTCTACTGTCATGTGTCAACTTATCTTGCCACTTGACATTTTTCCTAGTCCAAATGTACGTATTAATTCATCAATATCCCAATTGTAACAATTAATTCCAAATTACTAATTATAATCCATCCAACCAAAATTCAAGACATAAACAATACACAATTATATCATAACCATTTTAAACCTTTCATAACCCGAAATATGTCAATTGAGTGCACATACAATCTTTGCAATGTGTACAAAATCATAATTCATGTGTGTATGATAATATTATGCACGTGAATGAAATGCATTTCATGAATGCTAAAATGATATAACTCATATCCAATAATCTAAAGCTCTAACCTTTAGTATGGAAAACAAGCTAGTACACACTGAGCTCGTTTAGCTCACCCTTTATTTTTTTTGTTCTTTTTTTTAAAAAATTAACCTCCCAGGTGCACGCTTAGGGATTTTAGTCGCCGGGACTCCACCATTTGAGTAGTTACCTTCATCATGTGTGGCTGTGTAGGTAGTTTTACTTATGCATTTGTTTTACATGTATTACATAACTATGAACATGTTTTGAACATCTTTGGTGTAAAGATAGATTGTAAATGTTTTACTACATATAGTTCATCATCTTCATAAATATGTCTTGATCTTGGTTTTGTGAAAATATGGTTATTTACAAATTTTCTTTTCTTTACCTAAATGCATAAATGTGTTTGAACTATTGAGATTGTTTCTAAATGGATTTGAAGTCTAGAAGTAGCAGTGGTGCTTTGGTTAAGTACATATGAATTGGTCACTGGCCAAAATAGCCTGTGAGCATGATCGCTAGGCACCTTCGGAGGGTAAAATAACCTATTGGCACGGTCGCTT
>JAOQML010000008.1:23015746-23028264 GCA_027568935.1 Erythroxylum urbanii
ACACTTTAATTCCATCAATCCATGAATTAAATCCTCCTAAACTTGATATAATAGTTACCTCCAAATAAAAATAATCCATCTAACAATACTACAAAATTTATTCAAATCACGCTTACTAAAAAAAATTAATTTCAAGGCCCAACAACTAGGGTATGTCACATGAATCAACAATAGAAACCAAAGCCCAAACTTTGACAACAACAACAACCAAGAGCATGCATAAAAAGAAAGTGTTAAATGAAAGGATTAACATATATGAATCAAAATTGTGAAAAATAAAAATAATGGAAGAAGAAAGAAATGTAAACAATAAGAAAGAAATGTAAACAATAAGCCTTGTGATCAGACTTAAAGGTAAGGATGAGAGAGAGAAGACAGAGGAGGGGGGAGGTGGCAGGAGGTAGAGGGGTAAGATAACAAGAGATAAAGGAGTAACATGAAGACAGTAGCAAGGATGAACAAAAATTGAATCAAAAGACACATGAAGACAGAATAAGATTAGGAATCTATTAGAGCAGAAGATAGAAGAAGCAAAGCAAGAAGAGGGATCTGTGAGTTTAGGTTTTACGTCTCACAAAAATGATGATGTTTATAATGTTTTTGTGTTCTTCTTCTTTTGGTTACAAAAACATATTTGTCACTAAAACCTTTCTAATATGAATTTTAGAAAACTTCGCCTAAAGATGAAGTAGTGTTTATGCTTCACTAGGTCACAATTTTTATAATCCATAGCCAAAAAATTACTTTTAGCTACGATTTTCCAATTTCGTAGCCAGAAGTTTGCCTTTAGCTATGAATTTAAAATCGTAGCAAATTAAAACATAGGAGTTTATCTTTCAATAGGCAATGATTCTAAATTCGTAGCCAAAAGTTTACTTTTAACTTCGATTTTAGAATTGCAACAAATTATGATGTAGGAGGATATGTTTCAATTGGCGACAACTTTTAAATTGCATAGCCAAAAAGATACCTTTAACAAATTAAAACGTAGGAAGTTATCCTCCAATAGGCGACGATTCTAAATATTCATAGCCAAAAAGTTATTTTTAGCTACGATTTTCTAATTTTGTAGACAAAAGTTTACTTTTAGCTATAAATTTAGAATCGTAGCAAATTAAGACAAAAGATTTTTCTTTAATAGGCGATGATTTTTAAATTTCATAGCCAAAAAGTTACTTTTAGCTACGATTTTCCAATTTCATAGCAAAAGTTTACTTTTAACTACAAATTTAAAATCGTAGCAAATTAAAACATAGCCAAAATGATTTATTTGGAGGTTTTGCTTCAATAGGGGATAAATTTTAAATTTTATAGCCAAAAAGTTACTTTTAGTTATGATTTTATAATTTTGTAGCCAAAAGTTTACATTTAGCAACAAATTTAAAATCGTAGCAAATTAAAGCATAATCGAAACTGACATTTATTGTAGTGTGAAAGGTTGTTCTCTATCAGATCTTTTTCAGTAATCTTTGTGTTCCCCTCATCCTTGGCTCATAACTACTTCTTCTACCCTCTATTTGGTGTCTAATTCGACTCTAATTGCTTCCTCCTTTGTCTAGCCTTTATAATTTCCTTTTAAAATGCAAAACAAGGGTTTTTAGAGTATGCATGGTCACTTACACGACCATGTGAGTGATCAAATATCTCAAAGTAACCTCAAAATTACAACTTTACACATTTTCAAAAGCTTACACTGGCTATATACACGACTTTGTATGTCACATACACAGGTGTGTATCTTCACACATTCATAAACAGTGTCTTTGAAGCTTCACTTGTTTATATTAGGTTACATGGTCCCTATACACAACTGTATGTCTCCAAAGTTACTTCAATTCTTCCATTTTATGCCTCAATTTTGCTTTAATTCTTCTTCTTTTGATCTATGAAGGCAATTATTACCTAAAATCACACTTGAAATAAAATAAGTACCAAAAATAATATAAAACTCTCAAATAATAAGCAAAACACACTAAATATGGGTATAAAAATATAGTCAATTAATTGTTTATTAGAGTGCTAGGTAGAGAGAGTGCAAGAATGAATATGAATAGAAGAGCTTAAATAATGAATAGGTTAAAACAACATAGCATATAACCCACATTCATTCTAGCCAACTAGCAGTGATTATTTCTTGTGGATATTCCTAATCCCAAAATGGTTAGGAAATATTTATTAGCTTTGGTAAAAGAATAAATAGAAATCAAGTTATTGCAAGATTGTGAAATATGTAAAATATCAAGCAAGTAAAAAACAAAATTAGAAGAGCTAATATTAGAGATTGAGATTGTTTTACCATTTCTAATTTGGACTTCCTCAAGGCCTTCATACTCATGATGTGATGTAAGAATTTTAATATTAGGTATAAGATAATGCATTGTCCCAATATATATGATCCACTAATGTTTCAATAAGGGGTTGGATGTAGCCAAATTGGCATTTAACCTAAAAGTTTGTGGTTGTTGTTGATTAAACCTTATACTTGAACATTGTTTGGCTTAATGACCATAGCCACCATAAGTATGACATATCCAAGATGAGAAATTAGTAGATGATCTTTGTGAACTAGTAGCTCCTTGATGAGAATAGTGTGTAAAAGGATCACCATTAAAATGGATTGAATAGGTATTTCATCCCTGACCATGATTTCGACTACCATGACTTCTACTTGTAGAATTTTGTTGTGTACCACTGAAATTAGAAGAAAAAGATTATTGATTATTAGCCTATTGGTTGTATGACTTCCTTTGATGATACATCGTTAAATAAATTTTCTTTTTTAGTTAAGAGTAATCCAAACTTGTGGTTACTTATTAGAGAACAAGTTCATTAAACTAACTTGACATGAGAAATTTATTTGGAACATTACTTGTATATCTATGAAAATTCTCATACTGATGATTGTATAAGTAATAATTTGACTTGAGGTCTCCAAAGTTATCTTGTATAGGAATTGCTATATTTTGATACTATTTATGACCTATTCAAATCATAGGTCGTTTAATCGATAGTCATGAACTATATGGAGGTAGTTGTGTGATTAAGATATGATTTATCACTCTAAAGTAATTAGGGAGAATATTTCGTTGTTTTAGATTAGTATTGGTTTGGGAAAGCTTTGGCTAAGGTGAAATGATGCTTTGTAAATAGTTTACAAATTTCATTAATTGAATTAATAGCTAATGGTGGAGAATTAATATGATTGGACTAAAAAGGAGTAGACATTAATTCTATGCTTTATATAATTGGAACATTGTATGATAAAATGATTGAATTATAAGAAAAAATCATTCACGGAAAGGTTAATCAAAATCACTTTGATATTCTTAAATATTTGGTTGCTCATAATGTGTTGGTAGACACTAATCTAGATCTATGATTATAAATTATTTAATTAGAGAATTAAAGATAAATTTAAAGGAGTTTTAATATATCTAATTCTAGTTATGAATTAGAATTATAATTTATAATCATTGTCAACATATTTGAGAACCTAATAAGTCAGATACAAAAAATGAGTTGAAGAGAGTAAAGATATTTTCAATCAAGTTGGACTTAATTGTAAAGTTTGAGAAACTTTATGATTAATTATGAGATATTTAATAAAGATCAATATGAGATATTAGACTTTATTTGGGCATAGTTGATATTTAATTAGAATTATTTGTAATTCTTAAATTGCTAAAATGTTTAAAATTTATTACAAATAAACTTAAGTTATAATCGAGCTAGCATTTTTTGCTTAACCTTCTCTATAAGAGTTACATAGTTCTACCAATATGTTCTATAGATACCGTTAGAGGTCGAAAACTTGTACAGCTGAGGTGGTTAAGATGGATCAGTTTTGAAAACGGTTTGACGGATATGACAAGAAAAGATCAAATTTTGAAATAAGGTACAAATTAAGATTTATGTTTTATTATAATTTAATTGTTAATTATTTTATAGAATTAAAGTAATCTTGGTTTTCAGGAAATCAAAATACGAAAAAATTTTATAATTATTCAACTACGGTCAAGATCTGATCCTGTCGTGAGTTCTCAACAGTAAGATAACTTGTTGAGTGAGTAGACATTCTAACCTTAACTTTCAACAAGTAATTAAGCAAATTAGCCATAACCTAGTCAAGCAACTGCTCAAGGCTTAACTACAATGCTACAGTAATATTGCTTTTCTATTTTGTTTAATCCATTGGCAGGTAAAAATAAGAATGCATGTCTAGATCGCAACACAAGCTACGGGTACGCAGGCCACCCTAATTCGTTGATAACGCATTATAGTTTTTATTGAAGCGTACACTTGTAACGGGTGAAGTATACATAGGGGCATTGGAGTGTATGAAAAGAAACCTAGATAGGCGAAAAGAAGGATTCTATCATACTATTTCTTTTGTGCAATGCTACTCTTTTGGAAGAAGATATTTAGGTGGTCGGTACCAAGATTTAGCAAGTTCCTGAATCTAGAATCTTAACACCACCTAACTAATTCATTCTTGTTGTTCTTGCTTAGTTTCCGGTGCCTCATGAAACTTTAGAAAACAAAGATGGAACTAATCAGTTTTAAGGAACAAGTCACTGGAAGCTCTTCTATCATCGAGCTTTGAAGCACACTTAATGTCTGGTTTTGCTTGTTTTTGGCAGAGTGGTTAAGCACCTATTCTAAGGCTGATCAGTACTTGAAATGATTCACATTCTTGGAGTCCGGACAAAGGCTACTCTTGAGGCGGGTTTGGGATCTTGGACCTCTACGCTAGCTTTGTTATCCTCGTTAAGTGAAATGTAATTGACCATGAGTCACATTGCTTCGCAAATATTTCTGAAGTTGGCATTAATCCCCATTTTCACACTTTCCACCTCCTCTCTTGAATTGCTAGAAATCTTATTTCCAAGAATTTTTATACTTGATAACTCTATCAATCCGCCTGGTATTATAAAGTATTACATGAAATGATATAGCAGGCTTTTCTCTTACCATGCAGGATAATGCCATAAGTCTTAGGTACCGAATATATAATAATCTTACGGGCAGGGACTTATATAATGGTCTGGTCATGGTCACAATTGCAGTCCTAATTTCATTGTTGCAGATGTTGTTTAACAAGTCACAGACAACGTAGTGTGGATCTTTTAAAGAAATTATAGGTCAAAGGCATTGCAAATCGATCTGAGTTGTATAATTGCAATGGGCTAAATAAATGATACATATTAAACGATATATAAACCTTTGCCACTTATTCACATATTTAATTTTTTATTCTTAGAATAGAGTTTCACATGACAGTGAATTTAAGTCCTTACTCAAATATCTGCTCTAGCCTCTAAACTCATACAAATTGTGTCACAAAAATTGGTAATTAATTACCTACTGAGAACTGAGAAGAACACTTGCTGCTGCCTACATAGACTACATTTATACGTATATCTACACAAGCATATATAATACATAGACCGAGTGGAGCATGCGGTATTGTTTATTGTCTGATGTCTCATGGGACATTTTTTTCCTTTTAGTTGTAATCGTCTTCCTCGTTGTTGTCAGGCTGGCACTTGTTGTCCTCAAACAATACATCCCGATGCAGCCGAACCCTAACCCTAACCCTAATCTTAAAAGAGTTTAAATGTAAGAAAACAAGGCCTTCTAAAAATACATTTGCCTTTCCATCAGCGTTTCGAGGCGACACGAGCACTTTCCCGGCGTTTCCTCCCACCTCCTGGAAATTCTCAAAATTTTCTCTGGATTTTCGTGATATCATTTGCCCCAAAATGCCCTTATATTCCCTTTATATTTTCAGGCAGATCCCACCGCCTTCTTGTACATGTTGATGATGACATGAATCACCATGCCATACCTATCTATGGATCAGTATATTGAGTTCTGGACACCAGTTGAAGAATATATTATATCGAAGCAACCCATCAATACAAATGCCGAATGCCTTTTCATTTTGACACAACATTATCATCTTAAATTCTTTACTGGAAATTCCTCGAACTTTGCAAGTTTTTTTGTTTTTCTTTGTTCCAACTTTGTGGTTATTGATTCCGAAGGCCAATATATTAGAACAAATGCTGGTCTTTTGATTTGAAGGAATTCAGCCCAAGATCTGCTAGAAGCTATGTATGATTTTAGCCGTATTACAAGCGAGGGAATTATATATAGTTATGAAAGTTCAAGGGTTTCATTGAAAAGAATTGGCATACATGTTGGGTTGGGTGCTACTACTCCATTCTACACCAATGCTGAAGGAGTAAGGACTAGTTAAGAGTTCACAAATTCGCCACAGAAAAGCTTTTCATGATCGTTATAAGTTCTGTTTCTTGGAAGTGACGAGGTAATAGGGTAAAATAGTAATAAAGAGAAATGACGGTGGTAGTGGTTGGTAGCTAGCTATTGATATTGGTCATGGAATGGTCAAAGTTGGTTCCCAAATACGGTGATTATTTGTGCAAGAAAAGCAAAGCATGCAAACCGGATAATTGGCTGGTCTGGCTGCAACTTTTCAAGAAACCTAAAAGTCGATTAAAAACCTGCCACGTGTCAGTCTCATTCCTCTGCATTTGGCCGCAATATCTGAAACGACGTGGGCTCTCTGGATTAAATGTGCTTGCCGCAAATGGCCGGTGACTTAATCGCTTCCCATCTTCACACTTTCCAAGATAGACGATAGATTCTCGTTTAACTGCTTACAGACTTTGTTTGCAAGACAATGTTTCTGCTTCCTCTTTCTTTGTTTCACTTCTTTGCTAGTGGATATTTCTGACAATAAAAGATCAATTTTTTCTTTGCAAAGTTTCATCTCTCTCCTTTGATTTTCATGCTTTGCATGTGTTTTCACAGACCCTTTTCCCTTCCTATTTTTTTCTCTTTAGTGTTTTGACTGTCATGGAGATCATATAGAGTTGAATAAGGTTGAAAGAGATACTTACATGGAAGATAAGCGAGAGATGTGGGCCTTGCTTCCTTATTGTGGAGCACTTCAGTCAACTATTTAAGCCTTATATATGTGTGTTACAAGAATTTTGGGGACTGTCAGTGTTCCTTTCAACAACAATGTGGAATTCGTAGGCTTTCTTTTTATTTTCAATATTTTACTTTCCTTTGGTTTACCACTCTGTGTTCAGATTCTTTGCTTTATTATTGTTGTTGTTTTGTGTAGAATATAAGTCTGAAACCTGAAACTCTGAAATGTTCAGCTTCTAAATGATGGAAAAGTAACGCTTTGACTGTCCTAGAAAACCAAACTATGAGAGCTTTTCAACTTCATAAATATTATTCGTGCTGTCAGATATCTGTCTCTTAATATTTAATATAAATGTGTTGTATGTGATGCTTATGTATGCATCTGATGGGCATGGTAACATGTAGACTATAAGGTAGAAAAGATAACAAGTATAGTTGCAAAAGTATAAATTTGCGTACATATGATTCTATTAATATATTTAATTTGAATTCGTTTTGAGTATATCAAAACAGTAGATACACTATTAAACTTTTCCATGGGCTTCTCAGTTAGAATTGATTATTTTCTACTTGAGCAAACAGTAGATATACAGTGTACAATGTACCTTTACGATTAGCTTTATGTATAGAAGTGTGCGTGAGGTTGATGGTTAATGGAGTTTGATGTATTCTCTATAAATCTGGCTTAAGATATAGAAATCGATCAGCGCAAATGGAATTGAAATGCCTCCTCAGGAATGAGAAATTTAGCTTTTGACGGGGCACGAATATCAACTAAGTGGTCAACAGATTTCTACTTGGGGAACCAAACAAAATCCTTTAGAAAGTTTATGTGATTTGCTTAGTCACCAAATTTAAAAAATCAACAAGACAAAGGGTAATTCTTACTCTTCTCTCCATTACTTCAAATATTTAATATGTCGGATTTAGATCTTAAAATATAGCACATCCGTACTCATGCATCTTTCAACACATGCAGGGACTCGGGGATCTACAAATTTGGTCATTTAGGCGACGGGAGATCTTCTATGGCTTATGGATTTGATAAGCTCATGCATCATATCTTAGTTTCTTGAAGATGGGAGAGAGAAAGAGAGAAGAGTAACTTTACGTAGGGTTAGACTAAGAGATGATTTGCAGAGTGTGGGAATGCCGGGCTTTGGGGAGTCATATATTGCATTGAACGAGGACGAGAGTTCCAATGAATCAAGTGGGGCTTCAAGAGAGATAGAGGAGGTGGAATAGGGCTTGGCATTAGTTGGAATTTTCCAGTTGGATTTGTGGGTTTGTCCCAATACCAAGTCTGAAGACCGCTAAACTAATAGTTTAATATGATGCTCGTGTCCGTATATAGCACATATGTAGATGGATATAAATGGGTATGTTAATGTGAGATATTATAATTACTATGACGGTGAATTGGCTTCAAGTGTTGGAAAATGGTGCTCATAAGGAGCTACTTCTACTTGGTTGATTTGTGTGTCAGTGTCTGTGTGGGTGAGAGGGTGAGAGTCTATTTTAAGATGTCGTCTTCCTTTCTTAAAGCTCTCTCTTTTGCTTTCTCTATACCTTGACTCTCCTCTCTCAAGCTTACGAAAACAAGATTTCAACTTAGGTCAAACTTTGAGAGCGTGCTGATAGAAAGGAGTGTTTTGAGTCAGAGTATTTCAGGCCAACCCTAGCCACCTGTAAATACTATATGAAGATTCTTTTCGTGCTTGCTTGCTAATTAATTGCTTTGGCTTGACTACCATTTTGATCACTTCTTTCCTCAGTCGCTTAATCCTTAACTCTTGTTTGTTTTGTATTACATGCAGGAAACAATTTCACCTTTTCAAGGTCGGCTAAGATATTAAGGATCCATGAATTCAAACAACTGGCTTACGTTTCCTCTTTCTCCAAACAACCCTTCCTTGCCAACCCATATGCAAACACCTCATTCTCATCAATTTTCTCTAGGCTTGGTTAATGACAATATGGACAATCCCTTCCAGAATCAAGGTACATCTTCCTTGTCCATTTAATCTCTTCGTCTCTCGGTCTGACCAATATTTCCTTTTCGTTTCTCTTTTTTGCTCTATTTATTTAGAATGGAGTCTTGTTAACACTCACGGCAGCAATGAAGTTCCCAAAGTAGCAGATTTTCTTGGTGTGAGCAAATCCGAGAATCAATCAGATCTTGTGGCCTTCAACGAAATTCAGGCAAATGATTCTGACTATATGTTCTCCAGCAATAGCCTGGTGCCTGCCCACAATAGTGTAGTAGCCGCTTCTAACAACTATGAATTTCAAGAAAATGCCAGCAGTCTGCAGTCATTGACACTGTCTATGGGTAGTGCAAGTGGGAAGGGTTCTACATGTGAAACCAGTGGGGATAACAGTACTAACACAGTTGAAGCTGCTGCACCCAGAAGGACCTTGGACACATTCGGGCAAAGAACATCCATATATCGCGGTGTAACAAGGTGTACATGAAGAATCACTACTTTTTTTTACGTGTATTTGTTTCATTGTCCACTTCACAACAATGAAACATAATGCATCCTCATTGAGTTTTTAAGTTGAACCTGCAGGCATCGGTGGACAGGAAGGTATGAAGCTCATCTATGGGATAATAGCTGTAGAAGAGAAGGACAGTCCAGGAAAGGAAGACAAGGTACATATGTTATAGGTCGTTCCTGTTAGAGTTGCTGGGGTTCCGGCGAACTTTACCGTTGTCAGTTAGCATCGAAGTTTAATCATCACTAACTCTGTACTTTTTCATTTTTTGGTTATGGATTGACATGGTCCTAAAACTTCTTGCAGTTTATTTAGGTGAGCAGTTTCATTCTTATAGTTCGTCATTTCTTTCTCTTTTTCTCCCTTTAGTTTAAATAATGAACTCATGAGTTTGTTAACTATTATATGAGCAGGTGGCTATGACAAAGAAGAAAAAGCTGCTAGGGCTTACGATCTGGCTGCACTCAAGTATTGGGGAATATCCACCACTACCAATTTTCCGGTAAGTTTTATTGGTTTTTAAACTGCATATGAAGCAGCATAGGCATTAGGTTCTGCTAGTGACCTACAACTTGTCTCCCACTTTCTCAGATCAGTAACTATGAGAAGGAGCTGGAGGAGATGAAGCACATGACCAGACAAGAATTTGTGGCTGCCATTAGAAGGTACATAAAACTTTTTAGGTCATAATACAATTTGCAGCTAGACCGAAGTAGTTCTAATTGAAGTAACTCGTATACTCAGAATGATATTAATCCTTAATACTTTTCAGAATTTATTCGTGAGATAATTAATGTATTCCTTAATGATTAATTACAGGAAGAGTAGTGGCTTCTCCAGAGGTGCATCCATGTATCGCGGAGTTACAAGGTAAATATCTTGCATGGATAGCTCCATATATTCCCAACCTTCCTCTATCTATCTCTCGCTGTCTTGTGTTCTCTCTTTCCAAGTCTCAAAGTAATTAACGTTGAACAGGCATCACCAACATGGAAGATGGCAAGCAAGAATCGGTAGAGTTGCAGGGAACAAAGACCTCTACTTGGGAACTTTTAGTAAGTCATTTGCTCTTCATGCACACGTCCGTATTCCTTCAAAATAACTAGAAATATAAGAAACTGTCTTGGCATCCTCGTTAAGAACTCTCTTTCTGAGTGGAGTTATATAGAGTTCACAAGAAATTCTATTCTGGGTATTGCTCCGATTGTTAACACGATGTCTATGGAATCATTTAAGGCACGGAAGAGGAGGCTGCCGAAGCTTATGACATAGCAGCTATAAAGTTTAGGGGGCTTAATGCAGTGACCAACTTCGACATGAGCCGATATGATGTGAAGGCAATTCTTGAAAGCAATTCTTTGCCGATTGGAGGGGGGGCTGCTAAACGACTCAAGGAAGCGCAAGCAATGGAATCGTCGAGAAAACGAGAAGAAATGATAGCTCTTGGTTCAAGTTTCCAGTACGGAGGTTCTAGTTCTAGCAGGCTACAAGCATATTCTCTCATGCAGTCATCATTTGATCAACCACAGCCATTACTCACTCTTCAAAACCATGACATTTCTCAGTACCACCAAGATGCCTCCTTTCAGCAAAATTATCTTCAGACACAGCTTCATTTACACCAGCAATCTGGTTCTTACCTACACCAATCGAGTCAAAGCCCTCAGTTTTACAATAGTTACATCCAAAATAACCCGGCTTTGCTTCATGGACTGTTGAACATGGG
Source organism: Erythroxylum urbanii (assembly GCA_027568935.1). NCBI lineage: Eukaryota > Viridiplantae > Streptophyta > Magnoliopsida > Malpighiales > Erythroxylaceae > Erythroxylum > Erythroxylum urbanii. The sequence goes on from JAOQML010000008.1 coordinate 23,026,932, forward strand.
CTCTTCTTCATCAATTGTAGACAACAATGGCAGTTCTTGTGGCAGTTATAATGGAGCTTATTTGGGAAACGGACTTGGGATGACCTCGAATTCTACAGGATCTAATGCAGTAGGATCTGCGGAGGAGCTTGCACTTGTCAAGGTGGATTATGATATGCCTTCTGGTGGTTACGGGAACTGGTCTGGAGATTCAGTTCAGGGGTCAAATCCTGGTGTTTTTACAATGTGGAATGACTGACCATGAGATTGTCAGAAGAATGGAACCAAAATATTATGTCAAGAAGTGCATGTTGATGTTTTATAAAGCATCAGCAAATCAGATAACACCAAGAGGTAGGCCTGCTAATAAGTCGAGGCCCTTCTTAAACCCATTTTATTAGGTCAATTGCTTTTTGTTTTTTGTTTTGAATTTTTCTTTCACTAGTTTATTTTTCCTGGGGAATTCAAAGACGATTGTGGGGAAAATCACTGTGGGGATGGTAATCTGGCGTAGGGAGTAGGGAGTACAGCGTTGAATGGAGATGAACTGATGATCAACCCTAAATGACATTAAAATCTCTCTTATGTATCACCGGGTGCAAGTAAGACCCAAAGTTTTGTATGCAAAATATCCATCCCCAGGTTTCTAGGAAACGATCTTTATCAAAAAAAGAAAAGAGTTTTTAACTAATGATGTCTACTATCTGGTTTCTTATACTCTATTAGTGTGAAACACAATCATATTTATATATATACACTTTATCAGCGATAAATCTATAATTTTAGATGTCTTCTTCACTTATAACAGTAAATATTTATTAATATTCGATAAACTAATAAATTTTGTTATATAATTATTTTTGTATTTCCAACATGAGTTAATATACTAAAATAATTCTCAATTAAGCAACATGTCTATTAATTAAAAATTTTATATAGTTTCAGTATTATTAATTTATATTTTTTTCTACATTTACTAACTAGTATATTCTTTTACTACTTTACATGTGAGTCTAACTAGATTCTTATTTAATTATCACTAAACAAGATCATAATCGTCAAATTTCAATCAAAGAACAACAATTATAAATTTAAATTGTTTAAATAATCCTTAATTACTAATAATATAAAAAATATTGACTTCAAAAGAAAATGAGCCAATTTAAGGAGTCATTCAGTTCTAGTTTCCTTTTTTCATTGTAAGTTTTATTTTTCAGTTGATATTAGTAATAAAAACTAAAATAAGAACATGTTTAGTTGAAATTTGTGATAAAAATTTGAAAATGAAAAATTGTGTGGTTTCATTATGTTATGTTTTAATTTTTAATATAATTTTATATGTTAATATTAAATT
>JAOQML010000008.1:23038386-23055727 GCA_027568935.1 Erythroxylum urbanii
CAATCAATAGTATTAAAAATACAATAATAATAATAATAATAACTAATAAATATAATATAATATAAGTAATAAACTAATAATACAACAAAGAAATACAAGTTGTAATAAATAATAAGGAGTGAAAAAAAAGAAAGAAAGAGTTCCAGAACAACCTTGTAAAGAAATAGGGAAAAAGTAAAAACTATTGAAAGAGTTCTAGAACAACCGTATAAAGCAGCAAGAACAGAACAATGGAGTTTGGGTCTCGACAGGCCCAACTCATATGTCTATTCTCTCCCGAGTGTTTGAACTTTGTATAGCTTTCGACAACACTACACTCGCTGCCCTTCTCTAGGGTTCCGTTTCCTTCAATTTTTGGTTGTTCTCTCTCTAAGGAGCGTCCTTTGCACTCTGTTTTTCTTCTTGTCTGGGTATGCTTTAAATTTCTTTGATTCAGTGCAATTGGATCATAACCCTCATGCCTGTGTATATTTGAGAGTATTTGCTTATACTAACTTATTTAGAGTGTATGAGATTCTAAACTAATGGATTTAAGCTGTTTTGGTCGATCAATGGGATCTCCAGATTCTGCTTGAACTCATTTCGTTGATTTTATCTCAACCATTCCTGAACGGCTTGTCGCAACCATTTCTGAATGGCTTTCTTTGTTGGTAGAGATGGCTGGCAAATATTGTGAAGATGTTTCGATCTGTAGATATTTGCATTAGAAGGGCTTTTTTTTCTTGTCTAATTTGTATTCCCCGAGATTTCTACTTTGTTTTAACTACTTCCGAGGATTTTATGTGACTCTATCATAGATCCTAACAAGTCAGCATCTTCCCCAACATGTTGTACTAGAAACACCCAAATCTTATCAATTATTGCCCCCAGCAGTCTAGGTTACACATTTGTGTTTTGAGCGATTGATACAGTGATGTAATGTTCTTATATTTATAAACATGTTATGATTATATATTTATATTGTTGTTGTTAAATACTTGATCCTACTATGTCATCGCATAACATCTGCGTCAATATTTGATGGGAATATTCATTATTGTTGCTGAGCATTGACATACTTCTGATAACACATGAATCATTCTGCATCTCGTCCTTATAGATAAAAGGAGTTGCGCATGTTGGGTTAGAAAATTTCAAAACTAGATTTGCGATTCAATGTTCCAAAATTTGGTGTGTCAACTTTATTTGTTTGCCATTTATTTCTTTCAAATGACTAAAGTAGAAACTTATGTTGGTGCATAACAGCAAGTCAAATAAGATGGTTAAAGCTTATGCACAAGAGCATGTTTATGAGCATCCCTGGGAAAGAGTGACTTCTGCTTCTTGGCGCAAGTATACTGACCCTGAGAACAAACGCACTCTATCCCATATTCTTGAGGTTGACACTTTGAACAAAAAGCTTGATTCTGAATCAGGAAAGCTTTATACAACTCGGGCAATCACCTTGCATGCTCCAGGACCATGGTTCATTGGCAAGATTGTAGGCCAAGATATATGTCATTGTGTTGAATCAACAGTTGTTGATGCCAAAACACGTTCTATGCAACTTACAACCCGTAACATCAGTCTCCAGAAGTTCATAGAGGTTGAAGAAAAAATTCGTTATGAGCCTCACCCAGGCAATCCGAGTTGCTGGACATTATGTAGGCAAGAGACTAGTATACGTATCAAGCCATTGTCAAAATTGGCATCAATGGCTGAGAAGATAGAGCACCGATGTGCGGAAAAGTTCATGCAGAACAGTGTTAAAGGTAGAGAGGTGATGGAAAGAATTTGCAAATATCTTGAAGCTGAAACGGGTGGGATTTCCCTGTAATTTTCACATATATTGATCTGTCAATTCTTGTAGTTTTAGTGCTACTGCTTTTGGCTTTAGGGGTCTTCTATTTCGAAATAACTAGGCAATGTAACAAACAACATATATTGGAGGAAAACCTTTAATGGTCAGGAGGTCGTGCAAAATTCTGCATATCGTAAAACATGAACTGGACATCTTGTTCTGATGCTTTCCCTTCAAATACAATCTTTAGAATAAGGATGTTTGTTTGGAGTACATCTCTTCCGGTTACTTCAATTGGTATACCTGTAAATGGCAGCATTTACGTTGTGGTGATGGGAATTGCATATGGTTACTGCTTGTCGAGCATGTGCTCTCAAGATGCACGAGCTGAGAATCTGAGGCTTGTCATGTCTCGGAATTAAATGCAACACGGAACTGGAGATTTTTGTATGTATAATGTATTTCATTTTGACGTTCTCATTAATATTTGTGAGCTCTTGAGATAAGAAGGTACTCCTGTACTTAAATGTCATATTAAGGGGAAAATAATTATTTGTAGGCACCTTCAAAACCTTCTACTCGTGGATCGATGAGAGGTATAAATTATAACCTTCGATACATGATGAGAACACATCCTTTATTCTGTGAAAAGATCTAATTTAGTGATTATAATTTACCTATGGTATTAATTTAGTCCGAAACACGTTAGGAACTGACTCCATTAAATTTAAATCCACGTTAAAATTGATATACCTATCGTGTGTATAATTTATGTGAAGGGGTTAGACCATTGGCAAAATGGGGTTTTTTAGTCAAACAAAGTAGGAAGTAAAGCAGAGGTTATTGGCTCCCACACGACTGTAAATAACGCACAAGAGGCGGCTAACGGTGTTAGGGATGAGGATAAGCTTATCTAACCACTTTCAAGGGCAAATGCAAACTGATTTTTCATGATCATATTCGGCTTTAAGCAATAATACTTACAAGATTGGTAAGATCATCTAATCGTTAACAAATTAACCAATCGAAGAAAATGATTAAAAGATAAATTGCACACAAGATCAGAAGACAAACTGACAATAAATCTACTAAATTAAAGTGATAAAGGTTTCAAACTAAGAACACATCATAAAATAACAACAATAATCATAACAATACACAATAGGAATTTTGTTGATACATGGGATTTGGAGAGACCCAATAGTAAGCAAACTAAATTCTCGTCTATCTTTATATATATATATTTACACCACACTTAACTACTCATAGAAATCAAACTTCAATAAAACTATAGTTGATCGATGATTGTTAAACTTTAGAACTCTTCTATCATCATGTGTTTCTATTTCATGTAACTTTTGTCTCTTATCAAACTTTCAAAATCTAGAAGGATATTTAAATCGCACACAATCTCCTATACAGACGTGTGTAGTGATTGTGTCCCTCGATACTTGATATTTTGGAGATACACAATTCTAATAACTTATACAATCGACAGACATGGTCATATCCTCCACGTACACAGTCATACTAACTTCACATGAGTATTTCTATCTTCAAACATCACTTTTAACTCGTACATAGTTATACAAGCTTACATGTTCATCCATACGATTGTGTCCACCATTAACATGAGCATGTGCTCCAAAAATAACTTCCAATCCTCAATTTCTGCCTCAAATCCACTCGATCTTCATTCAATTTGACCTATAAAGACAATTAACTGCCTCAAATCTGCCCGATCTTCATTCCTTTTGATCCATGAAGACAATTAACACTTTCGAGGTCTAAAGTTAGTGGAATTATCTTATAAAACATGTCTAAAATGAGGTTGGACCTACAATAATCTCCCCCTCCACTCCATTTAGGAGGAAAAATCATCCACCACATTAATCACGTGAAATCTATCCTAGCGAGCTTACTACAAAACTCAAGATTGCTCTCGGGAGCCACCTTCGTTAATATGTCTAAACCATTCTTGTCCAAATAATCGATCTCCTCTTGTATTGCTTTCAACCAAGAGTTTGTCCCCGACTGAGTGAACTTCTTGAAAATTCTATAGCTCTCCCTCAATAGTAACTTAGAGATATTCTAAAATCAAGTGTCTAGTTGAAGGCTTCTTCACTCTAATTGACCTTTGAAATTAGACATCTTCCAACACTTAACTAGTAACTCCTCTTACTCATAATACTCATGGACCTCATTTACGTCATCCATAAGATGTGACTTATGCGAGTCATCTCCATCAAATTTCATCTGGTCATCACCATCTTGTACCAACTCATATCCTTCTCCTTCTTCACATATATGTTGATCAATGATAATAGAAATAAGCATAGAATATGCAGTACTGTAAGACAAATCATTGAAAGGAGTCTTGTCTTTTTTAATGAGATTTGTACCCTTCTCATGCTCACTGAAGAGTATGTACTTGCTTATGGCTACCTTCTGCTTTTTTTTGTAAAGCCTGTAGTCAAACTTCTCATTTCCTTATCAACAAAACGTATAAGCAGTAGTCTTCGAATCCAACTTTGATCTCTACTCCTTTGGCATATGCTTAATTGCTTTGCATCTGAACACCCTTAGATGCATATAAGTCAGATCTTTCCCTTTCCACACTCTCTTGAAAATATCAAGATCTAATGATACTAAGGACTTCTATTGATCACATAAATAGTAGTTCAAACCACGTCACCCCAAAAGGACTTCAGTAGCTTTGACACTTAAAGCAAATACTAAACCTTCTCCATAATGGTTCTATTCATCCTCTTGACAACACCATTGTACTATGTGGGTACCAAGTTTTGTCTTCTCATATCTTATTTCATGTCTCGCATAATATTCCTCAAACTCATTAAAGGTGTACTCACCTCCATTATTAGTTCGGAGATACTTAATCTTTCTATTCATCTCACTTTTCACCATGACACGAAATCTCCTAAAAGTCTCAAACACCTGATTTTTAGTTTTCAACATAAACACCCAAGTCTTACTTGTAGCATTATTGATAAAAGTAACAAAATATTTGTTTCCAACTAAGGACTCCACCTCCATGGAACCACATATGTTGGAGTGTACAAACTACAACTTAGTCTTTCTTCTGGTAGATTTTTTATGGAAAGACACTAGATGTTGCTTTCTCGCAACATAATAATCACAAGGTTGAGATAAACAATAGTCTTTGTGTAAGATATTGAATTGACAACTAGTAATTTGATCCCTTTCTCACTAATACATCCCAATATCTAGTGCCACAAATACAGAGAATTGTTCCATTCAAATGCAATTAGTTCTCCAGTATAAACCTTTAAGTGTGTCCTATAAACCTTTAAGTGTGTCCTATATAAGGTGCAGTAAAATCCACCACAAGAAACTATTTTTCAGTGATCCTTTAGACAACTTTCACTTTCCATCCTTAAATGTGTGCTTAAAGAAATTAAAAAGAATTTGAATGATGAATGCCAAAACTTAGTATCCTTTTTGGTCAAGCACATTAGTAGACGACAAATTGAAATTTAAGTCTGGAATGTGTTGGTACATCTCTCACGATCAATAGGTATCCAACATCAATCTAAAATCAGATGTCCCCTATGCCAACGATGGTAGCATAGTTCTGATTGTCCATCTTCACATTTTCAAAATCATCAATCTTATAAGTAGTGAAGTATTCCCTCTTCGAAAGACAGTGATAAGAAATCCATGTATCAATAAGCTACTTAGAATCTGAGTGACTAACTTGAAAATATTAATGATCACACAAATTAATAACACCTCATCATCTATGCTTGAGGTTGTTATCGTAGTGTTATTGTTGTCTCCTTCTTTCTGGTTGTTTTGCTTCTTTTGGTTTCTCTTCCACTCATGGCAGAATTATTTTATATGACTTGTTTTTGTGTAGTGGTGACACGTTCTAGTCACCTTGCCATATCTAAACTTTTCAACCTATTCTTATACTTACCTTGCCCTTTGGGACCTCTTTATTGTTGCTTCCCCTGTTCGGTACCATAAGAGTTTGTACATTGTTGATATTGTTCTCCTTCCTTTCAATCTCTTCATTAAACATGCTCTCTTTGATCACATCCAAAGAAAGTATACCATCTGAAGTGAAGTTGTTGATAGTCACAACTAAAGTTTTCCAACTATACGAAAAGAACTCAATAAGAACAAAGCTTGCAGCTTATCATCAAAGATGTTCTTTATCGTAGTCAACTTATTGATGATATTCTAAAAGACACTAAGATGCTCCAACTCTGACTTTCAAACCTTCAACTTTACATTCACAAGAATTTTTAACAAAGAGGTCATGTTGTAAGCAGAATTTCTCTAATAAAGACCCTCCAATTTCTTTCATAGCTCAAAAGGATTTGTATCTTGGTATAGGTGGTTAAATATACTAACATCAATCCACTATTTAATAGTTTCCAAGGTTTTCTACTTTATCTTTTCCCACTCTTTATCTATCATCTTCTCTATTTTAGAGAAACGTCGTCTTTTATAGTTTGTCCGTATTAATTGGATCATAAAGATCCTTGAGATCTTCCATCATAGGTCTCCATATTGAGTAGTTGGTCAACGTCAACTTGACCATAAAGTTATTGCTAGTGTCCATACCTAAGGCTTTGATACCAACTATTGGGCTCCAAGTAATAACACCCACAAGATTGATAAGATCTCTTAAATAACAAACTACTCAAATGATAAAGATGACTGAAAGATAAATTGCACATATAATTTAACATGAAAAACTCTCCATTGTGGAGGTAAATACCATGAGACAAACTGATAATAAATCTACTAAATCAAATAGCAAGATATAAGTGATAAAGGTTTCAGGCCAAGAACTCTGCACAAAATAACCACAACTAAACTCTCATGTAGCTCTCTAAAACTTCCAGGATTGGGTGCAAATTGAGATATGTACACACACACACACACACACACCAATACCCAACTAATCCTAGAAATCAAATTTTAATAAAATTGTCCTTGAACAATGATATTTGGAGTTCAAAACTCTTATATCATCATGTATTTTTGTCTCATACAACTTTTGTCTCTTACCCAACTTCCAACATCTAAAACAAATAAGATTTTTAAACAACATACAATCTCCCACACTGTTGTGTGTGGTGACTATATCCCACGATACTCGATGTCATGAAAATATACAACTCCTATGATTCATACGGTTGGCAGACATGGTCATGTCTAACTCTATATGGGCATGTTTATCTTCAAAAGTTGTCTTTTAACTTCTACATGGTTATAGAATTTTACACATTCATCCATATAATCGTATCTACCATTGACACGGGTGTATACAAGCCAGACACGGGGATGTGCTCTAAAAAAAGCTTTCAATCAATAGCTTTTGCCTCAAATATGCCAATCTTCGTTCCTTTTGATCCATGAAGACAGCTAACATATCAGGAGACCAAAATAATTATTCTAGAAAACATGTGTAAATTGAAGGTAAACCTATAATAGATCCAGTTTAGCGGCGTTTTATCATTCCTAAGCCAATTACAGTTGAATCTGAGCATTCTGGTGTAGAAGCTTTGTGTTGATGATAGTGGGTCGCCAAAACGTGACAAAAATGGAAGGGAAGAACCTGCCAATCATATTACAACAAAGAGAGAAGCTAATGTTGGAAAATCAGGATGGGACCCAATCCCGATAGTAGTGAAATAATTATGAATCTTTTTCTTATTTTTATTTCCCAAAAACCAAAATCACTTTTATTCTATAAAATCATTAACACATAAATCAAAGTGTGAATCTTAATTTATACCTTATTCTGAAGCTTGATCCTTTTCTTGTAATATCCCACGAATCATTTCCGAAACCGTTTCATCTCAACCATTGTAGCCGTATAAGTATTTGGCCTCTAACAGTATCTACATAATAAGTTGAGAGAACTCTATAGCTCTTACAAAGAGGGTTAAGTAATAAGTGCTAGCTCCATTACAACTTAAGCCTATTTATAATAAGTTTTGGACGTTTTAATAATTTAATCGAAGTTAAATTATAATTTCAATTAAAATTTAATTAGAATTACAAATAATTCTAATTAAATACCAATTATGCTCAAATAAGATCCAATATCTCATATTGATTCCTACTTACTAAATATTTTCTATTTAATCATAAAGATTTTTTAAACTTTACAATAAAGTTTAACTTGATTAAAATAACTCTGTTTTTTACAACTCGTTTTTTATATGTGACCCATTAGGTTTCCAATATGTTGACAATGATTATAAATTATAATTCTAATTCATAATTAAAATTAGATAAATTAAAATTCTTTTTAATTTATCTTTAATTCTCCAATTAAACAATTTATAATCATAAATCAATATTGACATCTAGCAACGCATTTTAACTATCCAAATATTTAAGAATGTCAAATTAGTTTTGACTAATCTTTTAATACATGATTTTTTCTATATAATTCAATCATTTCATCATACAATATTTTGATCAGACAAAGCATGGAATTAATGTCTACTCTTTTTAAATCCAATCATATTAGTTCTCTGTCATTAGCTATCAATTTAATTAATAACATTTGTAAACTATTTATAAAGAGTCATTCCACCTTGGACAAGGATTTCTAGAATTAATACTAATCAAGAGCAAAGGTCAAGGATTTCTAGAATTAATACTAATCAAGAATAGAACATTCTCCCTAATTACTTTAGGGTAATGAATCATATTTTGATCATACAACTACCTCTATATAGTTCATGTTGCATCTAATAACTACCGATTGAACGACCTATGATTAAATAAGTCATAAGTAGTATCAAAACATAACAATTTATGTACAATATAACTTTGGAGACCTCAAGTTAAAGTATCATTTATATAATCATCACAATGAAAATTTCCATAAACTGACAAGTAATGTTCCAATAGGTTTCTCATATCGGGCTAGTTCAATAAACTTATTTTTTAATAAGTACCTATATATTTGTTTAAGTATCTCTACAATTTAACCTATGAGATCTACTACTTCCTTCGTAAGGATAAGCATAATGTGTGCTAGCATTTTTACGTTCTACTAATATCCAATCTTACCATAACAATGACTAAGAACAATTTAGAAATAATACATAAATGTAATATAAATCTCATTATAATTTTATTTTGAATGTATAATTATCACATGGACTTTATCATATACATCTAAACATGATAAGATAAAGAATGCTTTTAAATAATTTTCACTAAACTTCAATCAAACCGATTGACTGTAGGACATAAATTAACAAGTAAACCAACAAATAAGCCACTATCCCCAACATTTCCAAGATGGATAAGGCTTCGTTGTTAGGATATGAAAGAACTTCTCAAAGTGATGCTAGTAGAATGGCAAATTTTGGGTTTGGGAATGATTTTCTTCGAAACTGGTTATTTGTTTTAGGTTTAATTATATAAATAAAGTGAAATATATTTTAAATTATTATTCAATATAATTAATTTTAACAAGTTAATTGAAAGGGAAGTTTATTGACAGCGTTGGACAGGATGACAATACAATAGCAACAAAATGTTGGTGTGGCACGTTAGGGAGATGAATAACACACAATAACAGATGTTTGACAAAAAATCTGTCATTGGGGGTCTAATGCATTTCACGTTAAGATCTACTTAATATTATAGATAATTTAGATTTTGTAGTTTTCTGCAATCTTCTCACTTTTTCCAAAGTCACGTGGAGACGGCATGTTAATAAATATGATTGATGGGAAAGTATGTCGCACATGCTGTATATCTAACTTATGTTACTCTAAAGTTTATTTGCATAATTGATGTGTTTTATTAAAATAATCTAAATTTTGTGATACGCATTAATAAGAATTCTTAATCTTTCAACAATCATCAGTGATTATATATATTATATGTGGAGAGAAATATCATTTTATTTCAGAATTTATAATTTGGTGAATATTAATCTTCTAGATGTACAGCATCGATTATCGAATTAGAATTCTTTCGTGAAGATTCTATTCCGCCTGATAAGTTCTCCCAACATGTTGGAGCGCTCAAGCAGAGCATTATTGGAGCAGTAACTTTCCCACCAAAAACATACGATGTTGTTCTTTATGTCAAATAACTTTTTACTTGTACAGTTCTCGGTATTCAGAAATTTGAAGGGCAAGTTACTGTAAGAGACACGAGGCTAGTATTAAGAACAAAGCCTCAAACAATAAAATGACGAGTTAATCAACGTATACTTGGATATTTAACCAATTTCTATACCTTTTAGCCCATCTTTAACTATCTCAGGATAACAATACAAATAAGATTTTTACGATATGACATTCATACCTAAGACTAATATCTTTCCCTACTACAATCATCTCAAATATCTAGAACATTGGGCTATTACAAGACAAAGAAATGGGATTAAGCCACCAAAGACATAACTTAAAATTTACAAATTAAGCAACGTGTGCGTGTTTTAAGGATATTTCATATCACATAGTAAATTGCACACACCAAATGCCACGGGAAAACGTTACGACACATCTCGATCTAATCATGACAAAGTCCCACCAAACCAGCAGAGACTAAGGCTTAAAACACTGGTGCCAACATATTAATTTCGCCAATAACAAGATATAGTCCTTTATAATGCGGATATTTTCAACCCTGTCCTTCTCCCGCTCTCCCTTCCCCAAATACACAACAATTAAAAGGGACATCTGATTAGATACTTGGCGCACTCAGAAGTCCAAAGATGAAAATGAGCGTCATATTTCATGACATAAGACTTCACCCCCATTAGATCTAAATTTTCTCAAGCTTCTCAGCCTTAACAATGGGGTTTGCTTTTGCTATGGCTTCACGTGCAGCAGTACGATAATCGAACTGGCAGTCATGTTTGTCAGAGTAGCGATGAGATGCACAGAAAAGGTTCCCACATCGACACTTGAATCCAGTTAAACCAACTCGTTTCTTGCAAGTGCTGCACCGGCTTGGACCTTCCTTTGGTTTTATGTCAGCACTCTCCCCTGAGACTAAAACACAGGATGTCTCTGCAGACATGGTCTTCGCCTCCACTGCATTAATCTGCACATTAACAGTCTCATTGACAATGATTCCACTTCCGTTACTGCTTGATGATCCATCCACAATACTTCCTATGGATGACACAGCAAGCTTAGCCTGTTCCTGTTTCATCAGCATGTCCTTGTGGCACTTGGAACACATGTTCATGGTGGCAGCACTTCCAAAGAAGCCACAGTTGTTAACGCACAAAATAGGACGGTCAGGAGGAGCTTGGCATCCTGTCTCATCATGGTCCATTTTTACTCTGCTCATCAAATAATGGAAAACGGTTTACAAGGGAGGGTAACTGCATAACATATAGAAGATTAACTCTTCATTCCACTATTCATGTATTTATTAAGCAATGGGTTTGTAACATAGCAGACATATATGTGCAAGATACAATGTATGAAGAACAGTAGCTAATAAGAAAATTACAGTAGTGAAGAAGAAAAGAAAAACATATGGAATGAAGACGCACATCTGTTATTAAACAAAACTATGGAACAGAATCCAAGAGACCCAAGCTCCTCACCAACTTAATTTTTCTTACGGCCACATCCATGCACAATTCTGGTGTGCTACAGATATGCATGTCTATGTGATTGCGTGAATAAAAAAATAAGAGGGAAAGGTGAAAATAAGAGATAGGGGTTGGCAGAACGGGAAAATGGCAGCAACAATAAGAATTTCAAAGAAGCATTTTCATTTTAATTGCAAAATTGGGAGGTGAGTTCTGATTAGAGAGCAAATTTGACAGGCTTTAAAGTCAATCATCCCTCAACATAGGGAGCAAGCAGTTAATGGGTGTCGTATGATTAAAATATTTTAAGCATCACAGGGAGAAATTACAAAAGGCCAGACATCATAAACAAACACAAAACTTTTGTAAGTAAATAATGGATCTTTATGGGATAAGAACCACAAGCAACGACAATATTAACGCATAGATAGATAGAAAACAATGAAGTATGGAAGATGGTTCAAATAACATGATTGAATAAACTTCCGGCATATACACATGCAAAATTCCAGTAAAAATGTCTCTAACACGTACCTTTAACTTATTTGAAATGCTAGGAACATTGTACACGATTTCCTACCTCTTTTGGTGAATATAAATAGGAAAACATTGACCACTTAATTAAAATCATAGCTGCATTAGCAACAGCTGCCAAAAGCGAAATCACAAAAGTTTCCTACTTTTCATTAACATGATAAAACCGGAAACGCTCTAATCAATACCAAAGAATTCAAAGAACAATGAATCAATCAAAATCCCAATTTCCAAAGATTTAGGACACCAAAGTTCAACCAGTCGCACCTACCAAACAAAGAAAGAAATCAAGAAAATTACGTCAAAATAATCGATTACGTAACATCGAAAACCTGAATTCGATAACTAGCCATGGAAAACATGCATACCCAGTCATGCGGTCTAACAAGACATAAACTACCATCACAAAATCGAAGCAAAATCAAATAATTCGTAAATTATAAACACCCAAAAGCAAGAACTCGTAATAACATAAAAGAATAAATCTTTAAAAATATATAAAATTAAGAACAAACGTGAATGAAGTGGAACCTGTTTGTTAAGGCACGCGAGCGATTCCTCAAAAGACCGATCTTGAAGCTCAAAATCGCATCAGATGAGCTCCTCCTGGGTGGGTGAAACAAAGCAATAATTAATATAACAAAAAGGAGAAAATAAATTGCAAAATAAAGGAGGAAATCGAGATTAAACAAAAAAAACCCTAACCCTAAAAGGAATGGACCAGATCGCAGCAGAGGCAGAGAGAAGAGAGAGATTGAATTTTGGTTTGGGTTTCCAGAGAGGTTTTTAATTTGGGTATTGATTAGAGGATGACGTGTCTGTTGGAGGCTGGAGGCGCGTGTATATTGTTCGTATTACTATTTTATCCTTACGGTGGGAACAAAGTAACGAGTTTGCCATATTCTGCGGCTTTTGTGTATAGGCTAGTGGTCCATGTCCATCCCCAAGTGTCCAATCCATCGCTTGGAGTGGGGAGATTAGGTGAGACGATAATTACTTTACTTGTGTTGTGTTATTTTATGATGGTTTAAGGTTATAGTTACAAAGATGTTAAGAATTAGTCAAGTGGTTGGAAAGGACAATTATGAATGAGAGGGTGTTGAATTTGAATATGCCTTCTGAGTTCTGAATTCTTGGACGTGAAGCATAGCTTTGCTTGCTTTTGTTGGTTGGTGTGGTCCCAAAACAAACCAGGGTGGCAAAATTAAAAATACTGAAAAACAAAAAGGAGAGATCTTCATTCAGTTAAGGAGATGGTGACTTACCAACAACACATATGACACAGGCAGTAATATATTTCAAAGAAGGTTGTGCTTACCATCTGGGCATGCGCAGGAACCAGGGCCAGGGACCTTTTGCCTTTGTTTGCTTTTGCTTCAATTTAAAACACACCACATTTTTCTTACAAGTCTTGTGTCTTCATGGTTCCTGCATGAGTCCTTTTTGCTGCACCACACAACACAACTTTTACTGTTAAATGCTTCCCTTCCCTTCCCTTCCCTTCCCTTCCCTTCCCTGCATAATCTGATACTGATATCCAATTTAATGTAAATATTGCCTCTTTCCTCACCTTAAACATTTATTCCCATGGAGATTACCAACAAAGAAATCAAGTTGAAAATGGATGATTATCAAGTCATCCAGCAAATTGGAAGAGGAACCTTTGGAGCTGCCTTTCTCGTCCTTCACAAATCCGAGAATAAGAGGTAGGACAGTCCTCTGCTTTTCTCAATAATCAATGTTTTCACGTTATGCTTAGCGCAAGCTGTATGTCATTCATGTTCAAAAACTTTCTCTGCGTCCGTAGGTATGTAATGAAGAAGATTCGTTTGGCCAAGCAGACAGAGAAGTTCAAACAAACAGCTCATCAAGAGGTTAATCTCGCGTTTTTATTTTTCCCAAGCTGATAGAACTTTTGGCACAAGCTTGTTTCTGGTTTGCTCCTCTGCATCGTCTCATACTCGCATCTAGTTAAGAAATTGATGACTAATGTCTAAATCTATGCGTTGCAGATGAATTTGATAGCAAACCTCAATAACCCCTACATTGTCAAGTACAAAGACTCATGGGTGGAAAAGGTAACATTCCAGCTAGATTCTCTTGTTTGCTTGCATCATGTCTTCCGTCATTATCTTTGTTCATGTCTTGCAGGACTGTTATGTATGCATCGTGACTAGTTACTGCGAGGGAGGAGATATGTGAGTCAATGCAGTAAGGAACTTTCAATTTAACTATCTCTTGTACCAGGCTACAGCTAATGCTAGTTGTTGTTTTTCTCAAAAATTAATCAAACAGCGCCCAAATGATAAAGAAAGCTAAAGGAACGTTTTTTTCTGAAGAGGTAAGGATCATGGAATATCTTCAAGAAAAATCTTCCTTGGATGTACAACATAAATTTTCTCTGCCTACTCTTTCTCAGAAGCTATGCAAATGGCTAACCCAGTTGCTGTTAGCAGTGGACTACCTCCACTCAAATCGTGTCCTCCACAGGGATTTGAAAGTATGTACCTGAAACTATTCTGATTTCAAAGACTTAACTCCTAATATCTATCTTGATATAACCTTATTTATGCCAGTGCTCCAACATATTCCTAACAAAAGATGATGACATCCGGCTAGGTAAGAACCAGATAAGGCATTTTTCTCTTCTCAATTATACCGCCTCCAAATGTGCCCGAAATTCCATATCTCCCTATACGTTTCCAGGTGACTTTGGATTTGCAAAATTGCTCAACAACGATGATCTCACATCCACGGTAATGACATACATTACCCCTTCTCTGCCTCCGTCACACACTGCCTGTAATAACATCCTATCTTCCGCATGAAATTAAATTATTTTAGTACAAGATCTAAAACTGGCACAATCAAGGCCTTCAAAACAACATGAAATTCAAGTTGGAACCTTCAGCATATGTTTAGAAACTTCCTACAGTCTTTGGCCCCAATAGAATCTCTTATTACCAAATAAAAGTTTGAATTTCTGGTTATCTTCTCTGGGAAACCGATGAAAACAGAAATATATTCCCTTTGTTGCTTTCAATTTCTTGGCAAAATTTTTCTGCTTATAATAGGATAACATCCTTGCAGATTGTAGGCACTCCCAACTATATGTGCCCAGAACTTCTTGCTGACATTCCCTATGGCTACAAATCTGATATTTGGTCGTTAGGTCCTGATCATCCTCCTTGCTCTGTTTCGTATTGATTGGATTTGTGCTGGTATAATCTCCTTAACTGAATGCATTTTACCTTAAACTTGGGCAGGTTGCTGTATGTTTGAGATAGCAGCACATCAACCTGCATTTAGAGCGCCAGTAAGTGTAGCATTAACCATAAATTAGCAATTCAACAATCAAACCTTTTATTTTCGTTTACATGATACTGAGTCGCCTGCATTGTGATCAGGATATGGCAGGACTAATAAGCAAGATAAATCGTTCCTCCATTTCTCCACTCCCAAGTGTGTATTCATCTTCATTGTAAGTACTGTGATAAATCTTGCATTTCTCAACTCCAGATGAGTTCCTTAAGCTTAAGCGATATAGCAATTGTTTCAATATATTAGGTGATTGGTTTCTGCCTGCAGAAAACAATTAATCAAAACCATGCTAAGGAAGAACCCGGAGCATAGACCAACGGTAAGTCCATAAGCATTGGCTCCTCTTATCTTTCAATAGAACGCACCGGCTTGTTTTGATATGAGCTTTTCTGGTAAAATTTAGGCCGCAGAATTGTTAAGACATCCTCATTTACAACCTCACCTAGCTCAGTGCCACAATCTATCTCCTGTTTTTATCCCGGTAAAGTCCGAACACAGCTGCAAGAATAAACCAAAAGGAAAGTTGTTTGATAATTCCGGCTTGTACACTATTGGCAAAGGAAAGAAATCAAGCCCATTGAAGGAGTCTGGGTGCAGTCAGCGAAGAAAGGATGAAACTTTTAGAAATGCACCCGCAAATGGCTTCTGTGATAGTTTGGAACAACCTGAAAGTGCCATTTCGTCGGAAACAAGGAGTCACCAGGAAAATGGAAAGCTAGAGTCCACCTCTGAACAATGCTGGAGAATCCAAGACAAACTGCAGGTACTTGGAGCTAACCCAATAAACATTAACAGACCAAAATTACCTGCAGTTCCCAAATGCAACCATGGTTCTTCTGGTAGTCGTATTGAGACAGGGTGTCATACAAGAGCTATACATAGAACTTCATCTGCAGGTGAAATGACACCACCTCTACATCCCTCAACTTCAACTCAGACAGGAAAACAACACAATCATGAAGTGAGTGGAGGAGGGTCATCAAGTGGCATCTCGTCGATGAGTACTCTGACCTTTTTGAATAGCGAAGAAACAAGGATTGTATGGAATCCCAAGACCCTGCAGAGAGCAGAAGCTTTGGAATCACTGCTGGAGTTATGTGCAGGGCTGCTGAGAGAAGAAAGGTTTGACGAGTTGGCTGGTGTGCTAAGACCTTTTGGTGAAGAAGTTGTGTCATCAAGAGAAACAGCAATTTGGCTGACGAAAAGCCTCATGAAGATGCACAGATATGGCAGTAAGTAAAGTAGCTTAGTTTCCGGACGGTTTCCTTGGTTAACCATTCCCAAAATAACTATAACTATTCATTTAATTAGTTTACTCTTATTATTTATAAATTTTTTAATATTTTTATATTTAATCAATATAAAATACTTTAACACCTTAAAAGAAATCCGATATATCGTTAAAATTTTTATTTGGATAAAACAATTTAGTCAATTCTATATACATGTACGGGTATGCGTGCATGTGGATGTGTGTCATTACTTTGACATATTTTATAGTAGAAGACGTATTACCTTATTAACATAGCATATTATGTTAGAGAGAGAGATTAACTTTCTTCTTATATTATTTTATTTTGATTATGTGCTATTTAGTGATATACTACATTATTATTTGTATGTTAAAGGTGTAGGTGGTGTCAACCCTGGTTAGGGGCAAACAGTGCACCTACCCATGGCCCACTATAAAAAAGATCTCCATCAATGTGTGTAACATTACCAAGCTTTACTTAGCATTGATACAATATCAATGTGTGTATAATAAATATAGTATAAATGTAGAGAACGATGATGATTAAGTTAACGTTAACTTGTTATACTTATAAATAATTTTGAAATATTTAGGTGTATTTTTACCTTCTAATTTCTTTATTTTCACAAACATATGCATTTAAGGTATTTCAACTTAAAAATTGGCAATAAAATTTTTTTACAATTTTGTTTTCTAAGTTTTGAGTGTAATTTAAAGGTAAAGTTTCTGATCTTTTTAATGTATTTTTAGCTTATTAAATATTTGAATATGTTATAATTAATTTGTAATTTGCCATTAACGTAGACATTATATTAGCATTTTAAATCATAACATTAATATTAAATAATATTGTATTTATTTGTGTTTCTTC
>JAOQML010000008.1:23071854-23086030 GCA_027568935.1 Erythroxylum urbanii
TAATAATAAAAATAATAAATAAATAAAAATAATACTTCAGTGATTTACAAATACTACTTTTTTTATAACGAAGAAGTAAGGCATAAACTGCAGACGAAGGCAACAACGGGCTTGGACTCCCAAACCCGTAAGCCATCGTTTTCTTTAACTGCTCAATATTCTCTTCTTCTTCCTCTTCTCTTTTCTTGCTACTTTCCCCATGATTTGAGGACACCACTCCATAATCACGCATCTTTCTTCGTTGATATCTTTATTTCTCATCCTCTAATATTATTCGCTCCTGCACTCAATTCCCTCTTCTAGTAAGAGTCTGCGCTGGTGGTTGTTGGGACTCTTTGTCTTTAAAGTAAGAGAGTGAAAGAGAGCAAAACAAATATCTAGCAATGGATTCCCAAGTGATGGTGGCGCTTGCTCTTTCTCTTTTGGGTGGATTAAGCACCTCAATAGGTCTATTATCCGAAAGACTTTTGCGTTGTGCTTGTTTCATGTACTTTGGATTACCAAAGATTTGTTTTTGTTTTACCCTCTTATATTTCGACTTCAATTTCATTTGAAATAAAGATAAAAGAATATGATGGCTCACAAGTGTTCAAGCATTGCGTTCTTTACATTGTTACTGTTTTGCAAAAGGTTTTAAGTTTTGGCCTTGTGTATGAATTGTCGGCTTTTCACTGCAGCTTGGTCTTTATGAAGATAAGTTCTAATGCAGATTGGGGACGTGCTCTGTTCTCTTTATTTCTGACCTGACCTAACACATTACATAGCCATTCTAGGCTAATAATTGTGGAATGAGCCAGAACAATCATTCATTAGGATTGGGTTTTGTTCTTAGCAGTCATTACGTAGAACATGTAGTTAAGTTCGAACAATTTCATCTATTTGCCACGTCCTGTTTGGTGAACCCAGGTCCAGCTTAGGTCTATTTTTGTTCTAATGAGTACTATCGCTTCATGAAACAGGTGCACTATTTGTAATTATTAGCCGGACACCCAACTTGAAGATGCTTGGGCTTTTACAGGTGATTCTTGGGAGCTGAATTCTATATTTTATGATTAAGGAAAGACTGGTGCCTTGTTAATTTCTTTCTTGCCTCTACACCTTGGGAAGGATTCTTTTATGAAGTTTTGGTTTTTCTTGTTGATTTTGTTGCTTAGATTTTTTTTGTTTAGAACTAGCCAATGTTATGTTGGGCGTAAATTTTATTCATTTTACTTCGTTCATTTGGTCGATTAATTGTAGGCTACTGGAAAAAAAATATTTAGTTACCTTTAGTGGTCTAAAATTGGATAGCAACTGGATAGAATTTCTTGGGTTAAGGTTGTTTAAACTTCTCTTTCAGGGTTTTGCTGCAGGCCTGATGCTGAGTATATCTTTCCTAGATTTGGCTCATAATGCCATAAATTCTATTGGCTTTTTGAAAGGCAACCTGTGGGTAAGCTATATCGTAATCGCTATTGGATTCTACTGACATTCTGTATTTCTTTTAATTTACGTAAATGCATTTTGGGAGTTGTGGTGTCTCTGCAGTTTTTTGGAGGTGTTCTTTTCTTTGCTATTGTTGCCAAATTCATCCCAGAGCCAGCGTTTACTCCAGAATCAGATGCTAAAAGCAAAAAGGTTAGGGCAATCTATTAACCTAATTTACTGGCTGACATCATTTTAGTTGGCATTGTCTGGTTCTTTATGCAGCTAAGTTATTGGAAGGTGTTTTGACAGTTTTACAATATGCTTGGTAACAGAAAAATGGGGATGTTGGGGGAAAAGACATTATGAAAAAACATCGTCGCCAAGTTTTATTCAGCGGCATTATCACAGCAATAGGTATTCCTACCTGACAACTATAGCTTAGTTGCTCCATAGTTCATGGAGTTGGAAACTCTACTTTTCATTTTGGACAGAAGATATACTAAACATAACTTTAAATCAAGGGTCATAGTATTTTAGAATGGATGTATACTTTATTCTGGATCTCAGAATCCAGGTATCTTAAATCAAAAGAAGTTCTAGGGAACTTATGTAACTTTTCTGATTGAATGTATCTCTTCACTGATGATTTGCAGGCATAAGCTTGCATAATTTTCCAGAGGGGATGGCTGTTTTCCTTGGGTCAATGAAGGTAGTATGGGTAATAGTGGATTGGTTTTATGACTAAAGTACTCTATCCGCAACTAAGTTAATGGAGGAGTTGATGTTCAATTATTACTTAGAACTATTGGTCCTTTCCACTAGCTGAGAGAACTGTATTCTTTCAGATATTATTTGTCTTGTAAACAGCCACAACCAAGGATACTCCATAAACATATCAAATTTTGTAAATCCATAGTGATATACCTAAATACCTGACATTTCCTGTGAAGACATCTAATCTGCCAGATGTTTTAACTAAACAAGTCTTACTATTCTCATTCCTTTTAGAATATGTCATTTGCAACTAGAAGCAATCAATTAATCTATTAGACATCTAGTCTTGAGATCCCATCTACGACGAGACTCAAGTTTGTTGTTTTCTTGCACACTTCTTTTACAGGGCCTACGTGTTGGTCTTAACTTGGCCTTGGCGATTGCTTTGCATAACATTCCAGAGGTATGCACCTTCGTACAAATTTTCTCTTGAGTTATTGATTCAATTCCTCTTCCGTGACTTCTAAAGTGTCTAGGTCAACTGATTTATATATTGATTATCAGCCAATTGGTTTCAAGAAGTTGAAAGATTTTGCCCAACCCAAAAGAAAGTACATTTTATTGAGGGTGCACTTAAGTGCGATTATCTTGGGGTCTCATGCTTTAGATGCTATTAATGCTGCATTTGAGATTGAGATTAATAGCTTCAATTTCCAAGCTCATCAACTTGTTCTTCTTCTATGATCATGCCTTTTCAGATTAATCCATCAAAACCATTTCCTCGATAGAGATAGAAAATTCTTTTAGACATGTACAATTTCTCATACCCAATCTACCAATACTTAGCTCCAAGAGGATCTCCTTTAATTTTTTTTAATTCTGCCGTCGAGGAAAAATCTTGAAAGTGGAACACTAAACAATTTGCTGTTCCTTCTTTTTTTTGGGTAAGGGGTTGGAGTCTAGAATCCAACAATTGTGCTCAAGTTTCACTTTCTTGATAAGTGTTGTTTCTTCCCTCTGCTTGTTCCTCTCATTTCTCACAGCTGCAGAATTGCAAACTGATGCTTTTCTGAGAATTATTAAGAGAGTGGAACATAATTTCTCAGCTTGCCATTTGAGATCATATTTTCACATCTTTTTATATGGATCAGAAATGGTCTTGGTAGAGAAGTTTAAAGCCTTGCTAATAGTAATAGTTGCATGTGTTTGCAATAAATTGGGAGCTAGTAGTCAAGATTCTAGGAACTTGGTTCAAATTAGATGCCTTGTTATATCAAAAGAATTCATAGCTCCAGTCCCATGTTTTCAGATAACAAAAGCAGTCTTCTGGTTGATCATTGACCTTAAGATAAAATTTCTGAATGCAGCTAACTTCTATTTTCGTTTTTTCAGGGTGTTGCTGTTGCACTTCCTGTTTATTTTGCCACACAGAGGTGAGTGTTGCTTTAACACTGCTCAGTTTAGCTAGTTACATTTTGTAAAAATTCTCCTTAAGACGCATTATGATGAGCATGTTTCAATTGATACCAAGTCTAAATTGATTTTACTGAGAAGAATGGTTGGAAATATACTGGCAATATTGTCAAGACATGCATGTGAGGTGGAGATTATTGTGTTTTTGGCTGTCTGTTATTAATTAGAAGTGAGGTTATGGTGCAAGTTTCTGTTGATTGGTATGCTAAGACCTCTCCTGCTAATATTCAGGGTATTCCTAAAATTGGCCAAGCATATTTGTCTTGGGAAGAAGACCTAGCAAATTTATGTAGTCAGTGATGTTGATAATGAGATATACTAATGCCAGTATGTCGATTTATGTGGTCAGTGATGTTGATAACATCCATTTCTAGTACTCATATTATTGATTTAAAGTCTCTTAGAGAAAAAGAATCCTTCCAACAACTCTAAGCTCATTGATTTCTATTGGATAACTTTAATTGCACTTTATTCTCTGCAAATGCTGCATTCATCATGTTAGTGGATGGTTGCCAAAATGTTATGTGCAGACAACATATTCTAGCTGTGGCACTATCTGATGCCTGTGATTTTATGTTGGTAAAATCTATGGGCGCTAGCTGTTTTTGTTACTTGGTGCATTGCTCGATCAAATATATATCCATTTTGCTGGTTATATTTTGCAGCAATTTAAACTTGTCATTAACTACAATGCTGCTTATTATTAATCAAGTATCCTTAACTTTCAGCAAGTGGCAGGCATTCAAATTGGCAACACTTTCTGGTTTTGCTGAACCCCTTGGTGTTGTACTTGTAGGTACGTCAACTGCTTTTCATTTCATGTGATGCCAAAGGTCCAAAGGTTTATGATACTTGTGATATATACATTGCAGCATATCTATTCCCAAGCAGCTTAAGTCCAGAAATTCTAGAGGGTTTGCTGGGATCAGGTAAGCAAATATTGTTTATTGCTTGACATGTTTGATTCTTTTCCAGTAATTTGTCACCCTAAATCTGTATGACTCTTGCAGTTGGTGGAGTGATGGCATTCCTAACCTTACATGAGATGCTGCCTTTGGCTTTTGACTATGCGGGCCAGAAACAAGCTGTTAAAGCTGTTTTTCTTGGTATGGCATTCATGTCAGCGAGGTAATATATGCTTTTTATTACTAATTGAAAGCTTGTTATCCATTTTTTCTTTTAGCATGGAATTATTTCTGTACACATTCAATCCCTTGCCTGCCTGCACGTATTTGAGGAAGGTAAAACGAGCCCTCATTAATTCTCCAACAGTGTTCCCTAACATTTAGAGAGAGAAGGAAAATAAAATAGAAAGAAAGAAGAGAAGATGACTTCTATTATTCAGCATTATGTTTTTAATACCTGTTTGTGTAAAGATTATGCCAGTGGAAAATGGGCAATATACTTGTCTTGGCTTGTTTCACATTTTTTTCATGATTTTATTTTCCGCATTTTGGTTTGGATATAGTTTCAAAAGTCCTAGAAACTTTGGCTTCCGCTGACAAATCTGTTTACAAATAATTAGCCATTTGACTGATTACTGTTCTTCAGAAATAGACTGCAAGAAGTGATTACTTTAATTGAGTTTCCACGTGCTCCTTATTTCTTTTTGACCACCAGGAAACTCATCTGAAATGGATGTTGCCAAGAAGTTTTAGTCTGAATTAACAGTGGGCTATCCTAGCTTGCCTAAGATATAGGGTTTTGCCTTGAGAAAATGAGTGGTTATGGTGATTATGGTAATAAATGTTTGCAAGGACATGTAACACTCAGCACGCTTGGTCTGCTGGTGGATGCTATTGTCATGTTAAAAGAAATTCTGACAATTCTCTTATGTGTTTTGCTTGGTTTGCAGCCTATATTTCCTCGAGATCAGCTTACCTGAGGAGATAAGTCTGTAGCACTATTGAACTACCACGTAACATAATTGTACATTCCTAACTCTTCCATATTAGTGGGCTAGAAGAATTATCAATACAATGTATAAACCAATATCAAGGTAGTTATATTATTTGTGGATGAACAGCTCATTTTATCTCCTACATATTCCCATATTTTGTATGTTTGTTCATGTACAGAGATCTTTGAACATCCATGTTACTGAAACCAAAATTGGACGACATACAAATCTTGAAAATTAAGAAAGCAAAAGGCATCCTTGATGTTATAACACTGCACTTAAACTATACCATTGAGACCTGTGTTTTAACAGAGCCTTGAGAACTTTATGACCATGATTAGAAACTGTTGAACTGCTTTTGTTTGGATTTTTTTTTCTGTTTGTCAAAGTTGAACGGGAAGGGAACTGCTAATAGGGAGATAAGAAGACATCTACAACTTAAAAGCAAAAGAGAAGGAAAAGTGTGTCAATTAAAGCAGAATTGGAGGACATGTACCAAAGTTTCATTCAAAAGCTTTATTGGGAAGAGGAGCAAATAGACGCATTAATTGAATGTACTCGTTAGAAAGCTTAAACACCAAAAAATAATAAAAAGCTTGGGATATTTAGTACCGTCTTATGAGCATTTCACTCTTTACATTTCTTTCTAGCCACGTGAAGGCTACGTTAGTTGAACCCCATTGCAAAATCTTGACAAACATCTCTTCATCATATTGAGGATTTTGCTCCTACTTCGCTGCAAAGGGAGCCACATTGCAAAGTCTTCTCTTAATATTTCCGTTCTGCCGAAGGACCTTTATCTTAAAAACAGATTATAATCTCACGGATCGAATTGGGCATCAATCAAAGAAAGCATAAAAGGCTAGATCAGGTTGCCTACTCCATAAAATTTCAAGTGTATGGATTCAATTTTACAAGAGAGAAAAAGAAAGAGTTCATTGTATAAAAAAGACGGGCTTTCTTTTTATGAATTGTCTTTCATAATTGTCCTCTCCTCACGTAACTTTTGTTTTTAAACAACTTTTTTTTTTCAAAAGTGAAAGACTTTGAAACTTTTGATTGCACATATCTAGTTTTTGGTAAAGGAGGTAAAAAGATTAGATTTGCCATTTCTTTATTCTCTCAAGCTAAGGTTTGTTTTGTGAATGTAAATGGGTAAAGATCACAGGCGAGGCAATGCATTGTGATTTTTGAGATAAGTAGCTTTGTCATCTGCAATAGCAGGTAAGCATAGACCTCCCCCACCACTAGGCCATGCCACGGACATAATCTTTGAAAGAAACTCACAATGGCTCTTTTGTTGGTGTCAAATAAAGGAATCTTCGCGTGGGGTTTTTGGTGCCACAATTAGAAACTTCATTCCATCCTCACTTTGAGTTGAGAGTTGAGACAACGCATTATACTTTGAATGAGTTAGCTTTCTCTTTCCGTGCACTGGTTAACCTAACCTTTCTATCCATCTGTACCCTTATTCAGTGAGGATCATCCAGGTTCTTCCTTTCTACTTCATACAAAAGATTTTTCAAGCTTTTAGCATCTACTACATGCATGATACCTTACATTATACCAAAAATAAACGAAGTGTAAAGGTGAAGCAGATTTTGTAATCCTAGAAGACTTTTTATCATTTTCAATTATCTTTACGAGAGGAAGTGGGAACTGTAAGTAAGGTGGTCTTGATTACAATCAGTGTCAGAGTTGCTTGTCATTGGTATTTGAAAATTGATGACAAATCAATGGATAAAATAATTTTATTTCTTCTGTTAAAATTTAACGTCCAGTGAAAAGATTTTAACTACTCTTAAAAGACTGCTAACTCAGGTTCTCAATCTCATCATCTGGGACAGGTACTGGAGCAACCCTACAGTACAGATACTGACAGTATTGTAGCATGATATGACATATCAGAGTGCTTTGACTGCTTGCTCTTTATCTCTATCCTTCTCTCTTTTAAGACACAACCAATTGTTGGCAAAGCTGCCAACAAGATCCATTCTCTTCCAGCCTTTTCCATCCCCTCTTGCACAATCTTACAAAACAACTGTGTACTATTATCTGCAATCTACATTGATCATTCATGCACACCCTTTTCCCTCTCTCTCTCTCTTTCTCATCTGTCTCTCCAACTAATCATTTGATTTGAATGTTTATTGTGAATATAAACATAGTATGTATGTTCTGTCCATCACTGAAAGCCTTCTCGACCACTATCAAGGAGAAATGGCATCACATGCTTCACTTAAAAGCTGATTCACTAGTTCTTTTTTGTTTTGTTCTTTTTTTCACAGGTTGGTTTTGACAAGCACTTCTCACTGCCACTTGCCCCAGACACAATATGCTTATTCTGTTTTAAGTATCACCTATACGCAGGCCCAGAGGAGGATACTATAGCTATCGTATAGATCAGTCCTGTACTGACTCTCCCTCATTTTGGTCACTGCCATAAGACTCTTGCAGAAAGGAATTATTGTTTATTGAAGACAAAAACCCACACACAAAATGCTTTCACGTTCTTTCAAAGAGTCATAATACAATATCATTAATTTCTCCTCCTTCTCAGTTTGTTTTCTCAGTTAACCCCTTGGTGTAACAAAACCAAAATGCATGGATGATTCTTCAAGATCTGGAGACCTGGTCAGGAATCCATTTGTATGTCGAAAGTTCCTAAACTCGCCCGCTTTAATTGTCTATATTCACGCTCATTTAGCTTTTCAACAAAATCATCATCTTGACACACACGTACAGGGAGAGAGTTGAAATCAAATGGGCTAATTTGCAGAAACTTGAACTAGATTAATTCATCTATATATGTTCTATCCGGAAGACTAAACAGCTTCTAGATTGAAAAAGTACGCGCTACAACTACAACATTTCTAAAAGGTTATGGAGAATAAAAGATGAAGATGAAGGACCAATGAGACGGCAGCTCTCGAAGTAAAACTCCGATGCTTTGCGTAGGTAGTTACTTTAAGAGCCATGATTTTGTAGTAAAAGAGCATATCAACTGATTTTCTGGGATGGAGAATCCATCACTGAGAGGACTCATTATCTTGCTCAATATCAGAGGCGGGTTCATCTTCTTCTTCAAAAGTGTCAATGCCATAAGCTGCATGGCCATAGCCGAATGACTTGATGTGATCTTTGAGAGACCTTTTATGCTTGAAATCTGAACCACAAGTGCAGTACCAAAGCTTGCCACAGTTCTTCTCATGGGTCCTCCAATCGCCTCTAACTGCAAAAGCTTTCCCACATTTTCTACACATAAAAGGTTTGATTCCATGCTTCCTCTTGTAATGGGTTTGGAGGGTTCTAAAATCTTTGAGAGGTTTTGCTCTTGGATGATCGATATTGTTCTTACAACCTGTTGCACAGCAGTAACAAGGTAACCTGAGCATTGCAGTTGGTTGTGTTCCTCTTAAAGATTCTGGACCTTTTCTATACTGAGATCCGTGCCCCCACATATGCATCTACAAAAACCAGTGATTTTTTCCATATCAGAATGCGTAAATAAGTAACGTTTCTTGAAGGAATAATCAACTTTATAGACCCTGTCACAGTCGTATAAGTGATGATTTGATGAAGGAAAAGGATTGTCTAGTCTACAAATTTAGGACCGGCAGCTTTCGCATGTATCTTTTCCTTGATGGAAAATGAATGAATACTTTGTGTTACTTCAAGATTTACGAATATGCTAATTATTACTTGTATATTCTTGTTTGGAGAGTAAAATTAAACAAGAACGTAATGTGGGCGTGGGGGGAGAATGAGAATCTGGGGTTCAGGAAAAGAGTGCGTAATTATTTCAATAACGGAAGTAATTATCAATTTGAGGTCTAAGCTAGGTGCAAAGATCTGGTCTTGATGCGGAGCGTTCGAAATGGCTGTTCTTCTACTTCTCTAGGGCTTTGATGGAAGGAGATGGAGAGTATTTATTCAATTGTTTAGCCACAAACTTCAAGGTACAAAAGCCATAATGACTGATGAGTAGTTCAATCACATAAAGACAGCAACTGCTCTTATTCTCAGATATGGATGGAGCATATAATTAATACATACATTTCATTTATTCTTCCTTTTTAAATCCCAAAGCCCACAAACCATGCAAGAACAAAAAAAAAGATGAATGTAAAGGAAGAATGAATTGCAAAGGCCTTGTTTAAGAGATTTAAAAGTGTTAAATTCAACACGAAGAAAGATACTTGTTTTAAAGTAGAGAAACAAGGACAAAGAAAAACCCTAACTAAAAGGACTCATTCATTTCTCTATTCTCAATAGTCCAGCTTCGGAAACAATGGCAAGTAAAAGCTTGAAATCGAGCCAGAAAGAACTGGAAGAGCGAAGAATAGACATGGTAACAAAAGAATCGAAAGAAGAAACACAGAAAGGTGTTAGGAGAGGAAACGAGAAAGGTAAAAGCTTTTGGAATCATGGTGTTCGTTTCTTTGAAACATTACCTGCATGTTGTTGTATCTGTTGAAGGTCTTGAAGCAAAGAGGACATGAAAACTGTGTAGGACCAATCAGAATTTGAGCAGGAGTTGGGATCCAATAGTGGCCCTTGTTTAGACTACCTGCCTGGTGACAACCAGAAGCAACAGTAACTTCTTCTTTTTCAAGTGAGATCTCTGCAGAGGACAGCCTTGAGATCACTTCAGGAGAACTAGGACTTGGAAGCCCTAAATGCAGAGCCACAGTCACAGTTTCATCAAGTTGGCATAAGTTTACTTCTTTATCCTTGTTCTTTTCAAGTTCCATGACACTACATGAAGAATCTTGCTGGTCTTCGTGCCTTGATGGGCTCAAACTTAGAAGTGGAAGTGCTTCTTTCAGAGGAGGCGACGGTGGTGAGGATTGATGGTGAAGGGAAGAGTTATAATTACTGGCGATGCCATGAACATCAGAGTGACTGTTGCAACCATAGAACGAAGGATTAAAAGATGATGTCGCGTTAGAGAAATAGTGGTGATGATTGAAGTTAGTGTACCATCCGCTAAGGTACTTGGAATATGGATCAGCCATGACCAGAAGTGGGATCGATGAAAGATTATTGATGAACAGAGGGAGAGAGTAAGACGCAAATAAAGACGACGAAAAAGTTACAAGGTGGAGATCACCAAACGAAAAATAAAAAGTGTAAGAGTTAAGGGCTTGAAGGAAAGAAAATGTATAAGACGAAGTATGATAAAGTAAACCAAATTGAGTAATAAAGGAGAGACAAGATATCACTTATGAGGTGTGACTAAACGATAGCCAAGAAAGAGAGAGAGAGAGAAGAGAACAAACATGAGGGCATGGGGATGGAGTGAGAGAGTGGAAGGAGAAGAGAAGAATAGAGCTGATATTGGGACTTGGAAGAACAAGGTTACTTATTGAATAAATTGATCTAGTATCTAGCTAATAGTGATCAAAGAAAAGTTATAGAGATAGACAATGTTGGTAATTAGTTTCGGGATGTTACAAGTACAAGCATACATGTAGTGTTTAGTAGTGTAAATCTGGCTTCCTTGGGAAACAAATAGTTTCTAACCCTCTGTAAGAGCAAGAGTGTCAGCGTACGGGAAAATATGAACGACCAGCTCGACGTGTCTTACACATGCATGTCGCATGCACCCCTGAACCAAAGGACTACGTACAGACAATAGCAGCAAACAGTGCAGACGGTGGCGACACGCAGTACAGACGGCGGCAACAAAACAGAACAGATGGTAGCGACAAACAAGGCAGAAATCAGAAGGCATAAACAAATAAAAAGAGGACACGCGTCCCATAGTATAATTGTTCTTTTTTACTTTTTCGATGTATATATATCACAAGCACTTGTAATACAAGGTGGATCGTTCTTTGCTAATAAAACAGAGGACGTCTCTCATTTATCAAAACTCCAGATACAGGAGCTTGTCTTGCATGGGCCTATGTAAACTGAGCACATATAAGCCCAAATGAGGTTCCATCTTAAAACCAATTGGTGATAGGAGGAGTAACTCACTAGGCTTATATGTATGCTCAAGGCCTTGTATTCTTTCAATGTGGGACAAACTCCCACTTATATTCCAACACCCTCCCAGCACTTGCTTTGGTGGGCGCCCCCTGGTCGGCTTGGCTCAGAACCATCTCATATACTGTCCCAACCAAACTCACTGTTTAAGTCTTAGCTTAGCTCTACTTCCTCTTCTTCTTCCATGCATTCTCTCTCTCCTCATTTTTGTAGTTGTCTACGCAATCACCCTAAGGCCCACATGGTTGTATGTTACAGTACAACGAGTCCAGTTCAAACTATGTAGTTGCCACAACACTGTAATATGGTGCAGTAGTTTGTACATGCAGAAAATACAAAAACCAATTTTCTAGAGCATAATTGATCAGCTTTTTAGCCTCCATTAATGAGTGTCTCTCAGGTGCAAAATTTTAGAAGAGAAAGCAATGTACAATGCTTCGAGACAAACCAACCAATCCAAAGAAATGTAAAATACCTGCTATCTTGAGTCGGATGTATTGGAAAGTTTAACTAATGTAATCTCTCCTTGCCTACCAAGACTACATCAGTTTAGTTCTTTAGAAGAGATAACATGATATTTTATTGCTGCATTTTTTACCACAAATCTTACTGTTCTTCTCTCCGATGCCCGATGCATGTTATACTATTTGTTGCTAGGTATCCTTCAAATCACACGCACGCTGAGAGAGAGAGAGAGAGAGAGAGAGAGAGAGAGAGAAGAGACGACAAGTGTAGGACCACATTTAACCACTTGATGGAAGGACGGAGAATTATGGAGGAATTGATATTATACCCCATATATGAGACGGGAATAGATTTTAGCAAAGCAACAGCAGACTGGCGTTCGTTTATGTGAATGGTGCGGATACAGTGACCAAAGAATAATGGTACCAGCTAAAGACCAGACTAGACTGTCTAGGTTTTCTCCGTCTTCTTAAATTTCATCACCTGCAAGTGTACTCGGGGCATTGAATGAACAATTCGTAATTGAATGTTTCTCGTATAATAATAATAAAACAATAATATTCATTCATCCCCATTATTCAGATCAGAAGGCAAATCCTACCCCGATGAGCTAAAGAGCCTTGTTTCGGAATGTCGATTCATTGAATGATTGGTAGCAAGGCAATATGTTTATACAGATGGATATTAACTAGGAATGTCTTATATCAGAATGAAACCTGAAACACTCGTGTAGGACTCATTTATCAAGTGTCAACAGGACCATAATAAAAAGGCACACATAGAAGAGACACTTTTCTTCCTTTCCATTTTAGTGAATGCTCCATCCGTAATTTGGATGTGTGTGAAGACAGAAGAAGGCTTGTTGGGAAGCTAAGAATCCCAGGTCCAAACACAAACAGCAAAAGTGAAGAAAGGTAGTTTATGTCCTTCAAATTGTCACATCATATTTACATACCCATTTTTTGGCAAACTAAGTTTTTCTTCAGTTCAAACTTTGCTGCAGCTCCCACCGAGTTGTTCGAAGACACAAAACAGTCAAGTTAAGCTCTGCTTTCCCCAAACAAAAATCTTAAAACAAAAGGAGTACCACATACCAAACATAATTATTGGTGAAATATAAACCAATTATTTGTTTCAACTTATAAAACTGAAGGTGACTTTTGGATATCCTTTGCAGTAAGTTTCCATCTGATCTTAAATTTGAGTGTTCTAAGGAAGACAATGCAGATAATTTCGCTTTTCTTAAATAAAGAGAGTAAGTTTTGTGACATCAATTAAAATCTATCACATGAGTTAAATATATTGGACTATCGTTAGGAAAAGAAAAAAGCTATTGAATATAAGGTGTTAGCTCGATAAAAACTCCAGACAAACAACTTTTGTAACAATGTCTAGAAGTTATATTGCTTGCATCTAGTTTCCATCACTTCTTAAGTCAAGTTTCATTGCTTGATATAGAACTTTCAAATTCCTTCTTTATTTTTGTTGGGAAGGGAGACGTTTAACATAATGGAAGCATCAATAGGATAATGTAATGAGTAAAATAAAACTTCTCTCATTTGAATGAAACTATGAGGAACAAGTATAAATACGTAAAATAAATCACGTATGAAAATACTAAAATTTTTCAATGAGAAAAGTAAAAATAATTCACTATAAAATCAATAATAACGTCAAAATAACTTCTTTAACAGTTTAAGATCTCACAACAATAAAATACTTATTGATAGAGGTTATAATCAACAGCGTGTATATCGAAATCCATATATACTGTGAAGACTTCTTTTTACACCAAATCAGTTCCTTCCTAGTACCATGACAATTCTTCTCCGGCACCATTAACTTAATAGCTTTGGTAAGAGCTCATCTTTCACATTAGGAGAGATAATGGTAGTAGCACTAATAAAGATGAAGAGAATAACTACATCATAATTAGAAATAGATAGAGATAAAGTGGCCACATTAACCCCATACCAAGCACAAACACGACTATGAAAAGGTGAATATACCTATACTCACTAACAAGCCATTTGGAAACTTTTGAATTGGATTTATTGACAAATTGGATTCAATTACATTTGTGAGATTGAATTAAATTCAATTTACACTGTAACACCCCATCATTGTAGGGTGCGCACCGAGACGTCCGTAGGTCATTCCGATACATATCCTATGATAAGGGAGCGCTACGTGCAATCACTACAATACTCCACATGGCATCAT
>JAOQML010000008.1:23144409-23164501 GCA_027568935.1 Erythroxylum urbanii
TTTACTTCAAGAATTCACTTTAATTCCACAATTACCTCATCACTCAAATGTCAAAATTTTGACTAAGTTTACAAGATCATTTATTGCAATCAAAAAAATGATTCACCTTAGACTGGCATAGCCCAATTTAATTTCATGCACACACTCAATCTCATCCAAACTAATATGATAAAGCTTTATGGCTTAACATGCATAACCACATGCAAAAACCAAAAAGAATCACACATATATACTCCATTTCCTTTCCCCACACCTATACCAACATTGTCTTCAATGTTAGGACATAAAATTAAAGAAGCACAAATATAAAGGAAAAGAGAAAAGAAGGCTTCTCTATTTGGAAATGCTGAAATCATAGTGTTGGCGGATGTGGAGGTTGGAATCCTTCATACCCCCAATAAGCCATCAAGTTGTACTCCAAGTGGTGCATTCTGTGTTCGAGCCCACTAAGGCGGTCTTCCAAATTGGCTAGGGAGTGTTGGTGACTACTTGTCTTAGCTGTTGAAACTCGACTTTGTGCTGTTGATTTTAAAGTGGAAAGAGTAGTGGGGCCCGAACTTGTGAAAGTTATATGGCCACGGCTAAGATCCACAATTTCCATCCTATTCAAACAATCTAAATCCAAAGGTTCTATACCACAAGCCACATTCATGTCAGTATTATCAAGATCTAGTAATTCCAAATTAATGGCCAATTGTGTAATATAGGAACCGAGAATTAAAGGTTTAGATTTCTTATGTAATACCGATTAAAATTGTGTTAAAAACTAGAAACCCAAATTAACAGGAATATGCCTATCCATACACCATAAAAAATAAAATTCTACTTTAGACAATGTCCCTGCAGCATCCTTACGACCCAAAAAATTGCATGCCAAAAGTTGATGTATGATTTTAAAAACAGGATTTTTAAAAAACAAACTTTTAGAATTACTAGCATTATAGGGATTAGGATCAATAGACCACTGACTCCACAATTCCGATGCATTAAAGTCCTCATGATAGTCATATCTAGAATTGATAAACAACTCATTTTTAATTTCAGCAGTTAACACAAATCCCATAGCTATATTAAATTCAGCTACTGATAAAGCAAATTCTTTCTCGAACAACCGAAATTCTACAATTCCTTCCATAAACACATAGAATTTTTCATGAGAATTAAATTGAAATGTACTGCAGAATTCCCTTATCAATTCAACAGAAGCAGAACAAGCTATTCTAGCAAATACACTCTAGCAAATAGGACCCATCATTTGTATAAAAGAATCATAGACTTGCAATGCTTCAAGCGTATAAGAAAGAATACACTTACAAGGGTAAATTTTCCTCTGACTAATTTGCTGGAAACGTGAAACGTTTTGTATCTTCCGAAAGCTGAAAAGACGTAAATCCACCACTTTGTCTGCTCCATTGGCTATCGTTTTCGACTTCTTTTCCTCTCCTTGTTCTATTGCAGGTAGACGGCCCCGGAGTTACAGCTGGGTTTGGTGGTGCTGTCTATGTGGTTACTGTCGTAGTTAAGGTGGCTCATGGAAGAGATGAAAGGTCAACAAAAGACATGATTTAGGTGGCCAACCTTCAGGATTAACTTTTTATCCTTGACATGGTTTCAATCTCCGTGAAAATGCAAACCTGCAATTGCAAAAGAGAGACACGACACTAGCAAAATGGCAAGTTAGGGCTGGGTGGATTTTGCTTGCGATTTTGCTAGTTAGTGAAAAATGATAGTGAGAAAAGGTAAGTGAAAGAAGAAGAGGGAAAAGATAGTTGGAGATGGACGGCTAGAAAAAAATAAGATTTCGTTTCTATTTTTTTAAAGATAAAGAATAAAAATTATAGAATTGAAAATGCTAAAT
The DNA here is from genome assembly GCA_027568935.1 of Erythroxylum urbanii. Classification (NCBI taxonomy): domain Eukaryota; kingdom Viridiplantae; phylum Streptophyta; class Magnoliopsida; order Malpighiales; family Erythroxylaceae; genus Erythroxylum; species Erythroxylum urbanii. The sequence continues at coordinate 23,146,268 of JAOQML010000008.1, forward strand.
TACTTAAAATTAAATTCCTAACTAAAATGAAATAAACCTAATAAAAATAAAAATGAAAACTATTGAAAAATAAAAACATAAACAAAACTGAAAATTTTACGGGTTTCCTCGAATGTGCTTCTTTAAAATCTTTAGCTAAATATGTTTCATTACTTACATGATTAGAAATTGGCTGGGGATACCAACTCTATTTCTTCCACTCGCTCAACCGAAAAGTTCTCATAATATGGCTTCAAGCGGATACCTTAGAGGTATCTAAACTTTGAATTTCTACTGCACCATGAGAAAAAACATTAGTAGCAATAAACGGTCCAAGCTTACGAGATCGTAATTTCCCAAGAAATAACTTAAGCGTCAAATGATAAAGAATAACTTTTTGTCTGATTGAAAATTGTTTCCTAGAAATCATTTTATCATGAAAAGCTTTAGTTTTTTCCTTACATATTTTTGCATTTTCATACGCTTTATTACTAATCTCTTCTAACTCTTACAATTGCAATTTCCTATTGTTACTAACTTCTACCTGATCCATGTTCAACTTCTTCATAGCCCAATAAGCTCTATGTTCTATTTCTAGAGGTAAATGACAAGGCTTACTGAAAATTAACCTGTATGGCGACAAGCCTATCAGAGTTTTGTAAGCAGTTCGGTACGCCCACAAAGCATCGTCTAATCGTAAGCTCCAATCTTTTCTATTTGGATTCACCACTTTTTTCAGTATGGATTTGATCTCCCTGTTGGACACTTCAGCTTCTCCACTTGTTTGCGGATGATAGGCTGTAGAGACTCGATGTGTGATACCACATCTCTTCATCAAAGCTTCAAAAATCATGTTGCAAAAATGGGTTCCTCGATCACTAATGATAGCTCGAGGCATTCCGAATTGGACAAAAATGTTATATTTAACAAAATCTATAAGAAGATTTTGTTTCTCTTTTTTTTAAAGATAAAGAATAAAATTATAGAATTGAAAATGCTAAATTACTTAAAATTAAATTCCTAACTAAAATGAAATAAACCTAATAAAAATAAAAATGAAAACTATTGACAAATAAAAAGCATAAACAAAACTGAAAATTTTACGGGTTTCCCCGAATGTACTTCTTTAAAGTCTTTAGCTAAACATGTTTCATTACTTACATGATTAGAAATTGGTTGGGGATACCAACTCTATTTCTTCCACTCGCTCAACCGAAAAGTTCTCATAATATGGCTTCAGGCAGTGTCCGTTAACTTTAAATACCTTAGAGGTATCTAAACTTTGAATTTCTACTGCACCATGAGAAAAAACATTAGTAACAATAAACGGTCCAAGCCAATGAGATCGTAATTTCCCAAGAAATAACTTAAGCTTCAAATGATAAAGAAGAACTTTTTATCCGATTGAAAATTATTTCCTAGAAATCATTTTATCTTAAAAAGCTTTAGTTTTTTCCTTACAGATTTTTGCATTTTCATACACTTCATTACTAATCTCTTCTAACTCTTGCAATTGCAATTTCCTATTGTTACTAACTTCTACCTGATCCATGTTCAACTTCTTCATAGCCCAATAAGCTCTATGTTCTATTTCCACAGGTAAATGATAAGGCTTACCGAAAACTAACTTGTATGGCGACATGCTTATCAGAGTTTTGTAAGCAATTCAATACGCCCACAAAGCATCGTCTAATTGTAAGCTCCAATCTTTTCTATCTGGATTCACCACTTTTGCCCGTATGGATTTGATCTCCCTATTAGACACTTTAGCTTGTCCACTTGTTTGCGGATGATAGGCTGTAAAGACTCGGTGTGTGATACCACATCGCTTCAACAAAATCAAAAATCTTGTTGCAAAAATGGGTTCCTCGATCACTAATGATAGCTCGAGGCATTCCGAATTAGAAAAAATGTTATATTTAACAAAATCTATAACAGTTTTAGCATTGTCAGATAAAGTAGCCTGAACTTCAACCCATTTCAAAACATAATCCACAACTAGCAAAATGTAGTTCTTACCAAAGGAAGAAGGAAAAGGACCCATAAAGTCTATTCCCCAAATATCAAAAATCTCACATACCAGAATGTTCGTGAGTGGCATTTGATTTCTCGATCCCAAGTTACCTGTTCTTTGATAACGATCACAATACTTGCAAAGCATGTAAGAGTCATAAAACAACTTAGGCCAAAACAGTCCACATTTTAGAATTTTTTGAGCAGTTCTTTTGGGACCAAAGTGTTCCCCACACACAGATGAATGACAAAAATATAAAATGAAAGGAATTTTATCATCTGTGACACATCTACTAACAATTTGATCAGAACAAAATTTCCAAAGATAAGGTTCATCGCAAATGTAATATTTAGCCTCTCGTTTAATTTTATCTCGTTCAGCTCTAGATAAGTCACTGGGTAAAGACTTAGTCACCAAAAAGTTTACTATGTTTGCATACCATGGAATTACCTGCTGAATTGTGAAAAGACTTTCATCCAAAAATTTGTTGTGAAGAACATCAGATGTGGTACTCGGAGTGATCTTGCTTAGATAATCAACCACTAAGTTTTTAGCTCCTTTCTTGTTGCGGATTTCCAAATCGAATTCTTGAAGAAGTAAAATCCATTGAATCAATCTCAGCTTGGCTTCTTTCTTATTCACTAAATATTTTAGAGCTGCATGGTCTAAATAGATGATCACCTTCGTCCCCAATAGGTATGACTGAAACTTCTCCAATCCAAAGACTACGGCTAAAAACTCCTTCTCCGTCATAGAATAATTCTTCTGGGCATCATTAAGTGTCATGGACTCATAATAAATAAAATAAGATACCTTGTCTATTTTTTGGCCCAGCACGATGCCAACTGCATAATTTGAAGCATCGCACATAAACTCAAAAGGCATATCCCATTTCTGTGGCTGAATAATCGAAGCTGTAGTAAGTCGTTCTTTGAGTTCATCAAATGCATTTTTGAATAGCTCATCGAAATCAAACTTCACATCTTTTTGGAGTAGTCTACACATGGGTTGCACATTTTTGGAGAAGTCCTTGATAAATTGCCGATAAAATCCTGTATGACTAAGAAAAAAACAAACTTCCCGTATAGTCACAGGGTAAGATAAAGATCAAATAACATCAATCTTAGCCCTATCGACTTCAATTCCCTTAGAAGAGACAGTATGACCCAAAATTATGCCTTGATCAACCATCAAATGACATTTTTCATAATTTAAAACCAAATTAGTTTCAATGCAACGTTTAAACACTTTTTCAAGGTTGATAATACATGTTTCAAAAGTCTCTCCATATACCATGAAATCATCCATAAAAATTTCTATGCAATTTTCTACAAGATTAGAGAAAATACTTACCATACACCTTTGAAATGTAGCGGGTTTGTTACATAATCCAAATGGCATTCTTCAATAAGCAAAGGTGTCGAATGGACATGTGAAGGTTGTTTTCTCTTGATCTTTGGGTGCTACCAAAATCGGATGGTATCCTGAATAGCCATCTAAACAACAATAGTGAGATTTACCTGCAAGTCTTTCAAGCATTTGATCAATAAATGGAAGTGAAAAATGATCTTTTCTAGTAACCAAATTAAGCTTTCTATAATATATGCAGACTCTCTAACCATTTTGAACACGAGTTGGTATTAACTCACCATCGCTATTTTCAACCATAGTTACCCCAGTTTTTTCGAAACTACCTAGACCGGACTTACCCAATTGTTATCCGAAATTGGATAAATAATGTTAGCATCAAGAAGCTTCAAAATTTCTTTCTTCACCACTTCCATCATGGGTGGATTTAGATGACGTTGAGGTTCCCTCACCTCCTTTGCTTCATCCTCCATCAAAATTCGGTGCATGCAGATAATAGGACTAATACCCTTCAAATCAGCCACTGTCTAACCAAAAGCTTCCTTGTTTTCCCTTAACATGTGAATTAGCTAAGTTTCTTGTAAAACTGTGAGTTGATTAGAAATAATAAGAGGCAATGTATCTTGCTCACCTAAAAAGATGTACTTCAAATGACTAGGCAAGTTCTTCAACTCTAACTTTGGTGGCTGGACCAATGACGATAGCAACTTGGCATTACTTCTGGACATCTCCACGTATGGCAGTTGTTTGAGCAATGGTTTGGTGTCCTTCATTTTGCACAATAACATCTCCATTTGATCACTGGATAATACCAATTCCTTGCTTCCTTGCCACCGTGATGTATTTTCCACTTCCAAGATTATTTCAAGCTCATCTTTGTCCTTCAAAATCAAATTTTCCTACACCCATGTGTCAATAAAATCCACAGAAACAATAGGTTATTCATCATCTAGAATTTTCATGGCATTGTAAATATTGAACTTAATTAATTCACCATCAAATTCCATAGTTAAAGATCCATTATGAACATCAATTTTCATTCTAGTAGTTTTCAAAATGGCCTTCTGAATAAAATTGGTGTTGAAGAAGATGTATCATCAGTCCCCATCTTCAAAACATAGAAATCAACCAAAAAAGCATAGTCCCTACTTGAACCAAAATGTCTTCTAACAGACCCTTTAGATAAGCATTTGAGCGATCCGCTAATTGAATCACTACATTGGTTTCTTTAAGAGGTCCTATATTTAAAGATTTATAAACATCATATAGCATAACATTTATGGATGTACCTAAATCTAACATAGCTTTTTCAATTCGCAAATCACCAATTTGACATGGGATAGTGAACATACCTGGGTCTTGACATTTGGGTGGAAGCTTTTTCTTTTGCAAAATATTTGAAACATTCTCCCCCAATTGCACCTTCTCATCAAATTTTAATTTCCTCTTTAAAGTGCAAAGTTTCTTAAGGAATTTCGCATATCGTGGAATTTGTTTAATTGTATCAAGTAGAGGAATATTTACCTGAACTTTTCGAAAAGTCTCCCATATTTCCTTCTCTTGCTCTTCCTTCTTTGCTTTGGCAAATTAGCTCAGAAAAGGGGGCGGAACCACCATATTTTGCAGTGTTGATTGCATTTTTTCTAGTTGAGCAGGTGCCTTTTGCTCTGCTTCTTCTTTTTCCTCTCTTCTGGAAATTTTTAGAAGTGGTTCCTGCAATTCCTTACCATTCTGCAATGTAATAGCCTTGGCACTTTATTTGGGATTGATCTCCAATTGTGCTAAAAATTTTCCAGAATTTCGTGCTTCTAATATATTTATGGCAGTTGCCATTTGGCTCATTTGATTTTCAATATTTTGGATACTTGCTTTAGTATTCCACTGAAACGTCCAAGTGTTAGTGGCCAAAGATTGAACTATATCTTTCGAAGAGGGCTTACCTTCAGAATTAGGTGTTGTATTTTAATGTTATCGAGGCATATACGATTGTCTATACTGCTGGAAATTCGTGGTTGCTTATTGCCCTTGAGGATTTCCATAATGCAAATTCCGGTGATCGTGCCACCCTGGATTGTAGGTGTTGGAAAATAGGTCGTACTTCCTTTGATTTGGTTTAGCAAAACCTCCCACGACATTTATATGTTCTGCATTTTCATCCTGTAAAACCAAACATGCATCAGTGGAATGTCCTAACATTGAACATATTCCACATACCTTTGCTTCTTCTTTCTTCATAACCGTAATTTGTCACACCAAAGAAGTAAGGTCATCCAATCTTTTCTCCAATGTGGTCACATTCACCTCATTCATGGTTTTGTTCCATGCTCAGTACGTATTCCGAATTGTTGGGTATTGGAAGCCATGTTCGCAGTCAAGTCCTTTACAGCTGTCGGTTTGTCAACTAAGGTGCCACCGCTTGCAGCATCAATAATACTCCTATCCGTGAGCGAAAGACCTTCGTAGAAGTATTGAATCAATAGTTCGTCGGTTATTTGGTGGTGTGGACAACTAGCGCAAAGTTTCTTGAATATTTCTCAATATTCGTAAAGTGTTTCTCCCGTATGTTGTTGAATTCCACATATTTCTTTTCGAATGTTAGCTGCTCTTGATGCTGGAAAATATTTCTCAAAGAAGAGCCTCTTCATTTCAGCTCATGTTTGCACGTTTTCTCTGACTGAATAATACAACCAATCTTGAGAATTATCCTTGAGAGAAAATGGAAGGCTCTTAACTTAATTTGTTCTTCGTCACATTTGTCAGCTTCATTCCCATGCAAACCACGCCAAATTCCTTCAAGTGTTTGAACGGATCTTCTTCCAGTAAACCCCTAAAAATAGGTAATGAATGAATCAACCCAAATTTTAATTCAAAAGTATTGTTATCACTTAAATTTGGAAAGTTAATGCAGTGGGGCTATTAAGCATCCGTGGGCGTGGCTAGTTCGTGAAGGGTTTGGTTTACTGCCATCCATTCCATTTTCTACATTTATTGCTGCTATTTCGTCTATTTCCGTAGCCTTTTGGCTATCTTCTCGATCTCTGAATCAAATAATAATTTGGTTGTTTTTTTTACTCGTGTAACATACGTATACCATTGAGAAATTCCCCGACAATAGTACCAAAATTTGGTACTATTGTTGCCTGCAACTAAATTCAAAAAGAAACCAACTTCCGTCAATATAAATTAATGTAGTAGTGAAAAGTGGGTATCGTTTCCATGAGGAATTTTAACGATAAAGAGTTTACAAGTTCAAAACTAAAACAAAGTAAAAAGGGGAGTTTGGCTTTAATTCACGGCAATTTAGAAAAGACTGACACAATCAAAAATCAACTAAAGTAATTGGATCTGAAAATTTAATAAATAAACCTTGGTTTCGGGTCAACGATGATATCACACTAATATGGATCCTTGATATGAAATTCAGTTCATCAATAAACATTCATTCGGTGATGTTTTCTCTTAAGTGTAAATGAGTAGAAATATGTATTCTAAGCATTAACGTAGATACGATCATAAGTTTAATTGAGTAATAGCTTTAAGAACTAAGAAATTAATGAACAAGATAATAGATGTACGACATGCATTTAATCAAGATGAGTTTCTTCGTAAAATTTCCAACTGTAACGTAAAGAAGGTAGTCCTAATTGCCACTTGTGATTAACAAAACTGAACGTCATATTTTATTAATCTGGCTATTAAATGAATCAATTCCTAGTTGCACGCCTAGAAATCAACCAATCCAATTATAAAGGTAACACGGAAGACACTCAGTGTTCATCAACAAAACAAACTTTATTGGAACATCTCACACATAATAGATGATAACATGATTTTCCTCAACCAAGAAAAGGGATTTAGCTACTCATAACAAAAGTAAAAATCAACAAAGAAATAAACAATTGAAAGGTCTCTATCCCTAATCTTTTCTAGAAAATCCCAAAATCTCTAGAGAACTACTGCAGAAAAGAAAAACCTAACTATGGCTATCAAAAAACAAGAAGAAAATCTGCAGAAAGATGTAAATTATTCCTAACACCAAAAAGCTGCGTGAACAGTAAAAATTCTCCTCTTTTCTTATTTTTATCCCTCCTCTATCTCCTTTTTCGTGATCTTTAGCAGATAATCTATCCCCCAGATTCAAGTGGTCGATCCTCATCAATAAGGATGCAATATGATTCTCAAAATCATAAAAATCTGAAGTGGATTGGATTTGCATTTAAAAGCAGATTCTGCAAATTGTTTCTGTCCTTACACATGCCCACACTTAGTCACTGAATTTCTGATCGATCTAGAATTTTCGAATTATCCTTGCTCCCTTGCATCGTTTTTATTCAATTTCATCTCTTAAGTGTTGAAAATCATCTGAGAACAATTAAGAAGCAAATACATTAATTTTGAATAATAATTTCAACACATTAAAGAGATTTATGTACAAAATGAGCACAAAATGACATCTTAACAATAATCTCTATAGTCGCAATTTATTCAAGCAATTTGGTTAAAGAATAAGTGGACTTCCTAGTAGAACTTTTTTGGGATTATAGTTTTGGCTTTCATTGAACTTGAAACTGCTGGGAATTATTTATGAGCTTTCTTTTAGGAATAGGTTGAAGCTACTTCGTCTTAAGAAGTATGCTTGCTTTCTTCTCTACTCTCAGTATCCAAGATACTAAAATTTGTAATAACATGAGGTAGGAATAATTGTTAAGGAGCCATATATACTTCAATAAGAGAGAATACCTTTAAAAAAGGCATATTCCAAATGGGGTGCTAAGCTTTAAAACCTTTTTAACCACCAAAAGCGGTAAGCCTCCATGTCAACAGCACTAGATGTAAAGATCTTCCACTTTAGAATGACATAATGGTCAAATATTTCTGCAAGGAACTTGTCATTGGTATTGCTTACCTAATAAGGGAACCCCTCTGAGTAATTTAGAAAATGAACAGTAGGAGGAATTCCTAAAGAAAGATCAAATTACCTACTTCAAAGATAAGGAAGGTATACTTCAAAACCTAAGGCTGTAATAAAAGTTCTGGGTTTTAAGGCTTTATCACCACTAGTAACAAAAACTCTAAATTTGGTCTAGATGAGAAAAAGTTTTTGATAAACAGCTAAAAAAGAAGATTAAGAAGTTTTGAAAATTCTAAGCCAATGGGACCTTTCAAAGAATTCTTCAAAGGGATTTAATTGATCTACAGACCTCCATATAACAAAAAATTAAAGATTTCTTTAAGAGGCTTGCTACAGAACCTAATAGAAAAATGAAGTATGAGGAAATTAAAAGACTTAAGGTCATAGCAAGTCATGCCATCTCTTTCCCTAAGTTTAGGGAAGTAGGTAAAAGTTTAGAGTGAGATAAACCATACACATAAATTAAGTCATTGTAAGGGGAGATTGGAAAGATATCTTCTTAAATTTTGATAGAGGACGCCTAAGAAAATATAATCGAGAGTGGAGAATTTACCAAAAGCTACTGCTCTATAAAAAGAAAGGAACTCCAAAATAGGTTTGTTGTTAACATGGTAGAAAATAAATCGGTTCAATAGGACCAAAATGTGCTTATCATGTTCTTATTTAGAATTGGGATTTCTATAAGAAGCATAATTTTTTATCAACACAAAGCAATAGGAACAATTAAAAGCACCAAGGTATAAACTATAGGTATCCTCGACCAAGTAAACAAAATATTCCCCAGTTACAGGCAGTCCAATTAGAAAGAAAACATATTTCAATTTGATTGAAGCATAACCAAAAGGAAAAAAATAAAGGAGTTGCAAAAAGGACTCTAAATTTTCAAAATAGTATATATAAGTTTGGGTTAATATTCCAAGGAAGTCCTAAAAAGAGCTATTAATTTCAAAAGGCCTTGTCTATTCTATGTTAAATGATATAAAGGTACAACCTATCCACCTACTTAGCCCCTTAGTATACATTTTGAAGCCACGAATTTAAGGATTCAGAGCTTGAAACTGAGTGAATTCTATAGGAAAGTTTGATTTTCTCAACTCTCCCAAATAGGGTAAAGATGGGTAAGAAGAATCAGTAGGAGAAGGAATCTTGATAGTGAGAGGCATATCATGTTCATTATCAAAATAAAGAAATCCTTCTGTAGTGTCAAAAAAAGGAATTCAAATTTTAGAATTAGTAGTTAAGAAGGACACTTAGAATCTAAGAATTCATTTACCCAATTCTTATAAAGGTTGAAAGAGGCATAGTAAATAAAGACCACTCTAAGCTTTATAGCCTGCATGAAGAAGCAAAGTTAAAGAAATTGAAGGAATTTTTGAAAAGATTGCATAAATTAAAATCATAATCTATAGCATTCATTCCAGTAGAGAATATTAAAGAAGAGGAAGATGCATGATGAGTGACAGTCATAGTTATGTAGAATTATGAGAGAATTCACAAATAGGAAATACTAAAGTCACAATAGTAGATCAAGATTGTTTGAAGTTTGAGATGAAGAATGAAGTAACAATAAAAAGAATTTATAATGAAAAATATGAAAACGTAAGGGAATAGCAAGATCTTGAAATTTAAACGAAGATGATTTTCCATCTTATAACTAATAGAGAGATGGAGATTTCAAATATGAAAGATCTTAATATGATTTTTGGGCCTAACTTTCCTTATCTATAAAAGATTACTTATGTTCATCAAAGTTAAAACTTTGCTTATGAGTTTTGACATATCTTAACATGTCTTGTATTTATTGTTCTACGCAACCATGGTTTTAAAGACCAACCTTCAATATTAACCAGTGGCTTGTCACTAGTCTTGTAACCTGCCACTAGTATTTTGTCTTACTAAGCCACATTGAGGCCTATTGAAATGGTTTTTATTAATCATTTTTGTTACTTGTTTCTTCTTTTATATGTTGCAGGGACATGTAACAGTTTGTCTTATTACCAATGTTATTTTTTAAAAATAATTTCCTCTTTTTTCCATTTTTTTGAATAAATCCCTTTTGTTATAGTGTCATCCACCAACTTCATCATGATTTGTCATATACAATTATTTGATAGTTTTAGTACCCTACTTAATTTATTTAGTTGATTAAGTTGTGCTTGATTTATGTCTTATTGTAATGATTAGATTAAACATCTATCTTATATTTTTATTGTAAAGACATCTACTCGATTTATTTCAATTTATTAAGTTGTTCCTGCTTTACACCTTTTGGTATTGACTAGTCCAAAAGTCCATCTTATCACGATCTCTTCTTCAATTGGCAATTGGATGGCTTCACTTATGTAACTTAGATTTGATGAATGCCTACTCAATTTATTTTAATTAAATGAGTTTGCATTATCATGCTATACCTCATGCTCCAATTTGTTGTTGAAGAATATAATTCATGCATTCACATTATTGTAATAACCTTATATACTTTCATATCAATGTTCTTTAAAGGACTTCTTTAACATCTATTTTTTTCCTTTACTGTTTTGTTTTGTAGGTTTCTTAAAGATAGTTTGGTTAGTAGAGATACTTAACTTAAAAGGCTTGCACTTTTTTTTAACAATGATTCTTATGATCACCTAAAAATAAAACTCGAACTTTGGGTGTTCAAGAAACATAATTAGATATTTTCTCCAAAGTTTCCCAAGCTGAAAAACGATTTGCACACTTCAAAGAGTTTATTGAAAATAGTCATACCATGTTTAATCATGGATAAGGTATTGTTCATCCATCAATCAAGTTGTCCCTTATATCTCTGGTTCACACCAATGATGTAATGAGAATCATCAACTTATTTTTAGGCATCATGTTAACTTATAAGACATCAATTAAAACTCAACCTTTTCTTATTTCACTGCATGCTATTAGAAATGGGTCAAAGATGTTCCATCCTCACATAAATGAGTTCTCAAGGATCTTCATTACTATGATGCTATTTTTTTCTTTATTCATTTATGACTACCAATCAAGTGTTTTAAAGCTTTCTGTGATCAGCAAAGTGCCTCAACAAATATTTTCTTTACATTAGATGAAGAGGAGTTGCTAACTTTTTTAGACATGTGACATATTTGTGGTCTTTTAATTGAAGAGTCATTTTCTAACGATGTTCTTTTTATAAATGAACTTACTAGTGCGGATCATTATGGTAACCATTTTATTTCTCCTAGTTATCAGTATTTATTGATAGTCAGGTTAATTGCTAGCTTTGAGAGAGGAGAAGTGCAAGCAACTAGGTTTCATAGGCGGTAGTGAATAATCCTATCGTTTAAGTAAAATTCTTGTTTTTCCATATTACCACTTTTTTTACATTAAGGTGATAAGTGATTATAATATGAGCATTGAGGATTAGGTCAACTTTTAATTATAGGTCCTTATATGTATGCATACCTAACACCTTATAAGTCAATCAAAAGAGGGTTCCTAAAATATCCCATAATCTAATGGTAAGATTGATCCTCCATGATCATAATCTATATAGAATTAAATGTTTAATAATTGCAACATACTAGAGCTTTTTTTTAGACACATACTTGGCCACCTTTGTTTCTTATTGGTTATGTAAATTTGTCTTTCTATACAGGTGTGTCAATTTCATTCACCCCAACACTTTCGAAGTTGCTTTTCTTATGGCAAACAACCCTTTGGACAAGAAATTTTTATTTTAGCTAGCATTTTTAAGGATTAAGAGGATTATTATGGTTTGTTGGTTAAGTTCAAATATTACCATCTTTCCTTTTCATTACTTATATGTTTAGATTACTAAGATGTAGGACTTGTATTATATTTCTCGTCACCTCAACCTACCATTCGCGATAAAGTAAAATAGTGAAAGGTGTGCCAAGAACATTAAAAAATTGGCTCCAACTACTTTATTAAGAATCTATAGTGACAACGTATACCAAAACCTTTTCCCATAATAAATTCAATTATTTTGGTCGATGACAAATCCCTTTCTTTCTGTGATTGCAAGTTACTCCTTAATCTTTACTCAGAATTTTTGACATTGCATATTGATGATGTTTATGTCATTAAATCATATAGCCCTTCTTAGTTCTCTCATCTATTTATATTCTCCCAAAATATTTTTTGTGGACCTTTTAAAGACATAAAATAATTCTTCATTGTAAGATGTTACTTAATTACTAGAGTCACTAAGTTTAATTCAAAATCAAAGGTTATAATCTCTATGTATATTGGTATATTAGCTTTAGGCATCATAGAGAAATACTATAAGTAGTGGATAAGAAAGTGATATAAGGATTTTTCTACAAGTATTGTTATATATCTTAGAAGGAATGTTGCATCTTTGGAGGTTAAGCCTTCATAAGAAGATGTTATAAACAAGGTCACATATTTGAAGTCTTTTAAAGTTATAAGACCTAATAATAACGGACTTACTTGTTTAGTGAGTGATGTCGGGGGATATGATAAACTTTGTTTGATTTTAAGTAATAAAAACTATCGTTTTAGAGGATACTAACTATGATAGCAACTACGAGCACTATTGGAAGCATATGAAGAAGAAGTCTAGGTCTACCATATATATGAAGGATAAAAAAGGTGATGATGTCCCTTTGCTTATGGGAGAAATGTATAGATTTCTAATCTCTAATCATATTTCATATCATGGTATGAATTTGATATTACATACTATAACTCCCCTTCCTCTCTTGTTCTTTTTTAATCTTGTTCTTTTTCCTTATTCATATTTTAGTGTTCAAGACTTGAAGCAAGAAATAGGATCAAGAGATCTCATCCTCCAAAATAATTTCAATCTATTAGATGTTAAAGCTATTACACTATAACCATTCATTATGTAATTGTCTAAAATGATTTACAAAGGGAACATTGTCTCTTATATAGAGAAAATGATAAATATTAATCAAGAAGTCAATTGTTTTATAACTTCAATTATTTCTCATTATTACGCTAAAATGTTATTTGCAGTGGATATGATAAGATAAAACGGAGTTTAATTTAAGAAGTGATTGAAAACTCTAAAGAATTATTATTTGCTAACCATTTCCATTTGTGCCTATCAAAGTAACAATAAGAATTATTGAAATAAACTCATAGTGAAGTCCATATAAAGAGAATGAAGGCTCTAAGAGATTTCGTGCCCCTTTTGAAGGGAGAATTAGAGAAGATCTTCAATGTTGTAGAGACATTTTAAGTGATTAATGTATTGCCTTTGAGATCTATATTAGTAATATTCAACTATAGTGAAGGGATTAATGTATGCACTAACCTTTCCTACTTTATTATCTTTATAATAGTTGAAAATTTGATAAAGCATCAAAGAAACTACTTCACTTTTATACATGAACAAATATCCTTGAAGTACATTGTTCCATCTATCACATAGATTAGTGCATTAGAAATCATTGATTGTCTAGAAATAAGTTCATTCATATAGATGATTAAGTCTTTCATAACTTTTAATAAGTTGATTATAGAATCATCATCAACTATAATACCATTGATTTTTCCTGATAAGTTATTTCATAAATAAATAGCAAGTGATTGTGTAGCTTAGGACCTAATATGCGGTCCTTATCAGAGTAGTAAAGTCAATGTTAATTCTTCTCACCATTCCCATATAGTTGTGATCCTACCTTTGGGTGTGTAACATTGACTTCACTACTTTTTTCATCCTCACCATCTATATGATAACACGAGGCAATATAAAATTCTTAGTTACACCATTTCCTTGTCATGAACTCGTTCATTGAGATTAGGCTTCTATTAGATTATTTACTTTAATTTTTAGAAATCAATGTTATATTTCTTGATATTTCTCCATGTTTCTCCTTGGTCATCTTCACCAATTTTACTCTATTAGGTACCAATTTGATGTTAGGGTGTTAATTCTTATGATGCCTCATATCAGTTAGCAAAGTCCACCTTTCTTATAAACTATCATCTTATAAGTTTCAAACTTTGAGGACTTGAGTATTTTTATCAATTGGCACCTATATTATTTATATAGGATGAAAGGATCTAAATGTCATCGTTGAAGTCACATAAGCTAATGTAATTTTTGAGCCTATAATAGTTATGAATTTGGAAGTTGCAACTTCATCCTTAAAAAAATTACTCCATTTCTTTGTAACTCTATGATTTTAATGATAAAGCAATTTTTGATAGGATAATTGATTAATTGATGATATATGCAGTACTTTGTATCGTCCATAATATGTACCTCTCTTAGTCTCTTCATTTTATGCAATTCAATAAGTTTACGTTTAAGAACACTCTCTAACATTCTTGGCTCCTCGACATCTAGGAAGGGATAATGTTTTTCTTATTTATTCCTTAGTGAATGCTTTCTTCCTCCTTTATCACTGAATGAAGTTACCCTTGATTATGGTTGAGTTTCACTTTTTGGAGTGAACTTCAATAGTTTCTTGTTCACTACCATGACTTGTTTAGTTTCATTTGAAGAATGCTAGCCCTTTTACACACTTTTTGCTTTTCTTTAATCTTTTTAGTGTCATAAATTGTTGAAATTTGTTGACTAGCTTTAATAATACTAAAATTCGTATTATAAGTGTAAGTTGTTTTCTTTAAAAATCATAGGCCTTACATTAGATACACATATCTAAAGTAGATAAATATGAGAGTCAATTATGGCTCAAATCCCTCCACTTGTTGATGTAATCAATAACAAGTTCATCATTTCGTTTCTTGGTGTTTTTTTAACTCAATCATATTTACAACATGTTGAGTATTGTAAAAACATTTAAGAAACTTTTGTTCGATTTATTCCCAACTATTAATAAAGATTGCTTCAAGGTTTATACCAAATATATGCAGTACTTTGTATCATCCATAATATCTACCTCTCTTAGTCTCTTCATTTTATGCAATTCAATAAGTTTACCTTTAAAAACACTCTCTGACATTTTTGGCTCCTCGACAGCTAGGAATGGATAATGTTTTTCTTATTTATTCTTTGGTGAATTCTTTCTTCCTTCTTTATCACTGTATAAAGTCACCCTTGATTATTGTTGAGTTTCACTTTTTGGAGTGAACTTCAATAGTGTCTTGTTCACTACCATGACTTAGTTTAATTTGAAGAATGCTAGCCCTTTTACAAACTTCTTGCTTTTCTTTAATCTTTTTAGTTTTGTAAATTGTTGAAATTTGTTGACCGGTTATAATAATACTAAAATTCATATTGTAAGTGTGAGTTGTTTTCTTTAAAAATCATGGGCCTTACATTAGATACATATATCTAAAGTAGATAAATCTGAGAGTCAATTATGGCTCAAATCCCTCCGCTTGTTGATGTAATCAATAACAAGTTCATCATTTTGTTGCTTGGTGTTTTTTAACTCAATCATATTTACAACATGTTGAGTATCGTAAAAGCATTTATGAAACTTTTGTTCAATTTTTTCCCAACTATTAATAAAGATTGCTTCAAGGTTTATACCAACCAAAAGTATTATCTGTAAAAGAATGAACAAATTACTTCACCATCAAATCACCATCTATGTTGTCATTGTTGCCTTGGATTCTCCATCCCATCGAACTATTAAAATTTTAATGGTTAGTAGCTTGAATGTATCTTTAAAATGTCTATACATTAAAAGTATGACTTACATATATGTAAGAAGAATGAATATAAACTTTTATTTGGTCTTTGTCTACCTCCTTAATAAAATCCTAGAGTTGCAATGCAGAAATGACCCTTTCCATAATACCAAATTGAATAAGTTCTTACATAACTTCAACTCTTCTTGAGTCTCCACCTAGTGTTTGTGGTCATTGGTCTTATAAGATGTTAAGTTGAGGGTCATTAGCCTTTCTTTTCTCTATTTTTATAACTTACTCATGAAAAAGTCATTTGACCGTCTTTCTCCTTAATTGAAGTCACGAAGCCTTCTAAGATATTTCTTATGTTTGTGACTTTCTCTTCGAAGAATGTAGTCCCATTTGCCATAACTGTATGGCATCCTAGGAATCAATTTAAGGGAGAACTTGACTTTTTTAAGAAGATCCAGACGTCATAATTTCTTCAATGGAGTGTCTTTAAAATGATAGTATTCAACTTGAGCTTATTAGAGCATCTAGGGCCTTAAAGGTGATGTGTTGCAATAGAGTTGAAGGAATGGTTGTAAGCTTCAATATCATAGTAGAAGTCAGCATGAGCGAGATCAAGGTTGAAGATAACATTGGAGCTTTCTCAAACCTTCTTGACAATCTTCATGATTGTATATAAAAAAAAAATTCAAATGTTGAACTTTGGAACTTCTTCAAGTGAAAGAAAGGGATGAGAAACAAAAGTAACCTATTGGGCATGCTAGAAATTTGTAGACACAAATATTTTTTGATTAAATTGTCCAATAGAATATGTTACAAAATCAATGTAATAACAAGGATAATGAATTGATCTTCACTCTCAAGAATGTTATAATTCAATCATTCAGCCTTATTGTTATGCAAACGTTGTTTGTCTTAATTTTGCACTGGAATTTTGTTTGTCTTTGTGAGGGCCACTTATCTTGGTTTCACGTGAGTATGGATAATGTCATTCTTTTTTTTTTTTTAAGATTTGATGAAGCTTTAAGATGTCCTAAGATTCAAAAGCATAACTAAGATTTTTAACTTAAAACTTTTTCTTTTTTGAAATGAATTGCACTCTTTTATTTATAAGAATTAAAAACGTCTCATGTCATGAATTTGGATGCTACATGTTACCTTAAGTGACTGTAATTTTTTTTCTTTCAAAATTGTACTTGATTATAAATCATGTTATACCTTGACTTTTAACTAAATAGAGTAAATAATAGAAATAAATAAATTTTTATTTCTGTAATCTCTACACTATTCAAAGAGCTTTCAACCTAATGCTTTTGTGGTGATATCCGCAGTTTGATCATATGTAAAATTTATATAAGGATTCTTTTGACTTACTAACTCTCGAACAAAATGGTATTCCAAGGAATTATGCTTTGTTTATGAGGTTGAAATATTGAGTTAGCTGACAAATAAATTACTCAGGCGGCATATTATAGCAGCAATATTTATTCGAACACGAAGTGCAAGCAACAATGAATTTGGCCATGAAATTTTTGCTACGGTATTTACTGAAGTCTTATATTCGCTTTTAAGAGAAGAGCGACATTAAGTTGCTTTTTAGCAGTCTATAAAATGAAATTCTTACTAAGGTAGAAAGTATATTTTGTTACCATCGTTGGGACAACCACCTTAATCACTATAAACCATACTTGTACTTGAAAGATAATGAGTTAAACGTTTTATAGCCTTCCAATGATCTTGTTCAGGAGACCGCAAACATTGACACAGAATGCAATATAATTAAGTGGGATGCTGTGGAGCACCAACTACCTGACGGTAGAGATTACCATTCTCCAAAGGTCACGAGTGTTCTTTGTAAGAGGTGGAATAGCTGCCATGTATACTGTTACTTCTATTAAGAATATGTCATGCCGTGAATAAGAAACCTCATGCCAGGAAAGTATTGTAATTTTCCCATATTAATATGTTGAAGAACACCAAATGATGATATAATTTGTCCATGTGACAAATATGTCATCCACATACATATAATTACAAGCAATTTGGATGAATCATTAATTAAAAAAAAAAAAGAAGAATTCGCCTCATAAGAAGTGATCAGAGTTTCTTTAAGTGATCGACTCAATATTAGAATTTCTTTAATAAATTTCCTTAGCAGGTGGACCGCTTCTTAGTTAAGAGAAAATAACCTTTTGTTGATATTTAGGCTTAATTTGGAGGGCGGTGGCGGTTGATAACCTGCTGAAATGATAAGTACTTATTTTCAATAAATACTCATGTGTTTGAGATTGCTGTTTTGGTAACTGCTGAAACGTGAAAATAGGTGTTTGGCAAGTACGCACTGAAAAGAGATAAAAATGAC
>JAOQML010000008.1:23194245-23211603 GCA_027568935.1 Erythroxylum urbanii
TATGGAGTGCTGAACGTGAGAATAACATCAAGAAAACTACATCCTTGATACTGCAACCATGTACATGGTTCTGAATTTTCTTAAAATTTTTAACTTCCTGCACTTTTATTTTCAGTTGCTTCATTGCATGGTTGTGAATTATATTAAAATTTTTCAACCTCCTGCACTTTTATTTTCAGTCGCTTCATTGCCATCCCTTACAGTTGCCTTGGGCTTTTGCTAATCTTTCAAGCTTTTCCCTACAAATTGAATAAATTTCAGAGTTAGGGAGCTTTGGACCTCAATTTTCCTTTTAGTTGGAGTGCTTTCAGAAATCATAGACTGCATACACTATTATGATTCCTTTGCATTTATTCGTTTTTATGCTGTTCACCTGTTTCCTTTGTAAGCTTACGAGAGATAAGGTAATGGACAATCAAAATTTGAAAATACGATCTAAGAGATTGACGTCACTGTATAGCTGAATGGCACCAAATTTAACTCTTTGATTCTTTCTCTTTTACGAGTGTCTAAAAAAAAGTTATATCTTGTGTGGTCCTTTATTCATAATCATACAAGTATTTTCTACTAATAATGCAGGGTATTTGGGAAGACAATGTTGATCCTGACAATATGAGTTATGAGGTTAGCCATTGTTCCCCTTGTGGCTTCGTCATTAGCTTGTTGACTTATTATGCTTCTCTATTTTCTTTTCCTCTCTCTCACATGATTATGATGAGGCAATTGTTTACCCATAGTCTGGTCACTTTCCAGAATTGTCATGGTACAACCAAATTCACTGAAACTGTTGAATATTCTAAACATTCTGCCTCATAGGATCTTCTTCCTGTTTTGTGTCTGATTGACAAGTATCTTTGGATCATGAAAGTTAACAAAGCCTTCCCATTTCAGGAATTGCTTGAATTGGGTGAGACTGTTGGAACTCAAAATCGTGGCCTTTCCCTAGAGCTTATTTCCTTGCTTCCAACTTCAAAATATAAGTGCAGTTTCTTTTTGAGAAGGAAATCAAGAAGTGAAAGGTAGTACTAAATATGCTATTTGTTGTAAAGGTCATTTATTCCTGTATCCGGAGTGATTGTCTATGTTCTAACAGCTATCATATCTCAACAGTCTTAACTTTAACATTGTCGTAGGACAGTGTCACTGGTCCATCTACTTCTTGTTTTATTTGTTTTTAATTAGTTTGGACGTACATGTGAAGTTGCTAATTTAATAAATATGAAATAACTAAAGGAAGTGAAGACAGAATCGAATTTGATATTTGAATCTTTACATGTCTGCCTTATTGCAGAGAATTAGTGACTTGATTCTGTTTTGTCTTTGGTTGGCCTACTTGGATAATGTTATCTCCACTTGGACTGTTTTATTGGTTCATGGATTTGGCTGGATATTCAATCACTAACTTTAGCAATCATGTTAAATGATATGAAGGCATGAACTGAGGGCCAACATTGGAGCAACCCAATTTGAGGCACCCTCCACTTTTTGTGCATTGTACAAGATGTAGTGATGACACAGATGCCAAATCCTAACAATTGTCTGCTGAGTTATTGTGGTTGATGGCATTCTATTGTTGCTCAACATATGAAAAGTTGGATACAGTTGATATGGATACTTGACATAGAGACCTTTCATTTAATTCCCAATGCGGCATATATCTTCCATTATACTTTGAACTTCCAAATTAGTATTGACCATGACAATTGAGATTTTGATTGGTTTACCTATTGTTATTGGTCTGGATCTATAGGACTCATGGCTTTACCACGTTATTATTCTTTAGATGTCAGAAATGCATAAGAATGTACTTGTGCATGCTTCAAGTATCAAGTCCATACACAAGGTTTTTCATCTTTCCTATAGATTTAACACGACTAACCGTCCTCTCTGTGTGGAAGTAGGTGTGTGATTTGCCAAATGGAATATCATCGAGGTGATCGAAGGATTGCTCTACCATGCAAACATCTCTACCATGTTGATTGTGGTACTCGATGGCTCAGCATTAATAAGGTGGCAATTTGATTTCTAGTAAAACTTGAAAGTTATACTAATAGGGAGCCATATAGCCATATTCTAACGTTCATTACCACGCCATGCTTTCAGGCTTGCCCCATATGTTACAAGGAGGTGTTTGTAGATGGGTCAAAACGTTGAAGAGCATCTCTGATAAGCAACCAGAAGATTTTTCGTTGTCGCGATTGTCCTCGAGTTTGGGTGTTTTTTCTGCAAACAGATTTGCTTGGTTTAGTTTCCCATTTGTTTTCTTGGAAAGATATTAGTTGTGTAATTAACTGAAGCTATGAACTTTACGTAAAGATTGATGTGTTAAGAGGCTGGAGATCATGTAAGTTACACCATGTGAGATACTGATGAAAGTATGTAAGAAAATGCTGCAACCAACCAGACTGATTGACGGTGACAGCGAACCTTTAAGCCCATGTCTGGTTCATCATAATAGCTATTCTATTCCTAACATATTCTTAGCACATTAGTTAAGTCTATATTTGGTTAGAAAAAATTCACATAATAACTATTCTTAAGAAGATATTCTTTAACTTTGAAGAATAAGTAAAAATAATGTTTACCTATCTTTATGTATTCTAAAAATAAGTAATTTTATTGAAGATATTTTTATCACTTTTTTTTTAACGGAAGAACCTGCAGTCATTATTTTTTGGATAATATCGGGTAAATTTTTGAATTGATGCAATAACTTGCAAATCACGCTAATTGAGTACTTCGTATTAGGCAAATTTTATACGACAGGCTCGATCGAGAGAGTGTAAGCAGAGGATTTGAATACAGAACTTTTTGACCCTATACTTTCTCACTCTACTAACTCGACCATTCCCAAAATAATAGGAAGAATATGAATAATTAATTTAAAAATAAAAAGAGACAAGAAGATGAGAAGGAGAGCAGAGGGATGGGACAGTGAGGATGAGGAGGAACAAAGAATCCATGAATAAAGTTTGTGAGCTTAGGACACGTTAAGCATTGCTTAGTTAAGCCCATAAAGTCTTGAACACGGCCAAATTCCGACAGTCTCAGCATTGTGCTAAAATCATTGAACAGGAGGAGTGCGGAATCTTTCCATGAGGAGTGCAGCAAGACAGCAACTCTTTTCAGCTTACATCACGTTTCTGTTAGGCACCTGGCATACAAAAATGTCATTTCTTATTGCACCGCAGGTCTGCTCCTAGTACATAAACCGGTACACCGTTGACCTTGTCCACCTTAAAGGCATACTTCATGTGACACTTTGAGTGGCGGAGAGGCATTTATGGTTGTAGAACTCGAAGTTGGTGCCCCGTTTACTTTGTACTAATTATTTTAGCTGCTTATGGTTAGGGAAAGTTTTTGATAATTGATCTGATGGTATGCATTATAAGTTATCATGTTCCCTCTTCCTGCTCCACATGCTTGAATAATGGAGATTATCGTCTGTTGTAGATAACTACCCCATGTTTATGAGCTTCTGAGAACATAATTAATGATTAATAGCATAACACATGTAACATCTGAAGACGTACGATAGGTGAACAGATCTTTTGTTTCCACAGCGCTGCTCCTCTTGTTTTAAACACAATCTCATCTACTCATTGCAATAGGCCGCATATATGATACCATGCCTAGTCGGTTCAGAGTTTGGATTTCAAATTTACCTTGTCCAGTTTGTCACGCTTAAAATGATTTCTCTCCAATTTTATCATGTCCAACTATTGGATAGAATTGAACAAAGTAAAATCAGACAAAGGATCTAAACTTAATTAATTCATGCCTGTAAAAGAGGCATTAATCCTTTGAGTGTGGATAAATATACTGTTCATTTTCAAGAAACGATGACTTCTTTTCATACTTTTCCGGTCCGCCCCAACTGATGGGGTCATATGGGTTGTAAACGTAAAGGGAAAAAGGATGCGATTATATCGAAGTCCAATATACTCTTAAAACTTTTTTAAGAGAGTTCCTGAAGTCTTGTACCTAAACCAACACAAATTTTTAGCTAGTTTGATTGCCTACCAAGTCTTAGTTTCGAGTTCAGATGTCCTCTGTTTGCTGCTGAAATTGCGGCATGAAAGTAAAGCCAGTTTTGTCCCCCTTCTGGTGCTGAGTTTACCTAGGATAGAAAATAAAATCCACATCCCAAATGTGCCTTCTTGAAAGAACCTTCACTTGTGTACAGGTACTAACTGCATTCACGTATTTTAACACCACTAAAAAGATAGTATAAATAAATAAATATATAGCTTAGCTTAAATCTTGCCAATAGTCGATGCATGATTAGCGCAGATTATGGAACCTTCTCAACTGGTTCAAAAATGATATCATGTACATGGTGTAGGAAAGAGGACTACTTGTTCCATTTCTCTATTTTGTCAATAGTACAATGTTTACAACTCTGTAAGTGGCAGTGATTATAATCATCACATCTATCCGTATCTCGCATCAAAGTTGGGTTTGAAGATGTTTGATAATAAGCAGTATTATTTTTATAAAATAAAGAGGTTATTTTCGATATATCCATATGCAAATGTGACAATAAAAAAGTGATGCAGGTTTAAAGAGTAGATAAGTTAAACTGATATGTTAAAAGAGTAGATAAATAAAAACAAATAAATAATAAATAAAAGAAAACAAAATACCTGATATGGTACCTGTATATACTAATACCTGATAAACTGCAAAGTATGACTCTTCATGTTTATAGTTGTGCTACAGAACCTTGTTCAGTAGCCATGTGAGTATGACAATTTTAAGATATTAGATGGCCTCGAGGGACCTTTCCCCGTACATCTGAGTTGAAAAGCCAAGTTTTATGACATAAGACTTGTCCTTGACTTGCAACTAGAAAAGACAGATTAGACATTAGGGTTAGACTTTCTAAGTGATAAATATGTCGTCCGAGCTTTATAGTAACGACTCTCAATAACTTCCTCGATTGTTTTGGTGCACTTTAAAAGATATCCTTTATCCTGTGTCCTAGCACGTCAAAATTTTCTATTTATGGCCAATTCCTCGGTAAAGGCCAACTCTGTCATATCTTTCTTGATCACTTCCTTTCAGTTCTAGTTTGGCCTTCTTTTTTTTTCTTTTGCAATCACGAAGGGTTATTTTCTTACAGCGTCGCATCGGATCATTAGGGTGCCTCCTGTTCACATATGCCCAAACCACTTAAGCCTGGTTTCTTTCAACTTGTCGATAATACTAGCTACCTGTAGTTTGTCTCTCACTACACGATTCCGAATTTTATCTCTTTTGATAATGTCACACATCCACCGGAACATGTGTATATCTACTACCAACAACTGTCTTGTATGTTTTCATTTAGTGGGCCAACATTTCACTTCATATAATATAATTGGCCGAATCACTATTCTATAAAATTTCTTTTTAAGTTTTAATGAAATCTTTTTATCACATAAGATTCCTGATGCGCTTCACTATTTGATCCACCTGGATTTGATGCGACCAACTAAGTGGTAGTCACTATCAAACCTATTAAAATAGATAATGCTTCTGCAATCAAATTTCACATAATCAAGGTTTTCCTAGACCTATTATGTATTCATACTGACTTGTCCATTTAATCTAATTTGCTTATCACGTAACCTGAAGTCACAAGAAGTCAGTGAGAACTCAAGCTGTAGCTTCATGAGCAAATCCGGACTATTGGATCAAGACGGATTTAATAAACTGAAGCCCCAAAGAATCCATTTATTTGGCACCGACATTATATTGGAGGATTAATATATATATATATATAACACTATTTGGATCGTCCTACAAACTTTTTCTCGTCAGAGAACCATTGACCAAGTGTAATTGATTTGTTTTCCAGTTTCCAACAACTCTTTACCTTTGCATGTTCATCTACATTATGCAGGAGGTCTAGTAATCACGTATAATTCTTTATTTGAGGCTTGCACACTTCTGCATCATTCATTTTCACCTGGTCACCGCTACTAAAAAAAAAGGATACGGTAAAGGAAAGTACAATTTCGTCTCGTCCATTAATCCAATTGCTTTTAATTAAGACTTTAAATTGTATGTACAAATTACAATTGCATGCAATCTTAAATCTTATCGCAATTGTATGTATTGTTCTAAATTTTTGTTTGAGGTTTCCCGTTTGGTATTGGCTTACAAACTCGATGCACGGTGGGAAACTATCAATTGCAAGGTATGAAAAGGCTACAGAGTCGTTTTCATTTGTATAATATAGATCCGGTGAGATCTGAAGCATATTATAATGCTTTAATCCAGGTTGTTTGGTCATTAAAAAGTAACATGTTAGTGTTTGAAAGAGTCGAAAGCTCGCTATATAAAGGGCTGACACTGGCGCTCAATTGATCATACACAAAACGGAAAGGTTCTGTCTCCAAACATGAGAACCCGAGTAGAGGAGAGGCACTTGCCTCGTTTGATATGCGCTCTAGCATTCTGCCTCATAGCCACCAGTGTCATCGCAGATAATCACAAACCTTACATTTATGCGTCTCCACCACCACCCCACCACCACGGTGATCATCCAAACCCACAACCACCAAAGCATATAGTGCATCCATCACATCCCTACAAATCTCCTCCGCCACCAGACAACAAGGATGGTCATTCCCCACAAAAGCATAAATCACCTCCAAAACATGAAAAGCACCCACCACATCATAAGTCACCTCCTCCACCACTTCCTTACCATTATACATCACCACCACCTCCATCTCATTCTCCACCACCACCACCATACCACTATATATCTCCTCCTCCTCCAACTAAGTCTCTGACACCACCATACCATTATACATCTCCGCCACCTCCCAAAAAGTCTCTACCACCTCCATACCATTACACTTCACCTTCTCCTCCACAAAAGTCTCCACCACCTCCATACCATTACACTTCACCTCCTCCTCCAAAGAAGCCTCCACCACCTCCATATCCTTACACATCACCTCCCCCTCTAAAGAAGTCTCCCTCACCTGCTTACCATTATACTTCACCTCCTCCACCAAAGATGTCTCCACCACCTCCATACCATTACACTTCACCTCCTCCTCCAAGAAAGTCCCTGCCGCCTCCTTATCATTACACATCACCTCCTCCTCCTAAAATGTCCCCACCACCTCCTTATCATTACACATCACCTCCCCCTCCAAAGAAGTTTCCACCACTTCCTTACCATTATACTTCACCTCCTCCTCCAAAGATATCTCCACCACCTCCATACCATTACACTTCACCTCCTCCTCCAAGGAAGTCTCTACCACCTCCTTATCATTACAGTTCACCTCCTCCTCCAAAGAAGTCTCTCCCACCTCCTTACCATTATACTTCACCTCCTCCTCCAAAGAAGTCTCCACCACCTCCATACGATTACAGTTCACCTCCCCCTCCACAAAAGTCTCCACCACCTCCATACCGTTATACTTCACCTCCCCCTCCAAAAAAGTCTCTACCACCTCCATACCATTACACATCACCTCCCCCTCTAAAGAAGTCTCCACCACCTCCATACCATTACACTTCACCACCTCCTCCAAAGAAGTCTCCCCCACCTCCATATCATTACACATCACCTCCTCCTCCAAAGAATTCTCCACCACCTCCATACTATTACACTTCACCTCCTCCTCCAAAGAAGTCTCCACCACCTCTTTACCATTACTCTTCACCTCCTCCTCCAAAAAAGTCTCCACCACCTCCGTACCATTACACTTCGCCTCCACCGCCAAAGAAGTCTCCACCACCTCCTTACCATTACACATCACCACCTCCCCCAAAGAAGTCTCCACCACCTCCATAACATTACACTTCACCTCCTCCTCTAAAGAAGTCTCCACCACCTCCATATCATTGCACATCACCTCCTCCTCCGAAAGTATCAGTTCCATCCTTCTAAGAAGTCTCCGTTGATATCGTACTCCATAAAATATTATTAGGTTTGTTGTCTAATCATTGGAATCTACTCTATTATAAAGAATAATAACTTCATGACTAAGTTGTTGGTTGTGAAGAAATGGAGGTTATATACATTTTTATCTTGTAATAAGATTTATGTTTTGGTTACATGAATAATCAAAGGTTTCTTCTTGACATTGCAAATGCATCCTTCATTTCTTCATAGTTAGCAATGTAAACTTTTTATGAAACTTTTGTTTATGTTCCTTTATTACTATTTAAGTCCACTATAAAGAATTACGTGCTTCCCAAAGTTCATTTTAATATTTATGTGTAGCTTGTTTGGATCATTTTTTCTTCCTAGTTATTAAAAGAGACACATATGGAAATATTATTATTTTCTTATACTGAACAAAGCTAGAGAAAGTGACTGACTTAATCAGTTCCTAAACTTCATGCACGTTTTACCAAATGCCGAAAATTCTTTTTCTTCTTCTCATTACACGCTAGGAACTACTTAACATTTTTTATCAAGTGATCACATAATGAAAGGAACTAAATTTACAATTCTATAATAATACATGCATCATGAATTTGAATAACAACTAAGTTCTCTCACCACTATGCTAAAACCTTAAATTAAATCATCAATTGCCTAGCTTAATGAGCATCAATTCATCATTGGTTCCCTCTAACAATGCATGGAGTATGCTATTTAAGTATGATTTCTCCCCTTTAACAATGCATGGAGTATGCTATTTAAGTATGACATTCGATTATATGCTTGTTTCAGTCCCTTAGCATCCTCTTCCTAATTATCAGTTTATGAGATTAAAAATAGACTTAGCAACTTGCGTTAATTAAATTGAAATTTTTGGTAAGTTTTAATCCATTTAATATTATGAAAACCATAGTCTATAGCCCACCCAAAACCAAAGATGACTTAATTCTCAATCAAACTCATTCTGAAGTATAATGCAAAACAAACCATACCTAGGTTATACATGGACCAAACTATAAACTTGACGTTTTCCCAATGCCTTCTCCATAATTTTCTACTTTCTTTATGTTCTTTTAGTAAAGAAATTGGAATTTTCCCGAAGAAGTCTTGCCTTCCTAAGTTTCTTTATGGTCCATTCACACCCTGGACGTCTGCATTTCTTGCAGTTTTGCAAGTAGGATGAGACAACCGAAGCCTTTCAATTCTTCATTCAAAACCTTGTCTTGCACATAAGAGTTAAAAGGCCATCATTGTCCTTATGATTTAACAAACATGTAGTTCTCCTAATGGTTTCATACCTAGTGAGAAAATTAAGTTTAAGAAAAGGCTGACAAATCTAATAAGTTTGGAAAAGGACACGCACTTATAATTTTCTCTAACATAAATCATAAATGCTTCTTATGATTTGGTAGTTTTCTAAACCAATTATTAGTTTCAATTTAGTTTTAAAGGTGACAACAATTGGTAATTGTATATTTCAAATTTTTTCAATATTTTAGTGTATGATTTTTAAAATAACCAGTATGATAGTATGATTCAAAATTATAACAACTAATGAGTTTTTCTTATGATATTTGATAAAATTTACATTTTAGTTATTGATATAAATTGAAAAGTAATCAATTTTACAAACTATGAATATGATTGCCCCGATTAAGAAGTTTTCTAAAGATGAAAGAGTTTAATAAACCTTTAAAAGTTTACTCTCATATAATTTAGCCCTTTATTATTTTTAAAAGGTTGTTAAATTTTTAATATTAATTCTTTATTCAATTTAATCATTATTTGGCAAGACTATTCACTTGTATAAACAATAAAAATGTATTGATCTTCAATTCAAATTATGTAACATATATTTTTTTATGGTTAAATTTAAGTTACTTAAAAATGACAAGACCTTATTTAAACATATATTTTGTAACTTGAAAGTTAAATATAATAAACTAATTATCATAATTAATAGCGTTAATTATAGTCATAAGCAAATTATTTGAATGAAATCCTCAATACTTTTTATATAATACTTGTCATTAATTCATCCAGAGTAAAAGATACGAGATTTCTTTATAGTGTAACTTAGAAAACATCGTAAATTTTAAATTTATGGATAAAATTCTTTGTGATTTTTAATTATTTAGAAAGGTTCTTCTCCTACACTTCTAATAATAATTAACAATGAAACACATATGACATGAATATCACATAATGACTATCCAAATGTTACTAACATGATAATTTAACCAAACTCTTGAACCCGACTTAAATTGACTAATCCTGACTCAAAATAATAATTCAAAATAACTATAATAAATTATTAGTTTAGATTAGGTATAATTAGTTCATATTGGCTCTAAGATTTGGGTTAGATCTTCATGTCAATAACATTTGTTTGATTTATGTGTAATGTTTATATTATGTGCCTTCCTCTATTATTTTTAATGATCTGAAAAAGTGTTTTCTACAAAACTAAAAATTACAAAAACTTCGAAAATATTGAAGATTAAAGAGTTTTTTAAAAATTACTTAAACCATAAGGTAGTCATGTATCTTTTTACCCTATAGATTAATTAATCTAGTAAGTGTAAATTAATCTAACTCCTCTTTGTGTATAGTTTCTTAACTTTCTTAAGTTTGGAAGTTTTGTTGAAGATAAAGTAATGATAAATGGTCATAAAGAAAATATAAAGTAATTAATTAAATAAAAACCCGTTAAAGTAGCAGTAAAATGCAACCATATTGATGATTATGCATAACTAAAGTATGACAAGATTACTATAGGTATAATCATTAAAAAAAAAGCATTTATAAAAAGTGAAGAATTAAGATTATATGTTCAAATAAAATACATGAGAATCTTTCTTTACCTTTTGAAATTTATTAGAAATGACTAACTTCCTTAAATGTCGATAAAATAAATGTTTTTTATTTAAAAAAGTATTTGCTTTTTGTGTTTTTTAAATCTTTGACTAAGTTATGGACTTAAGTGTAACACTTTTATAAAAATTTTAGTAATTCTTTAATTAACTTTTGGTACTTATAAGTTAAAATATAACGTTAATACTTCCTATAAGTCTTCCTACATGACATATTTACAAATCAAAAGCCAATAATAAAAGGGCATATGTAATTGTCATTTGATGCTTAATTTAAAATAAAATAAAATAATTTTAAAGAAAAATAAATAAAGAGGGACCAAAGTGAGACATGTAGGAACATAATTTGGGTGAAAAAATGTTCTCTCTTAATAAAGAAATAAATAGGTCAATTAAAACCACTTTTGGTAAAAGTTGGGCCTTGGGACCTTTCCTATCATTTTGAAATAAAACTCATTTTATATAAGTTGAAAGGAAGACACAACACCTAACTCCTAAATTTTGTGTAGGCGGAAGTTACAATAAGACCTGAGTCTTAAACAATCAATTGATGGGCGATTTAAGAGATAGTGATGAGTGTAAGGGCCATTTAGTTATAAGTTTTCAAATGAATACATGAGTTGCAGGGACTTAAGTACTATATCAAACAGAGAACTATATCAAACAGAGAAATGCTTCACATGATTGACAATATGAGAGTCATGGAACTTAATTTAGTTGATGTATACTTCAATCACATGTACATGGTGAATAATAAAAAATTAAGTGATGAAATAGAGTATGATTCTACCAAAGATGATGAGGATGATGAATTAGAGATAGTGTGAAGGATTCAAACAAAGAATTTAAGTAATGAATGTCTTGACGAAGATGATGTTTATGGCAAAGTTGCATCACCAAGTAATGTGGTAAGAGGAAAAAATGTAATTAATAATAATAAAGATATAGATGGTCATAATCTATCATTGGTAGATATTATAGCAGATATTGTTTATAGGAATAGCTCAAGCTCAGATAGTGACTTATATTTGGTTAAGATGAGTGATAAGGAGGGTAATGATGTAAATAAAAATATATATTGAAATATGTTGGTAAGTGTACTAATCATAATATATAATAAGGTTGACTTCTTAAAAGGGAATCAAATGTTAATCCTATAAGAACTAATAAACTACTTGCTTGGACTTTTATAATTTATCTAGATCAAATAAAAGAGCGAATTAAGCTAAATTAAAGTAATACTAAAAACAAGAAAAGTGAAGAAAATAAGGTAATAAAATGTATTTATGGAGCTTAACTAATGAGATTTTTTCTTAGCTAGGTCTTCAAATTTACTATTAACAATGTAGTTAGATTGATTGATCTTAATCTTGAAAACTAGTTTATATGATGATGAAGTTCTAGAATATTATAGTCCTTTGTTCAAGTTGAATAAACTTCTAATGAACTAATTAAATCTCTATTGTTATTTTAGTGAATTCAATTAACTTTCAAAACGTAAAGCCAACTTCCAAACTGAAGCTATGATAGATTATTTCAAGAGTAAGACTAACATGGTATCTATCTAATTTGTTCAATTTATGTAAGAAAATATCAAACACGAAAATTATAGTAACTGATTATTCCTCTTTTGGCCAAAATCATTAACTATTAAGCAAAATCAATTACAACAATTACAATCTCATATGTATGCTTATCATCAACAAACAAATATAAGATTATAATTCAAGCTAAGCATTAAAACCACATCATCAAGGATTCTCTTAATCCAAACTAATAAAATGTATCACCACAAAATCATATTATTCAAAAAATTATGTTATTAAGATTAGACAAGAGTTGGAACAAGATTATTCAAGATAGAATTGATACTAATAAGGCTCAAATGTTAGAAATCATTTCAACAATTACAATAATAACTAAAATGATCTAAATGAGATTAAATTATATTAATATGAAGAAGGAAGGATAGCAAAGGGATTCACAACTTGAAAATAATTGTTACTATGTTCTCCTCTATACACTTCACATTATAATATTTGTGTTAATTTTGTTGTTTGATTTATGCTATCCTTTTTTCTCGTGAAAGCCTTTATATGAGTTGTCAATACAGTGATATCATCCTCATTATCTATACCTACTGAGTTAATTACCTTACCCTAATTAATTTCCACTAATAGTCATTCATTTCCATCTCTTTAATAAACTCTAGGACAACTTCTAAAGTCTTATAGTACAAGTTTCCCCTAGCTATTATCAACCATCTTCTTTTTTTACATAATCCATTGGAGTGTTTGAACTTTTTTTTAGAAAAATTAATAAAAATGAGAAGGTAGTACAACATATCAAAATAACAAAATAGGAGGTGTAATACCCGAAACTATCCTAGCATATATATGCATGGGGTGGGAATTAAACAAAGGAGAAGATTATACTATGATAATCAATCATGGGATAGTAAGACAGTGATTTAGATATTCAAAGAGGATAGGATGTTTGTTCTACAGGGCTGTTTGAGGGTTTTTAGGAGGATTAATTCTTGAAGTTCCCTGTAGATCTTTGTGATGATGGACTCCTTGGAAGAACTACTGGTGGCAAACCTTTTGATGTTTCTTTCTTTCCATAATGCATATACACACAATCCCAAAGAAATAATACGAATCAACTTGTTTGATTTTAAATGAGTTGTTAGGTTGAGTAATTTTTGTGTAATCTCCGTTAAGGAGTTCCCTGAATCAAACCATAGACATTTCCTTATGATATTATCCCATATGGTGCTACTGAGAGGACATGTAAAAAAGAGATGATCTCTAGTTTCTATAAGAACTTGACACATTGGATAAGTTTTGTTCACTTATAGATATGACGTTTTATCGACTATATTGAGTCTATTTTGGATTGTTAGCCACAACATAAAGGAATTATAAGATTTAATTCTTACTACTCCATATGATCTTGTACCAAACTACTTTTGAACTTCTTCTTCGTAGCAGATCCTTGGTGCTTTTGTTGGTAGGTTGATGGATAGGTTGGTCTTGCCAGTAAAATGTATTAGGAGATTTTGCATTGGTGGATAAGTAAGTTAGAGGTGTCTCAAGTTGTAAGGGAAATTCCATGAGACATCATTAATCATAGAGTTGAGTTTTATGTTGAGGGATGAGGTTTACGAGTTGTTCAAGTTGTTAAAATGTTGAATGAGTTGTCCTATGCCTGACCAATTGTCATACCAAAGAAATACCAAGTTACCATTCTCTATGGCATATGAGACTTCATTTTGTACCTTATCCTTCAGCTTCAGAAGTTTGCTAAGAAAGCAAGAGTCTGAGGCATTTTTTTAAATTTCCCATATGCTTCTATCTTTGAGGAAGTAAGAATAAAGCCATTTCATCCAAAGTGAAGTTTTATCATTTAGTATCCACTAGAGCCTTTTAAGAATCAAAGTTTGATTTGTTGTCTTGATTAGAGTAATGCTCAGTCCACCTTCATCTTTAGGGAGACATATATTTGCCACTTCATTTTGTTCGATCCTTTATCACCATTTACATAGCTCCATAGAAAATTTTTGAGCAGCCTCTCAATCGATTTGATTATGCCTTGGGAGAGAAAAATGTGGGAGCTCTAATATATGTGTACTGAATTTAACACCGATTTGATGAGTTACATCTTCCCAATATAGGAGAGAAATTTATTAACCCATAACTTGATCCTCTTCTGAATTTTCTATTAAAGTGGTGTGTACTCCATGAAGTTGAGCCTTTTAGTAGAGACAGGTAATCCCA
This sequence comes from Erythroxylum urbanii, assembly GCA_027568935.1. Classification (NCBI taxonomy): domain Eukaryota; kingdom Viridiplantae; phylum Streptophyta; class Magnoliopsida; order Malpighiales; family Erythroxylaceae; genus Erythroxylum; species Erythroxylum urbanii. The sequence goes on from JAOQML010000008.1 coordinate 23,208,798, forward strand.
GGTACATAAAGGGTGAGTATTTGAACTTCCTTCCAGTGGTTTGAGAGAAGAGGGGTTCCAAAGCAGTGACGCTTTTCAACAGGAGGAAGTGACTTTTAGCTATATTAATTTGCAGACCTAAAAAGAATTTGAAAGTGTCAAGAGCTTTCATGAAAATATGAATGGAGTCCATCTTTTCCCTTTAAAAGAAGAGGATATCATCTATAAAACAAAGGTTTGTCAAACCAACTTTCTTGAACTTTGCATAATGTTTGAAGTTGGAGTTGCGGAGCACTTCTTGTTGGATGATTGAGTTAAGAGTCTCTATGCGTAAAATGAGGAAATAGGGGGATAGGGGATCCCCCTACTGAGATCTCTAGTTGCGTTGAAGAATTTGGTAAAAGTACCATTGATCAAAACAGAAAAAGAAGCAGAAGATATGCATTATTTTAACCATTCAGTGAATATGTATGGGAACCCGTAGGCTTTCAGCATCTACCATAAAAAGTCCCAGCTCACACTATCAAAGGCTTTGTGGAAGTCTATCTTGATTGTGCAATTTGGAGGAAGGTTGGATCTAGAGTAGCCTTTGAGGAGCTCTTGTACTATGAGGATATTATCCTCGATATGTCTACCATTCAAGAAGGGACCTTGGTTGTCACTAATTAGCGGGGTAAGAGCTATTTTCAATCTAGTTGCTAGAATTTTGGAGATGATTTTGTAAAGGAAATTTGTGTAAGCTATAGGTCTAAACTGATCAAAATGTGTGGGGTTAAAGCATTTGGGAATCAAGCAAATAAAAGTTCGATTGATCTCATTGAGAATAATTCCCTTAGAGAAGAACTCATGGACTACTTGTTTGACAATGTTTCCAGTGATGGTCTAGGATTGTTGAAAGAAATATCCATTAAGACCATTGGGGCTTAAGGCCTGGGGCCTTCGAGTCATCCATTCCAAATACAACATTCTCAATTTTAGTGTCTTCTATAAGTTTAATAAAAGAATCAAAATCCAAAGGGGAGAAGTGAGAATTTTTTAAGAGCTTCAAGAGAAAAATTGAGGTGCCTATGGTACTAAGTAAGTCTTCAAAATATTTGACTACTTCCTCTTGGATTTCCCATTGTGTCTGAATTTCTAAGTCTTCCTTCAAAACAGTGGATTATATTTTGTTTCAGTTTTTCCTTACAAGAATTAACTTAAAGAAGAAGCTGGTACAATTGTCCCCATCTTTCATCCAGTTCAGTCTAGCTCGTTGTTATAAGAGAGAGTTATAGTTATGAGTGGCTTGTATGAACTGAGCTAAAAATAAGGCATAATTGAATTTTTTCCTGATATACCGATCAAATTGTTATTTGTTAGACCAAGGGAAATTATGTCCAATAAACTTGAGATCAGTCACTCCTAGGTCCTGCACACATTTTATCAGATCAACTGTGTAGTTCTTTAAGTTGTAATGTCCTTGTGCTTCTGAAGTGTATAATATTGAGTTGAAATCTCAAAAGATAAGCTATAGTTTGGATATGTTGTTACTGATAGTTTTGAGATTGTTCTATAAGCTTCTTCTCTGAAATCCAAAATTGCTTGCATATATAAATGATATATTCAGGTCGATTTGTTCCTACATGAAGTAGAGGTTAAGGTGCATAGCTTGATCTGTGAGTCTAATAAATCCACTTTGAGCTCATTCTTCATATAGTAGATAATAATTCTACTAGGAGCATGATGATTATGGTTGTAAGCATGTTCCAATGGGAAACAAAAATCTCTAACTTGGCAAGGTTTTCTAGTCTAATTTTGGTTTCAAGCAAGCTACTAATAAGAGGCTTCTCCCTCAAAACAAAGGCCCTTAAAGTTGAGAGTTTAGTGGGACAGTTTATTCCTTAAACATTCCATATAAGTATAGACATATAAAAGGTTTTGTTTTGTGGAGCATTTTCCTTTGCTCCTTTTCGATCTCCTTCTCCCCATAGTTTGGAAGTTGGCATTGTCTTCATCATAGATTCCTTTAGAATCAATAGGAGTTACAGGGGCAACTAGTGTATTATATATATTGATGTTAATATTTACCAGCTTTTCTATAGGATCAGACAGATGTTCTAAAGTAACATTAGTGGCTAGTGATTTTGTAATTACTTCCTTCTAGTTTGCAAGGGTTTCATTTGAATTCTCCATATTCTCCTTATCAGTATTATGTAATAAATTTTAATCTTTGCATTCAAGACCTTGCTCAACATTTGCTTCCTCAACATCTCATTATTTTGATTCTCAATATGTACAGGGTTGGTGGAAGGCTCAGGGATCGACAATGTAACAACATCTTAATGTATGGCTATAGATTTTTATAGTTGGGGAAGGATTATATTGTTGTATGATTTCTAGAGATGGAAACTCATCTGCTATGTCTATGAGCTCCTGATAGTTTTTAATTTTGAATGCTTTCCCCATTTGTTGCCAAGTCTTACCTTGAGTTTTAGAGGGTGGCTTCTAATGGTAAGAAATGGCAATGTTGTCTACCTATAAGTTGTCATCTTTGTAACATCCCCTCACCTATGGGAAGGGTAAAATAGTAAATTGGAACGAGTTAGGAGTGTTTAAAACTGTTTTGCTATGTTCATGCATTCATATATGCGAGAAAATAGTGAATTTTGCACATGTAAATGACTGTACATGCATTCATGACATTTTACCGGTATAATTGTGAATAAATGTGAAATTTGAAAAATACGCTTTGTGTGTGTAAAAATTGTGTTGGAGAGGGTCATTGGGGTTTTCTGATTTTTAGAGAATTTTAGAAATTTTTTGGGAAATTTTCGGAGTCGTTTTCGGA
>JAOQML010000008.1:23215763-23231389 GCA_027568935.1 Erythroxylum urbanii
AAGTCTCCACCACCTCCATACCATTACACTTCACCTCCTCCTCCACAGAAGTCTCCACCTCCTCCTTACCACTACACATCACCTTCTCCTCCCCAGAAGTCTCCACCACCTCCATACCCTTATACATCACCTCCTCCTCCACAGAAAGCTTCACCACCTCCTTACCACTACACTTCACCTCCCCCTCCAAAGAAGTCTCCACCACCTCCTTACCATTACGCATCACCTCCTCCTCCAGAGAAGTCTCATCCACCTCCTTACTATTACACTTCACCTCCTCCTCCTAAGAAGTCTCTGCCACCTCCTTACTATTACACATCACCTCCTCCTCCAAAGAAGTCTCCACCACCTCCATACCATTACACTTCACCTCCTCCTCCACAGAAGTCTCCACCTCCTCCTTACCACTACACATCACCTCCCCCTCCCCATAAGTCTCCACCACCTCCATACCATTATACATCACCACCTCCTCCTCCACAGAAGTCTTTATCACCTCCTTACCACTACACTTCACCTCCCCCTCTAAGGAAGTCTCCACCACCTCCTTACCATTATGCATCACCTCCTCCTCTAGAGAAGTCTCCTCCACCTCCTTACCATTACACTTCACCTCCTCCTCCTGAGAAGTCTCCGCCACCTCCTTACCGTTACACATCACCTCCTCCTCCAAAAAAGTCTCCACCACCTCCATACCATTACACTTCACCTCCTCCTCCACAGAAGTCTCCACCTCCTCCTTACCACTACACATCACCTTCTCCTCCCCAGAAGTCTCCACCACCTCCATACCCTTATACATCACCTCCTCCTCCACAGAAAGCTTCACCACCTCCTTACCACTACACTTCACCTCCCCCTCCAAAGAAGTCTCCACCACCTCCTTACCATTACGCATCACCTCCTCCTCCAGAGAAGTCTCATCCACCTCCTTACTATTACACTTCACCTCCTCCTCCTAAGAAGTCTCTGCCACCTCCTTACTATTACACATCACCTCCTCCTCCAAAGAAGTCTCCACCACCTCCATACCATTACACTTCACCTCCTCCTCCACAGAAGTCTCCACCTCCTCCTTACCACTACACATCACCTCCTCCTCCCCAAAAGTCTCCACCACCTCCATACCATTATATATCACCTCCTCCTCCACAGAAGTCTTCACCACCTCCTTACCACTACACTTCACCTCCCCCTCCAAGGAAGTCTCCACCACCTCCTTACCATTACGCATCACCTCCTCCTCCACAGAAGTCTCCTCCACCTCCTTACCATTACACTTCACCTCCTCCTCCAGAGAAGTCTCCGCCACCTCCTTACCGTTACTCATCACCTCCTCCTCCAAAGAAGTCTCCACCACCTCCATACCATTACACTTCACCTCATCCTCCACAGAAGTCTCCATCACCTCCATACCATTATACATCACCTCCTCCGCCACAGAAGTCTTCACCACCTCCTTACCACTACACTTCACCTCCTCCTCCAAGGAAGTCTCCACCACCTCCTCCAGAAAAGTCTCCTCCACCTCCTTACCATTACACTTCACCTCCTCCTCCAGAGAAGTTTTCTCCACCTCCTTACCGTTACACATCACCTCCTACTCTAAAGAAGTCTCCACCTCCTCCATACCATTACACATCACCTCCTCCTCCACGCAAGTCTCCAACACCTCCATACCATTACATGTCACCACCTCCTCCAGAGAAGTCTCCACCACCTCCATACCATTACACTTCACCTCCTCCTCCACAGAAGTCTCCACCACCTCCATACGATTATACTTCACCTCCTCCTCCATATAATTCTTCGCCACCTCTATATCATTATGCACCACCTCCTCCTCCAAAGAAGTCTCCACCACCTCCTTACCATTACACTTCACCTCCTCCTCCATAAAAGTCTCTGCCACCTACATAACATTTCACTTCACCACCTCCTCCAAAGAAGACTCCTCCACCACTTTATTATTAAACATCACCCCTTTCATCTTATTTCCCATAGCCCCCGTTTTATTACAAATCACGTCCTCCTCCGAAAGTATCACTTCCATCCTTCTAAAAAGTCTCCACTTCTATCATACTCCAAAAGAATATTGTTAGGTTTATTGTCTAATAGTTGGAATCTACTAGATTCTAAATAATAATAACTTCATGATTCAGTTCGTGTTTGTAATAAGATTTGTGCTTTTGTTACGTGAAAAATCAAAAGGGAGGCAAATGTATCGTTTAATTTCTTCACAATTAGTATTGTAAGCTTTTTATGAAACGTTTGCTTATGTTCCTTTATTTCTATTTAAGTCAACTATAAAGAATTACTACTTCCCAAAGTTCATCTTAATATTTATGTGTAACTTGTCTAAATCATTCGTTCTACCTAGTTATTGAAAGAGATACATATAGGAATCTTTTTTTTTTGGACTGAACAAAACTAGAGGAAGTGACGACTTAATCAGTTCTTAAACTTCAGATGGAGGCACGTCTTGCCAAATGCCTAAAATTCTTTTAGTTCTTCTCATTACACATTAGGAACTACTTAACATTTTTTTCTAAAATGATCACTTGATAAAAAAAAACTAAGTTCACAGTTATTTGTAACAACTAAATTCACTGTTCTTTACATCATGAATTTGAATAACAAGTTAACAAATAAGTTCTCTCACCACCAAACCAAAACCTTAAATTAAATCATCAATTGCCTAGCTTAATGAGCATAAATTCATCATCGCTTCCCTTTAACAATTTATGGATTATGTTTTTTAAGTATAACATTCTATTATATGCTTATTTTGGTCCCTTAACATCCTCTTCCTAATTATCAGTTTATGAGATTAAAAAAGAGACTTACCAGCTTGGGTTAATTAAATTGAAATTTTTGGTAAGTCTATTTAATAGTATGAAAACCCAAGTCCACACCCCACCCAATTCGAAAGATGACTTAATTCTGAATTTCAGATTAAACTCATTCTAAAGTATAATGCAAAATAAACCATAACTAGTGTATACATAGACCAAACTATAAACTAGGTTATTCAAGGACTGTGTAAATCACTATTTTATCGACATCATGCAACACAACCTCTCCTCCACCTACATCTATAATTGTTTCTTCAATATTAAGTTTTTGAAAAGAACACAATTTGGCATACAATTGTGCGTTAGCTCATGTTTAGCCAAGTTTGAAATTTCTCTTTTATTTTTCTTGTAAAACTTTTTAATTCTTAACCAAACTCGTCTCTAAGTCAATAGCTTCTTAATTACCTAACAATATCATAAAATCAATCAAAGTTATGTAATTTTTTTGAAAAATATAGCAAAACCCTTAGTAAAATATAAGCATATTGTACCAATATGTTCCTTCATGTACAATTCTTTCTTTATTTATCCTCTATTATTTAGTAAATGCTTTATTTTCAAATTCTCCTTATTTATCTTAAGCAATTATGTCTTTATGGTTGAACTCGTATCTTAGATTTGTATCTTCCTTTGCATCATACTATAATACTTTAGACTTCTTACTTAAATCTTCTTGTAAATTAAGTATTATGCCATTCAATATATGTAACATAATTTCTTTATCTTTAAGTATCACTTTATGAGCATCCAATTTTTATTTACAAGAGAAATCACTTGCTTCCCTCTCCCACTAAATTCATGATCAAGTCACTAAAAAAGCCCATGAATAGATCTCTTTCATTGATTACAGTGACATAATATTCTAAATGGGTTTTAGCTTATCCAAGAAGTATAAATTATTGATGTAAAGCAATGCCTACATTTCTTTGTTTAATTAGTTCACGCCATTATTCTTATAAGAGTTGATATAGTGCAAACTTGAAGAAGAAGCTAATAGACCATTCGTTCTTCTTCCTTATGCATATAACCTAATTAGGACCACCACTAACTCTTAAACCACAGATCAATAAACAATTGGATAAATTACATTGAAAAGCTTGAACTTTACCTAATTTTATAATATTTATGAATGGTAAAATGTTCCTGACCTGACCCTAAGTTAGTGGGTCCAGCAAGGGTTGACTAGGCCTCGAGCTAAGCTTAAGCTTAAGGTGATCTTGAACTTGACCTAAATGAATTGAATGACTTATACCCTCGCCACAAATGATGTCATTTATGATATTTTAACCAAAAATGATATCATTTTAAGTTGGGTGAGCAAGTTTAGGCCTATGCTTAGGTCGCATCCTAGAGAGATTAGGATAAGGATTGGGTTAAGCCTAGTGATGGTTAGGATAGGCTATGCTAATGATAGGCATAGTATAACCTAGCTTGTATCCATCCCTAGTAATACTAGTCAAAACTACTAAAAGTAGTAATAAAATATTCAAAATTTCAATTTCTAGAAAATGTAATCTGCCGTCAGCCTCACAATTAAGGGTGTTGACATGGAGAACCATATAATAATTAAGCTAAAATAAATGTTTGGAATCAATTTGACACAATAGGAACATATCAAATAACTTCCAACTTAGCATCAATAGAGGAATGGTAAGTCTTGTATATGTTAAACCCTCCAGAGACATGATATCCTTAGGAGCGAAAAAGTGGACAGTTGAACTTGATGAACTCTTCCCTTAACTTAAATGTGGCTTGATCATAAGCTAAAGTTACCTTTATAGTAATGTCCAAAGTTCCAAGCTAGAGTTTTGTTTTACTCTTAAGAAGTGTGATCTCAATGATCCATTTTCTTTGATGCCCCTACCTTAGTCCTTTGTAAAGTTTCATTAACCTTATAGGGGAAGAAAATTTTTTTATTGGGATATGTTTTAGGGTAGAAAAAGTTAAACCTATGATTATTGTGGCAAGATTGGCCAACTACTATTGTTATTGAACATGAGCTTGTGCTTATATTTAAAGGATTTGAGATGGAGTAAGCTGATTAAGCCTAATTGAACATGTTTTCTCAAAACCCTGAAAGTATATATAGGTGCTCGATGGGGAACAAAAGTCAAGGTGTAAATCAGGATATAGAGGTATAAGAATAAGCAGTCAAATAAGAAAGCAAACATACCTTGAGAAATAAAGAGGTAAGTTGCAAGTTATCAATCAATAGACAAGAAAAAACAATGGAAAAATGAATAATCAGAGGATAAGTAACAATAGCCTGAACTTTAAAAAATAGCAATAACATATTTAAACTTTTAATTTTTCGTAAAAATAGTCTATCGTTAAACCTTTTGTTAAAGATGTTGACATGGCAAGCCACGTCAAATAATGCATTTTTCATGTGGATGACACATGTATTATAATTTTCACATAAATAAATTACTTATTTAAAATTAAAAGGATTAATTAAAAACAAAAACAAAAAGCTCTACTTTGTCCTCTTCCCTCCCTCATCTATTACTTTGTCCATAATGCACACTCAAAGTAATTTTGTTAAAGCAAAAATGGCAAAAGACTGCAAGCTTGGTGTGGCAATGGACTTCTCAAAGAGCAGCAAGAATGCTCTCAAATGGGCAATTGGAAATTTGACTAATAAAAGTGACACTTTATACATATTGCACATCAATCCTAATAACCTAAATGAGTCTCGTAACCAACTATAGGTTGTTTCTAGTTCTCAAGAGTTTTTTTTGAAGAAAATTTTCAATCTTTTTTACATGTCTTTTTGCGGTCCCATGCTTTATATTTTGATATGACGGGTTTTCGTGATTTGGGTTAGCTCTTATTTCTTTGGTAAGTTCATGACAACTCAAGATAATAAAAGGGTACAACATTGAGTTATACATCAAAAAGTTCTTGATATGTTTAACACTGCCTCTCATCAATAGGAGGTAAATTTTTCCTTATTGTTACGTGTATTTATCCGCTTTTTTGTTTCTTCTTGTTAATGTACAATTTTTTAATAAAAGTATTTTTGTTTAGACTAACGTTTTCATGAAACTTTATTAGAAAGGAGATGCAAAGGTCATGTCTTACAAAACTAGCCTTGATCACGGGAAGTCGAGGACTTATCATGTCAACACTATTAATGCAAGATTTAACGGTGGGTTATTTTCCCCAAAAAATTAAATTTTTTAATATTTTATTACTATTTTTTAAAGTTCAAAATATAAAGAGAGGAGATGCAAAAGTCATGTCAGCATCATTTGCGAAACTAACCTTGATCATACGAAGTCGAGGACTTATCATGTAAACACCATTAACAAAAGGTTTAACGTGGGTTGTTTTCACGAAAAATTAAAATTTTTAATATTTTATTTCTACTTTTTAAAGTTTGAGTTGCAGTTGCATAATTGATTAAAATTTAGAATTTTTTGCAATTATCCTAAAGATAAAAATAAAAATACTTTTCATTATTAAATTCTATCAAAATTTTCTCATTTTTGATCTATTCTAAATATTTATCAATAGAAATAGATTTATGTGGATAGGTAAATCAACGCTCTTACACTTGTTTTTGTTAAATGTTTTAAGTAACAAAAAGAGGTATCAATAACGATTGTTGTTATTATTTTTCTATGGAGATCACTCTAATTCATGGATATGGTGGTAGTAAATGAACCATAATTGAAGTACTCGGTACATACTTACCACGTTAGGGAGAGAATATTGCCAGCAACATTCCAACGATTGGATTTGAAATTATATGAATATCTAGCTAAGAGTCAAACTCATATCAGCAAAAATAGAAGAAAATGAATAAGCAAAAGTGAAATAAAAAAAGTTGGAAAAGATTGATTGGGCCTCTGCTTCAAAAAAATCACCGGCAAGTTACCTCAGAGCAGTATTGATACGTTCAGTTTTTTGGTCAACTATTGAGCATTAAACAAATTATGCTGTCTTTATGAAGCATGTAATTGTTTAAATGTAACACAAAGAAACAAGAAAGAACAAAATGAGTGTATCCAGTCCTATGGTCACTCTTAGACTTGATAATATATTGACATAAATCAAAATTGAAATGATTATGAATTGATAGGAATATTAATACATGAGTAGGGAATCTTTCTGGCTATGTATTCGAGTCCAAGTCTAATGGAGTGGTTGGTTTCCTGGTCCAAGCCCTCGCTGGCATGCATGTGAAAACAAAACAACCCATGTTTGACAACTTGAATAACGAAAAGCCATAAGATTAACTTCCTTAATTGCCTATTTTGGTATGTTGATGAAATTTACTTCACAGTGATTCTTATTCATTGACAAAAGTAACCTGAAGAACAGACGATCACTCTTGAAACAAGGTTAAAGGAAATATACGCATGTATAGCTTTCTCTCTTTCTTTATATACATATATTGAGTTTGAAGGAATTGATGATGCTTATACATGCAGCTAGTTCCCAGTTCTACTTATTTTGTTTGTTAAAGCTAAGACGTCATAGATTTTTTTCACTTTAATGCCGTTTTTATTGAAATTGACTAAATAACTTGTAGTACGATGATATTGATTGCCTCGAAATTTTGTGGCTATTGATGCAGAAAAGGATAATACTGCATTTCAACTTCTGTTCAAGCTTACTGCACCCACTTCCATATATAAAATGAGTTTTCTTCCAAACTTAGATAGTAATTTTTTGTTGAAATATTTTTTTGAAAAGTAAAATGAACTGTATAAGATTAATAAGAAACAAATGTGTTTGTTACAAATCAGACAGCCAGTTGAGTTTAAGCATATATAATAAGTTCTCATGGCTGGCGAAGAAGATTACAGCAAAAGCTTACGACTATGTCCAAGATATGCACTACTGTCATATACGAAGTGTAGATATTAAAATATATCATATTTATCATTAATCAGATCGCTTATTTGAAGTTGATTGAATTTCACCGATTGAAAAACACTTAGAAGAAACTCTTTTCTCGCAAAAATAACCCTTTTATTTGTGTTTTGTCTAGATGATAATTATTAATCTTTGAATTGATCATCTATCTCTTATATATAGAAAATGTCAAATTTGTTATCTGTTCTTTAACAACTAAGAATCACACCCTAAACTCATCAAGTCTATCCTTTCATTACCATCTCTCACTCGGACATGATGAGTTTAGTTAATAAGATTTCTATAGGTTCTCATACTAGTCCAATAACCTATACAATTTGCATATAACAAGACCTCATTATCATATATCTATTATGAATATATGACATCTCACTTAATAAATTGATCTTTAAGTAGATTAATAGGTTAAACCCTATGTCTTATCTTATAATCTTCTTTAATCTCATTTACTTCATTTTGTCATATATATATTCAATCCTCTTATTAATAGTCAGTGGCTAACTTTAAATAATTAAATTTTTTATGTGAATTCTACTCTAAATTCTCTTGAATTAAATCGAATCAAAGATAAGCTTCGGGTAACATTTTAAGGTAATAAACCTTAAGTTTAATTATTAAGAACTAGACAATAGTTCTAAGGATAAATTATAAGGTTCTTTTAAACTCTATGGTGTCACATGATGCAAACTGAGATCTTGTGATTTACGTAATCTCTTTTCCTGGTTGTTCACATATGGTAAGAGTCATAAGTTATGATATTATTATTTCCTATTCGTTTGGAGTGTATATCTTTTATGAATGCATATCGTACATATATAGGTTCAAACATACTAAATTTATCCTAAGTTTACTTGTCTACTTTTAGAATCATCTTTCTAAACTCTCATCCAGTAATATAGAAATAGACATTATGACCTTATGATCACTTCAAACCAATTTTCTTTTGACTTACTAACTAAATCAGAATTGTTAGTTAAGTTTCTTACTTTAACTCTCAATTATTTCCATAATAATAAACTTAAGACTTGCCTCATCTCTAGTTATTAAAAATACAATAGGAAATTGCCTATATGAGAGGACCAATCTTTTATCTGTGTGACATACTCTTTGATTCACAAGACAAATATATCATATAAAGTAAACATATTTCATAATCAAGTACTGAGTAATGCTTATTGCTTCTTGTACTTGAGAGTTCTCATGGATTCTTCTCCAGATGATGAAGTTGCGTAACTTAGTTTATCCTTGTATTAGACACAAGATTGGTCATGGAGTCAAAACATAGCTTTGGTATGATAACTGGTTAAACTTAATCCCTAGTATTCTCAATCCTTAGGTTCATCACTTAAGAAATAGAATTCCTCCTGATCTTAAAGTATCATCTTTGATTTACAATGGTCAACAGAGAGGGATTTTCCAAGGTTTTGATACTCTGACTCAATTTTTCCCTCAACTAGTTAATAAGCAGATTGAAGATTCTATCATTTGGTCTTCAAGTCAGAGTGGCAAATTCTCCAACGAATCATGTCATCAAATACTAGCAAGGGGATTAATTGAGGTACCTTGTTCTTCACTTTTATGGTGAAATTCCATTCACCCAAAAGTCTCTTTTATCTCCTGGCTTGCAATTAAAAACAGACTCAGGACTAAAAGCTAATGGCATGGCACTGTTGAAACTACTTATGCTTTATGTAAAATGGAAGTGGAGGATAAGGACCACCCCTTTTTCTTTACAAATTCTCAAAAGTAGTCTGGAGCAAGATCTTACAAATGATACCTAGTAATGGATATACTTATATTTGGGAACAATCTTTAAATTGGACCATCAGAAACTCAAGGAAGGGTATGCCTAATGTTATTGTATACAAAGTTGCATTCACCTCTACCATTTACTCCCTCTGGAAGTAGAGAAAGTCTTAAAGGTTTACCAATTATATAGAAGGGAAATACCAGTTAGCTAACATGATCATTAACTAGATTAGATCAGCCTTAATTGCCCAAAATCTACAGTTTACTATCTCTCCTGACATGAAAAGTAGATGGAATCTTTAATGCAGATTATCATATTATTATAATTAATTAATTTTCTTAACTTATTTTACTTGTTTATACAGTATTTGACTTGAACTCATTCTAATGTTATATTAGTTTTGTCTATAGATAATGCAATATTCATTTTTTTTTAAAAAAGTAATGCTTATTACTTAATAAATAATGCCAACTTATATTTATATTTAAATATGACAATACATTGAACGAATATACATGGAGAAATGTTAATCGATTACATTTCAATATTTATGTAATTCTAATGACTTCACATACCTAATGTAGGTATTTCAGGAAATTGGTTTTGTCATTGGATATGCCACCATATCTCGTGTAGACATAAACTTCATGCTCACTTCTCCCTATATAACTGTGCCATTCATATAATTTTATTTGGTATCAATATGTTTGGTTTTACAATAAGATTTAGGGTCTTTAACATAAGTGATTATTGCTTGACTATTATAGTTAATTGTTATTAAATCAATTTTGCTCCTAGCGACTCCCAAATTAACCATTGTCGAAGCCACATAACTTCATATACTACTATTAAAAATTCTATAAATTCAGCTTCTATTATTGATAAGGCAACACGTGATTTTTTTTTTACTTTTCCTAATATAACACCATTGTTGAGTAAGAAAACAAATCCAAAGGTAAATTTTCTCTCATCTGAATCTCCTCCCTAATCTACATCTGTACACTCTTGTATATATATAACATAATGCATAATAAACAGTTGCTTTTAGATAACTTAATATTCTCTTTACTACTTTTTAATGTATTTATCTTGGGTTTAACTGATATTTACTCACCGTTCTAATAGCATAACAAATATTTAGTCTTGAATACATCATAACATTTATGAGATTTCCAATTGTGCAAAAATAAAGAATTTTCTTTATTTGTTCCCTTTCTTATGATATAGATGATAAAACTTCTTGTCAAAACCTTTGCCTTTAGCAACAGGAATATCAATTAGTTTGCAATCTTGTATACAAAATCGTTATAAAATATTTTGAATATAAGTCACTTGAGAAGGTGACAAGAATTTCTTTAAACGATGTTTTGAAATCTTAACTCCAAGGAAAATAAGAAACTTTCGATTTGAGGGTTTAGGATGGAACGTAAACTAATAAATACATACTTCCTAATATACCCTCAATAATTTTTCTTAATATCAATTATTTCTTCTAACCCTAACCCCATATTTTTCATTTCTCCCTCTCTCCTTATCTCCTTCTCTCCTCTCCGATGACTCTCCTTCATGTGTTGCTGTCACCGGCCACTACACACTAAGCAATACCCCACCAACGTCTCTTCCTCACAACTCACAACACACCTCCATCGTCTCTTTCTCTGTGCCTCATTCTCTAGACAGTTTGCTCGTTTGCTCTCATTTCTTAATCTCCAGATGAACTCCAACTATAACCTCATTTCTAATGTCCAATTTTTCTAGAAAAGACCCCAAGTTTGGGTCGTAACTATTATGTTAGCGTTTTAATTGTCACAGTTTTTACTTTTTGTTGAAAACTGGTGTACAATCTACGGTGTAATTGAGTTAGACATGCACATAAAAAGGAGGGCACATGAGAGAAAAATAAAATAATTATAGTATGACAACGGACAAGGGAAGGGACAAATGGGTTAGGCATTTATTAAATAATTAATAATAAAATTTCTATATAATTAATAATAAATTGTATATAATTAATAATAAAATAATAAAATTTTTATTATTTTAAAATAGAAAATATATTAAAAAATTATTTGTCAGGATTGTGACTTAACAAGTCACAACCGTGACTTTTTAATTGGACATGATTTCTGTTTTAAAATCATAGCTTTAAACCTCTTCCAACAACCATTTTAATATCAAAGGTATAATAGTCATTTATAATACATTACATTCAATTCCATCCATCTTCCAAACAGCATTTCTCTACATTACATTATGAACCCTTCCATCTCTCCCAAACAACTTTTCACTATATTATATTTCATTACATTATAAACCGTTCCGTTCAGTTCCGTTCCATTCTATTAATTAACATCCAACCAAACAGTCCTAAGTTTAAATTCAATTTACTCTATGTCAACAAACTAGTAAAAATATATTCTAATTGGTTTCATTTTTTCCCCACAAATTGTTTTTTATAGGATCTTAAGGCTATGGAATTTTTAGTTGTGGAAAAGGTGATTGGTAGATTATATATGCTAGACAAAACCGTGAAATTGTGTACCTTTAAACCAAGAATATGATATGCTCGTTAATAAGTTCTTATAGTCCTGAAGTTTTTCAGTAATAGAGTTCCAGATTCTATTCTATATGTGACATAGTAGACTAGGTCACCCAGCTCTAGTTGTTATATAACACCTTCATTTACCTAACTTTACATATATATAGACAATATCGTCAATTAAGAATTGCTTTCTCCTCCATGCTGCATCAAAAACTAAATCACGAGCTTATGATAAAAAACAAGCCGTTTTTGTAAGATTTGTAATATGATTACCTTTATACTTAGCAGAGATATAAGGTCCCAATTTCAGATTCCATTTCCTAATACCATGATTAAATTGAACTCCTACTTCAAACATCTCTTCCAAATTAATGTTTCACTTGCAAAATATGTCCTATGGCCAAACATCATAGACAAATATTTTTACACAACTTGTCATAAACTTCTCATAGGGACCATGTCACCAAATTTCCTCACTATGGTTGATGATTATAGTAGAGGCATTGGACATATCTCTTAAAACACAAATATCCTAGACAACCTCCATCCTTCGAACCTTTCTACAAATAATTAAAACCCAGTTTCAAACTTTAGTTCACCTTATTCAAACTGAAAACGAATCAGAATTTCTTAGTTTTGGTTTTCAAACTTTATTTTCTCAACATGTTATCATACGCCAACTTTCATGAGTTTACAACCCACAACAAAATAATGTTATAAAATGCAAACATCAATATCTTATCCAAGTAGCTAGAGCATTAATGTTTCAGTCCAATCTTCCTAAAAGATTCTTGAGAGAATCCATTTTAGCTGCCACATATCTTACTAATCTTTTGCCTACACCTTTGCTTGAATGGAAAAATCCATATGAAATTTATTTAAGAAACTACCTGTACAATTTCTTAAAAACATTTGGTTGCCTTTGGTTTGACATTTTGTTTAAAACTCATATGTTGATTGTGATAATTTGTTTAATTATTTACCAATTGCCGGACTGTAGGTGATTATTGGATCGAGTCAAGGTTTATTCATTGGAAGATTGAGTACTTAAAAATATAAGGTAATACTCACCATTTAACGACCCTTATCTTAGCTTACTCAGCTACTGCGAAGAAAGAGCCATAGCCTAACATATAAACATTATACATTCTTTAGAACAAACTTTCATATTATGACTTCTTATCATCCCCCTACTATACAGCTCTCTCAACAACAAAACAAAGTGGAAAGCAACGTCAACATGTTCACTGCAAACGAGTTCCAAGGGAATATATCAATGCTATATAATGCAGCTATGAGCTGATTTGCGAACTCTTAAAACCTTGATGTAGTGGGAAACCACCAACCACAAGTTCAAAGAAAGAATAGGAAAACATTGGAAACTTGAATCATAGTGAGATTGGAATTACGAGTTGTTATTTGTAATTGTGGAAAGAGGAAGTCGTATTTATAGATAACATAGATTTTAATGAATTTGTTTAGCACCTTTAACGTGATTTTTGTGAAGGACTTTACCTGGACCAATTTGGTAAAGTAAGCAACAGCCACAGGAATAAACTTAAAATGCTTCACAACATGAGGGAAGGGATCCAATACAGTTATACCCATAAGCAAATGGTGCAGTGCTAGAAACCAATATGTAGTTTGCAATAGGGTGATGATGGTAAAGAGCATATCCTTAACAATTAACACATAAATTTGCTTATTCGACATAATCTTCCCTCAACATTAACTAAAAGAATCGCCATCCCTTAAGGTTTTGTATGGTAGAGTAGTCACTAGCTCCTTGACATGCTCCATAGGAACTTCTATGAATTTTTCTTAAGATTTGGTGGGCTTGTTTTCAATAACACACCTTAAATAAAGGGTTACGAGGGATCGTATGTACAAACTCCCCTTATTACAAAGTATCTTATGCATATGTATATTATCTTTCATTCTACTCCTTGTCTTGAAGGAGCTCCCCTTTTTCAATATAACTTAGGGTTAATTATACTAAACTCTACTATAGTTTGAACTTTTTTTATGGAATCCTTGCATTTTCATTAGGTATGTTTATTATATATCTTAGGAATCATTTCTTGTTCACATTGTCATTGCCTCTGATGTTTTTTACTGATATGTGTTCATATGCCTTGTTTTCTAATTTTTCATTCTCATTTTTTGGATTGAGGATTTTATGGTCATGCTAGATAGTTAATTAGAAATATAAGAAAGTTGGTTAGAGGCCATTACATTTACATAGGTCTTATTACATAACTCTTTCGAGCATCACAAGAATAAGTAGCATATGGTGAGTGGAAAACTTTTTATGGAGGAGATAATCTCATAATGAGTCTACACTTAGAGCACTATAGAGAACAGAACTTCCAGATGCTTTAGAGTCAAGTAAAGAGTGTTTTTCCTCCATGTTTTTCTGCTTGGGAATAAATTTGACTAGTTCTATAGAATATCGTAGTTCATGCTCTTAATATACTTTGGTTCTTTCATTAATATCTTCTGATTCAGCTCTACTAATTTTGTCTGACATAGGGCATCTGCTGAATAAGCCATACAAAGGATGCAGGGGCATGTGATTGGTCAACAACCAGTGCGCATTTCCTGTGGCAGAAAACGGGTACGCTTTCTGGTTTAGAGAATGGATTTTGCTATCTGCATGCATCATAATGTTGTGTTTCATCTAGTAGCCAAAAGAAAACTGAATGGGGGAGTAATGCATATGATGAAAACATAAAAACTAATGTATGCCTTGGATATTCACTTATACATAAATATCTGTTATCTAAATTTAAGGCTCGTGTGCTATATTGTATCATGGCACTAAGAACTTCGCTTGTTTTGAATTTGATTCAGGTTAAATGCCAATTATCTTTCTGTGCATGGAAGTGCCATACTAGGCCGGCCCTTATGGATGAAGACATCGTCACTTTCGCGACGAACTTGAGGCTTAATCCACTTTACTGGTGCCTGTTACATTGCCATGTACATGTTTAGTTTGTCAAATGGACAACCAATCTTGCCATGCATGAAATTGCGCCTGCAAAATCTTGTAGAAACCATAAGTTGCACAATAGGAAGCGAAGGGACCGCTATTATACTCCCGCCCATTGTAAACAAATGCCTTGCTACGTCATTTTTTGCTTCGTCACAGTTTTGCTTCGTTCAGTTTATGAAGACGACAGCCTCCACTACCTACATGTCTCGTATATCTTATAAGTAGTTGCTGCGTTAAATTATTCAATTCTTGTTGTCTAATTTTCATTAAAGACCCTTTCACATCGTTTCAATTGAAGACATGATAGAACTTAAAAAAACATTGAAAGGAGGTATAACTAAAAACTAAGAAGCCGAAAGAAAATAGTAAGCACATAACAAGTGGCATTATTGTTCACCAAAGAAGGATGTTTAAGTGAAGTTGAAATGCAAAGGAAAAAAGAAAAGGGTTTCCAGCCAAGATTAGTAATGGAAATGTAAAAATGGTAAAGACAAGAACCGGTGAGAAGTTAAACGATTGTTGTCTGAAACTTATTAAATTAAGAAAGAAACATGTCATAGGTACTTGGCCAACCATGGCAGATCCTTGCTGTCTTTC
>JAOQML010000008.1:23282926-23310592 GCA_027568935.1 Erythroxylum urbanii
TTTATAATTTTAAATTTATATGACTAATAATATATTTTTTAATTATTTATACAATAATTAATAGTTTATTAAATCAACGGACTTTTTAGTCATTTTGTCTCTTTTCAGTAACCGCAACTGTACTTGCCAAACACCTATTTTCACGTTTCAGCAGTCACTAAAATAACAATTCCAAACACATAAGTACTTATTCAGAATACGTACTTATTATTTCAGCAGGTTATTAAATACCACTGCTTCTCCAAACCAAGCAATAACTTTTTCTAAGCAAAAAGTAGGGTAGCACATAGATGAGGAATAACAATGAGAGAGACGGTTGTAGCTTGTGCACCCAGCATAATAACTAAGTCATCCAGAAGTAGAACAACAAGACACTATCTATAAGAATAAACCCTAAACAAATCAGAGATAAGGAGTCTTCCACTCCATGACAAATAGCAACTGACGTAAAAGTTGTGTATAAAGCAGAGTGTGAGGATGACATCCTTCCAAAGGCAAAAAGTATTGTCAAATCTCATTTCTTTTCAATAAAGAAGTTCAAAACTAATCAAAACTACTTTTATTAATTGCATGATGAACCAAGACAACTAAGTCGATATAAACGTTGGGTTCACGGCCAATGTCACTACTAACATACTTATCCTGTGCTTAGCGTTTGATGTTACGCTTAACAAAACTGACCCAAAAGACTCGTTTTGTAAGTGATTTCCACCATATTGGTTCACTGTCTTCACTGATTTGTCACTGTAGGCCTATAATCTCAAAACGCACTTTTTGCCATGCAATGAAGCTAATCCCTCCATTGAAGCCCAAACAAGTTCATCAAAAATCTGTTAACAATGAATGTTGGGTTTTGAGTTTTAGGATCTCTACAACAAGGACAGATGAAAGAAAGTAATGCATTGCAGAGAAGTTTAGTTCTGGGACAACGAAGTAGAGAGTTGAAGGAGAAAAAGTTACAAGAATGGTTCTTGAGTGTTAAAGAATCCATAGAAGTGAAAGACTATGTTAGATTTCAGACAACATTTCAAGGAAAGGGTCGAGAGTCAGAAAGAGAAGTAAAAAAGATGTTGTTGCACTAGGAGAAGACACAAGCAGAGCAGGTGATGACTGTTTTTGGCATTGGGAGAAGACGAAGAAGCGGTTCTTCACAGTTTGGCCGATTTATATTTTAACTTACCAGTTTTCATTCATAATTATTGAAAATAAAATTTGAATTAAAAATCAGTCTATTTTGTACTTAATCCAATCAAACCGGCCGATCCAATCTAGTTTTTATACCATTGATATATATATATATACCATTGATAGATAGATAGATATATACATACATACATAACTATTGGATCAAAAATAATTCCCCCTAATTGTGTGATCTATGAACCAAAAACTCATTTTGACTCTCATTAGTAGTTTGACCAATAAAACAAGAAAACCTTTGTTTTTCTTTTGAAGTGGGCAGTTGACACAATCAAGAGAGGAGGAGAGAGAAAAATATTGTTTTGGTAGTTTTGCGCTTTAAGAGAGAAAAGAGAAGTGTAGCACCTTTGAAGCCTTGTTCGGAGGGCCAAACGGAGTCCGATAAAGATGAAATTTTAGCTACGAGTTCCTCTCAACACGCTTTACATATCTACTAGTTTAGATTTCCATATTGGTTACTTTTTTGTGAGATTTTTCCAACCTAATTAAACTTTAAAGTGTGTATTTGGAAGATGTATTGTTGATCATATAATGTGTATCCATTTGTTGGTGATGATTGTGTGTAACCATTATTAGTCTAGTAGAGTTTTTGATTGGATTAGATCCCGTGGTTTTCCCAGTTGAGTTTTCTACATTAAAAATCTTGATGCCTCTGTGTTGTTATTTTTATCAATCTTATTATTGTTGTTATTATGATATTGTGCTTTGTTGGCTATTTTGAGATATCCCATTTATTGGTAGTAGGGAAAGATGAATTGGTCTTAAAATATTATTGACCAGGTTGTTTTATTGCTTCCGTTGTATGACCGCCTTTCCCTAATAAGCGGTATTAGAGATTGTAGTTGAATATTTGTATTGATAAAATGGAAGAGTCAACATTGGGTTCGATGATTAAATTGATTGCATCTAATTATTGTATCTGGAAGTCTGGACTGGAAGGTTTATGGTACTGTAAAGGTTTGTTTGATCCTATTTTAGGGGATGATGCTAGAGTAAATGATATGACTAATAAATAATGGAATGACATATATAAAAAGAGTGTTAGCACAACTAGACATTAGATAGACCACAGTGTTTTTCACCATTTTTCCAAAGAAAAATAGGCTAATGTACTTTGGAAAATATTTGAAAATATATATGAAAGGAAGATTGGTAAGAATAAAGCTACTTTATTGAAACAAATTACGCTTTTGAGGTGCAAAGATGGTGTTAACATGAATGAGCACTTAAGCACCTTCCAAGTCCTATTAAATTAGACAGTCAAGCTGAAGTTGATTAGATGATGAGGTGCAAGCTCTGTTGATGTTCATCTCACTTCTTGACAGCTGGGAAACATTGGTAGTGTCTATTAGCAACTCTATGTGAAATGACGTTTTGACATTGGAACAAATTTCTGATGCGTTGATGAATAAAGAAGTCAGGAGAAAAGAATAAAGCATTGAGTCTGAGTCACAACCTTTAGTGAAAAAAAAGAAAGGTAAAAAGGGAAGAAGCAAGAACAAAGAGCCCCACAGCAGAAATGATAAATCTAGAGGAAGATCCAAGTCAAAGAAAAATATCCAATGTTTTCATTGTCAAAAGTTTAGGCATTACAAGAATCAGTGTAGATTGGTTAAGAGAGAACAGTTAGGGGAAAAGGTAAAGGAAAGAAAGAGGAACAGAGTGATGAAGAGGATACTACAACAGTAGTGACTACCAGGGATGACTTGTTTATGTATTGTGATGATGGTTTAGTAAGTGTTGCAAATCGTGATTGTGATTGGATCATTGATTCGGGTGCATCATATCATATAACCCCTCACAGATAGTTTTTCTTATTTTAATAGCAGGAAGCTTTTTCCATATAAGGATGGGAAATGATGCCTCCTGCAGTATTATTGGCATTGGAGATGTACTTTTAGGGACAGAAATTGGTTATACTGTTATCTTGAAAAGTGTGAAACATGTTCTGGAGATTCGTCTCATCCTTATCTCCATTGGGAAGCTTAATGATGAAGGTTATCACAACACTGAAGATGATGGTAAATGGAAACTCATATGATGGAGTCTCATTGTTGCTAGAGGAAAGAAGTATAATACTTTACATTTGATGCATTCAAAGTTAAAGAATGGAGATGTGAATGCAGCCTAAGATTCCTCCATTGATCTCTAAGATAGAAGGCTTGGACATATGAGTGCTAAGGTAATCTAAATGCTAAGGTAATCTAAGTACTTGTTTAAAAGAAGTTTCTCCTTGAAGTAAAAGGTAATGCTTTAAAACCTTATGATGATTGCATTTATGGAAAACAACATAGAGATGCATTTCAAATTTTTTCTCCATTTAGAAAGTCCATTCACTTATAGTTAGTGCATACTGATGCATGTTATATCAAAGATACATCTCTTTGATACATCTCTTGGTGGTGCTTTGTAATTTGTTACATTTGTTGACGACTTTGCTAAAAAATTTTGGTGCTTTGCATTGAAATCTAAAGACTAGTTTTTAGAGATGTTCAAAGATTTTCATTGCAAAGTTGAAAGAGAGACTGGCAAGCAGTTGAAGTGTGCTCGGGCAGATAATAGTGGTTAATATAGGGGACCATTTATGGAATATTACAACTCTTATGGTATTAGACTTAAGAAGAGTGTTCCAAAGACTCTTTATCATAATGGTGTGATAGAAAGAATAAATAGATCAATTACCAAAAGGGTTAGATGTATGCCATCTAATGCCAAGCTTCTTAAATCGTTTTGGGGTTAAGCCATATAGACAATTGTTGATGTGATCAACCTATCTCCATCAGTTCGATTTGGATGGTGATATTCCAAAGAGAGTTTAGATAGGGAAATATATTTCTTTTAAACATTTGAGAGTCTTTGGTTGAAGGGCATTCGCTTATATTACTAAAGATGAGAGATCAAAACTTGATGGAAAATTGAAGCAGTGCATTTTCTTGGGATATGTACATGAAGAATTTGGGTACAGATTATGGGATGACACAGAGAAGAAGTTAGTCAGAAGTATAGATGTTATCTTCTTTAAAGATCAGACCATTGAAAATTTAGGGAAAAGTTAAAAGCCAAAACCTTCAATTGAAATCCTTGTTGACTTAGATCTGGTCCCTCCATATCCAGTTGATGCTCATGAAGGGGGAGTCAAGACAGAGCAGGATGATGTGATTGATGATATTCCTACTTCTGAGCCAGAGTTACCACCAGCTCCATCACCTTTTATTAACCTGAGGAGGTCCACTAAAGACAGGAGACCTTCCACTACGTATAATCCAAATGAGTTCGTTATGTTGATAGATGGTGGAAAACCAGATTCTTTTGATGAGGATCTTGATCATGAGAAGAGAGATGAGTGGTTAGCAGCTATGCAAGATGAGATCAAATCCTTATATAAAAACTACACTTACGATCTAGTGAAGTTTCCAAATGGCAAGAGGACACTCAAGAACAAGTGGGTGTATAGATTGAAGATGCGTGAAAATAGCTCACAGTCGAGATATAAGGAAAAATTGATTGTGAAAGGTTTCAGTCAACAAAAGGGTGTAGACTTTGAAGAGATATTATCCCCAGTGGTAGAGATATTCGAGTTGTTCTTAGTATAACAGCTAGCTTGAACTTGGAGATTGAGCAACTTGATGTAAAGACAACCTTTCTACATGGTGATTTGGAAGAAAAAAATTATATGAAGTAACCAAAGGGATTTAAAAAGAAAGGAAAAGAGAACCTTGTATGTTGTCTCAATAAGAGTTTATATGGGTTGAAACAAGCTCTGAGGCAGTTGTACAAGAAGTTTGACTCCTTTATAGCAGACCATGGGTATCAAAGGACTACAGCTGGTCATTGTGTATTTGTGAAGAATTTTTTTGATGTTGATTTCATCATTCTCTTGCTTTATGTCAATAATATTTTGACTGTTGGCCATGATACTAAGAAGATTAATAGGTTAGAAAAGGAGTTGAACAAATCCTTTGCTATGAAGGATTTACGTTCTACTAGACAGCTTCTTGGGATGAAGATTTCTACTAATAGGCAACATGGGAAGCTTTGGTTATCTCAAGAGACGTATATTGAGAAGGTCCTCGACATGTTTAACATGAGCAAAGCTAAGGAAGTCTCTACTCCACTTTCGGGTCATTTTAAATTGAGTATAAAACAATGCCTTAAAAGTGAAAAAGACAGAAGACATGAAAAAAATTCCTTATACTTCAGTAATTGGTAGCCTGATGTATGGTATGATTTACACCAGAATATATATAACTCATGCAGTTGGGGTGGTCAGTAGGTTTCTCTCCGATCCTGGTAAACAATATTGGAATGAGTTAAGTGGATTTTCAAGTATCTCACAGGTACTTCCAAGTTGTGTCTTTGCTTTGGAAATGGGAAGATCATGTTAGATGGATATACAGATGCTAACATGGCAGGTGATATTGATTATAGGAGGTCCACATCTTGATACTTGATGATTTTTACAGGGGGAGCAGTGTCATGGTAAAGTAAGCTGTAAACATGTATTGCCTTGTCTACTATAGAGGCAAAGTACATTGTAGTTATCGAGTTTTGAAAGGAAGATCTTTGATTACAAAAGTTCTTACAAAAGTTGTGCATGAAGCAAGATAAGTATGTGGTTTATTGTGACAGCCGGATTGCCATTGTCCCTAGTAAGAATTCCATATTTAATACTCGATCTAGACACATTAATAGAGGTACCACTGGATTCGAGATATGTAGGAGTCTAAGGTGTTATTTCTTGAGAAAGTTCACACTGATGATAATGATGAAGATATGTTGACTAAGGCAGTGATGAGAAATAAGCTCTTGTTTTGTAGACAAGAAGCTAGTTTTTTTTCCTCCTTAATTGAGGTGAAGGGGAAGATTGTTAGGCTAAAATTAATTTCCCCTAATTGTGTGGCCCATGAACCAACAACCCATTTTGACTCCCATTAGTAATTTGACTAACAAAATAAAAAAACCTTTTTTTTCTTAAAATGGGAAACTGACACAATCAAGAGAGGAGGAGAGAGCAAGTTATTGTTTTGTTAGTTTTGAGCTTTGAGAGATAGAAGAGAAGTAAAGTGCCTTTGAAGTCTTGATCGGTCAAACGGAGTCTGATGAAGGTGAAATTTTAGCTACGATTTCCTCTCAAAGTGCTCTACATATCTACCAGTTTAGATTTTAAGATTGGTCACTTTTTTGTGGGATCCTTTCAACCTACTTAGACTTTAAAATGTGTATTTGGAATATGTATTGTTGATCCTATGATGTGTATCCACCTGTTGGTGATAACTGTGTGTACTTATTATTGATATAGTGGAGTTTTTGACTGAACTAGCCCGTGGTTTTTCTCAGTTGAGTTATCCACGTTAAAAATCTTTGTGCCTCTATGTTGTTATTTTCATCAGTCTTATTATTGTTATTATTGTGATATTATGCTTAGTTGGCTGTTTTGAGATATCCCATTTTATTGGTAGTAGGGAAATGTGAATTAGTCCTGGTTGTTTGATAGTAGTGATCCACTTTTTCTAACAGTAATAAACATATTATATGGTCACACAAAAACTCCAACTTTAAGACTACTAAATTCTCCAAGGCTTATCAGTAAAACTGATGGAACTTAAATATCTTAAATATATATAATGCACTTTTTATTACTCACTTTCAAAGTCAATCTTACCTATTTTTAAATTAGGGCTTACAATAATGTCAAAGTACAGTAATTTAGTGTAAGAAATTATCTTTTCCCTAGTAGTTTATTTGTTTATCCCCAACAATAGAACCTAACAGTTCTTAACCACTGAAGTCTTTTACTTTAGCGAAGTCTTATATTCAATTTATATCTTCCCTTTTCTTTTGGCAAATGATCTACGGAAGTAATATTGAACGTACACCTAATTGCGCAAAGTATGTTTACTTTAAGCAATCCTTAGCTGTGTTTTCTCATGTTCACACAAAAGTTTCTCTTTCCATCATTGTTACCATCTCTTAATTATATTGTCCTTTAACGCAATCAATCAATTATCAGAATTCAGAACATGTCTGGTATGAAGATGTTTTGTGATTTTAAGTACACGAGGAGCATGGCATCAATTGTTGCTATGTTTCAGAGTATCAAGCTTGATTTATTAATAATTTAGTGTGGTTTATGTTTAGGCATGACAAATATAATCTCATCCGATCCGAAGTTTGAATCCCTCATGATGTTAACAAAACGATGTATGAATGACAACTCAAAGCTACCTTAAGTCTCGTCTGCTATTGTTTTTATCACTTGGTGCTCTCGTCTCCCTCATTTTTAACCATCATTTGCTTTCATCTACTATGTCTCTTAAATTATATAACTACAACATTTATAAATACCTTTCCTTTTAAGAATTAAATCATACAGTGAAATTAGAATTCCTTCGTCTCTTTCTCTTCTATTTTAATATGATATCAGAGCCCCTTCTGTAAAAGGGATTAAAAGTTGTCTTATGTTCATACTTTTTTTAATAGAAAGTATGGTTGTTATTTAGTTGTTTGCCATCTTCAACTCCTTCCACTTATCACTATTATCATGGTGGTGAAAACTACGTCTCTAAACTCCTCGCAAAGCACCCACATGTTTTGTCCAACCAAATCTACCCATTATGTAGAAATATACAATTTTGGGGGTCACTACAACAAAACAGACCTTTGGCGACGATTTAAAAAATGTCGCTAAAAGTAAGCTTTTTGTGATGAATTCTCAATTCGTCACAGAAAGTCAAAGTTTTTGCGATGTTTTACATACTCGTTGCTAAATAAATATATTTTGCAACCATTTTTGCTAATCGTTGCAAAAGGATTAACATTTAGTGATTGCTTGCTGAATTCGTCACCAGTTCTAAAGCCTTTTGTGATGATTCACGTTAACTGTAGCTAAAAGTCTACTTTTGGTGTCGAAATTGCAAATCATCGCTAAAAGTTAAGAGTAAAGATTTTATATCATATGTATTTCTTAGGAGAATTTTGATGAATTTTTATGTGTGATAGTACCCTTAAAAATAATAATGTTAAAAAGATAAAATTTTAATGATAAGTGTGCATAATAATCCTAAGGTTAATTATAATGGACATTTATATGATTTTTCATATTTTTTCATTTGCCTTCTTTATAAATTTGTTTAAATAGATAATGCATTTAAACTCTAAATTTGTTTAAATATATGGATTTATACACAATGATTCTTTAATGATGCCTATTATACATAGTACTACACCTTCGTTCATACAACTTCTTTGCTTTAACTAAATTTGTAGAAGTTACAGTGAACAATTTCCCAAATGAAGTATGGATGACGGTATTAGATGAACCGCATGTACTATGCATTTTACCTAATGAGCAAACAGTATAGAACAATCAAAGCTAAATCAAATGGCATTAAGAACCCAAATTTGAACATATGCATACCCAAATGATAAACTCCATCATCGTTGCAATGAACATACCTAGTTTTTGCAATCAATTACTGTTCCAAAACAACCGATTTTCCTAATTTTGTACAGACCATCAGGATATCGCAACTGCCTCCATTTCCATCTATGTTCTCTTGAAGAGAGGAAGCTTAACACAACATATAGTATATAAAATCAGTGTTTATATAATAGCTTCCTAACAGAAAATGACATATAGATAATAAAGAAAGATAGGTAGATTGAATGATACTAAAAGCCTTGAAGAAGAATATCGGCCATAGAAGGCAAGGGGTGATTAGTGTTTGATGAGGAGATTTGTTATGCATTGATTTTTTCTTTATTAGGGAGAATTTTGCCACATTCCTCCCAGCGGAGCTCATACCACTACCAAAAACTAGTCGCAAAGTAGACATTCCGTGATAAGTTAATGTTAACAATTTTATTATAAAAAGTCAATAGAAGACTTCTTATTTGAATGTTTTAAAATTCTAGCGATGTTAATTTTATGATCTATCAAGTATGACTATTTCATATGATAAGGTTGAGAATGTTAAGTATGTATGTACTATGTTTAAGGGATGTATAAACATCCTTTGCAGCTCCAAAATGTGATTGCTTCTATATACATAAACATCCCTTACAGAATCCTCTAATATAAATAGTTACACAATTGTGATTTAACTTTAATTTATCTTAATAATTA
Organism: Erythroxylum urbanii; assembly: GCA_027568935.1. Lineage (NCBI taxonomy): Eukaryota > Viridiplantae > Streptophyta > Magnoliopsida > Malpighiales > Erythroxylaceae > Erythroxylum > Erythroxylum urbanii. The sequence continues at coordinate 23,292,252 of JAOQML010000008.1, forward strand.
GCTTGTTAGTTTTGAGCTAGTCCATTATATATATGGTTTCATAAAATATATTTTCAATAAATTCAAATGTGTGTATGCTAAAAGATTTGGTTTGTTGAGAATAAGAGTAAAAATATGTTGAATGGCTAAATTAGCTAGTAGTATGCACTTTTATAAATTTTGATGGTCAAACAATAAGGCATTATGCAACATTGATTTGATTTCAAATAAATTTTAACATTTTAAACCGTAAAAGATTTCCTTTGAAGTGTGTTGTCTTATATTAGGATATTTCTCTAGAACTTGCCTGTAACATTTGAAGACCTAATCGATATATGCATGTATAAGAATAAAAAAGGCTATAAGAATAAAAAGAGGCTTTCATTGGTTTACAAAGCTTTAAGTTAAAAACCCCACCTCAATTCTATATCCCTAGTTAGCTCCTCTAAGCCATAACCTTATTCTTTTATTTTATAACTATAATACAATCCAAATTCTCTACTTAAACATCCTTACCTATGTATTCATAAAAAAAGTATCAAAAAAAAGAAAAAGTAAGAAAGGTAGCAGCAAGAAAACTCAATGTGATGGGAATTGTTCTTCATATGAAGTAATTAACCATTCCCAAGTGAGTTAAATGATATATTTGAACTTATATGTTTTTATACCTATATATGTTTTGATGCCTTGCTAATATTTCTGATTTTGACCATTTCACTTCTAATTGCTTTGTCTAATCATAGCCTCCTTACATGTTGACATAAATGATATTGATGGATACATCTGTATACTATAAGTGATAAATATTTGGTGTAAAAACAATTATATGGTAAATATGTAAATAAACATCTGTTGCAAAAGTAGCTTTCATTCTCTAATAGACATTTCATCAAACAGTTAGTAGGCTTTCTTCAAACAAGCATGGAAGGTTGAAAACAAATGCCAACCTAACAAATGCTAACCCATACACATCCAACACAGAAACACAATTCACCATCTTCCAAGCACAAGCACAAACAAAAACCTATACACTATAAGTAGAACACAAAACTTATATAAACTCCTAAACGTAGTTGTAAAACAAAGCACAAGAAGGAGAGTCTTGAAAATAGAAAAGAAGAACAATACCAACATAGGTAACATTGCTTTTTCGATGGTAACAACAATAACAAAGGGGACGAAGCTTATTGGATGGTAAACGAAGAGAAAAATATGACATCTAACACAAAAATGAAGAGAGGTTCGTTTTGGTGTTAATAACCTAGTAGAAAGCAATGTTTTTCGATTAATTCAAAAAAATATACAATTTGACATCGATTTTAAAAATTGTCATCAAATGGTGGGCCATTACTATTTAGTTTGACCTTTGGCAATGAAATTAATATAACATTATATTAATTACCTTATATAATTATATTTATTGCAATGAAATTAAAAAATAATTGCAATATAGTAAAAAATGGAAATCAATATTAAATATTAATATCTATTCTTAATAATCAAATTTAATATTATTGACAATGATAGTAAGTCTAAAAATAAATTTAGTTAACAACAATAAGAATAATGTCATTTTGAAAATTTATAAAACTAAAAACACAAATTAATTTTTATTACATAAATTAATTCTTTTTGTTAATATCTTTTAAAATATATGATTTGACAATTTTAAGTGGTGTCACAAAACTCTATTTACTGTGTGTAAATTCTATACTATTTTATAGAATTTATATATTACAAAAAGGTATGATAAATATAAAAATCAATATGTATGAAAACACAAAAGGATAACTATTTGGCGATGATTTAAGAAATTTGTCACCAAATATGTCCATTTATGACGATTCATGTAGATTTATTCTAGGCATTTTATCAATTTCCCAAAACCTAAGACTTGACTCCAAGCATTCTTTTCTTTTTAAGTCCTAAGATTTACTCTAATGAATTAAATTTCATTTTAAGCCCTATCACATAGGTATAAGAATTTTCAACATTTTTAATCCTAAGACCTAACTCTACGAATATCATTTAATTTTAAAGCTATAAGATTCATTATAGGCATATCAATTTCATTCCTTGCCTTAAGACCCAATGTTAGGTAGTGTAATTTCTAGACCTATAACCTATTATAGGAATTTTCTTTATTTAAATCTTAAGATCCTTTGCAGATATTCTACTTTTATTTTAAGATGTAACTTAAACATAAAATTTTAGGCCTTTATCCGTATGTTTTAACCTCATTTCAAGTTTCAAATATAAACTCAATTATTTTATTAGGATTAGGTAAAATTAAAAAACTCTTAGGCCTTTAATCATATTTGTTTTTTTTCAATTTTTAATTTATTTTTAAACTCACACCCAATAATACTTTTAAACTTTCCAAATTTTCATAATCTTTTTTATACTTAGCTAATCACTTAGGTAGGCAAAATAGAGTTCCTAATACGTTTCCTATTTTATAAATTGACCTATAAACTTAATTATATGGTTTAGGACAAACTTAATTATATGGTTTAGGACCTCTTTTTATTTCCTTTTTCATTAGATTTCTTTTATCTTTTCTTAATAAGTTAGGGTGGCAACTCCACTGATTTAAATTCAATTTTGTATCCCATTTCCACTAAAGCATCTAAAAATATTAGAAATAAGAAGAATAATCACATTAAACTTGGAATCTATACGAAACCTTGCATGTTTTAATTTTATTATCTCTTGTGATTTTGAGGGATAGTAAAATCTAAATCCCATAGAGTTCTTTTTATAACAAATAAAATAGTCATTAATTATGTTTGGGTTTAGTTTCATTATAATAGGATAATAAATCTTTACTCTAATAGGATAACTCTATATATGTAAGTGTCTCAAAATTGATTATTCCATTTCATATCTTAAAAGGAGTTTTAAGAATGAATCTTGACAAAATCCTATTTAAGAAATACATTTTATTGCAATTTTCAAGCTTTACTTCATAAATTGAATAAAAGACTAGAATTAATGATCATAATTATCACCATGTCTAGAAGGGTACGATTTCTTCTTTCTATTTCATTTTTTACATGGTGTGTCTAGCATTATATACTATACAATAATGCCTTCCTCTTGACTAAACAAATCAAATCCCATCTTTACGTATTATTCTTAACTCTTATTATATCTTACAATCTTAATTATTTGGTCCTTTTAATTCTTTGCTTATAGTTTGAAAACTTTAAAGACATCCAATGCCTCTGGCTTATTATGCAAAAGATAAAGAAACATAAACCTTAAATGATCACATATGAATAAGATTAACTATCCTTGACCATTTAAATAACGAATGGAAAATAGTCTCATATATTTTTGTGTATAATCTCAAGATTCTCTCTGCTTCAAGTTGCACTTTTAGTACATATATTTATTTATTTTCTTTTAAAGCAATCAATATAAGTACAAAAATAATTAAAAGTAAGGCCAATTAGTTTATCATTATTAACAAGCCTTTTCATTCTTTTAATGGATATATGACCTAATCTTCTATACCACAATTAAGAATATTCTTTATTAATGTTCACTTGCTTAACATTGACTTTATTATGTATATTACATTTTGAGATAATGGCGGTGCAAGCATAATATATAAATACAAAGCTATTGAACAAGTGTATTATATTAAATACGAAATTGTCTTTTTTTGCAGCCCTTATTTTGTGTTGAAGAATGTTGATAATTGTCTAACCTCTTCCTTCTTTTTTGTAGTTCACTGTTGTCCATCAGTCCAGGCAATTCTTCTAACTAATGTCTACCATATATTTTACTTTAATAGTATGAGTATTTGTGTTTGGGTTTTGTGTGAATGCAAAGGAGGTATTGGTTTTATGTTCTTGTTTGGAATATTCTTAGAATCATTGATGAGTATATGTATGAATAACATAAGTATTTACTACATGTGGAATGAGTTCGATCTCTTATGGATGATCCTTTGCATCATAAAATCCTAGGATGGTATATAGGTTGGAAACTTATGATGTAACTCCGATGAGACTTATCGGTGAAATATTCCATAAACCTAAGAGTCACAGGCTGGTGACATCAAAGTGAATGGCAATATTACTAGCATCAATGTTAGTAAGACATGGTATGAAAATGACTCTTTTGTCCTTGCAAGTCAAGTGAAGAAAGTTGTTTACCATAACAATACTATATTGGGAAACAATTGGAAGGTTGTGTAAAGTTTTAACACCAAAATCTCTTCGATTTTTGTGAAAGGGATAATGGTCTAATGAGTGAAGATGGTGATGAAGTATATCAAGAGATTGAATCAGAGCTGAAGGAGAGATGTTGATCCCAATATAGTACAAGTGGATGAAGTACAAGCCAATCTTATCCTAGAAACAGATGAAGACTATATTAATAATGAATTATATGAAAATGATACTTTTCCTAAATATAGTAGTGATGAAGATTCGAATCATAATGTAATTAATGATGATGATTTCAAGATCTTAATCATGATAATTGAAGGTAATAAAAGTGTTGTTTATATTGTTAAAAATCTATTGTTGATGTTTGAGTTATGTTAATTCGTATTGCTGATATTTTACTTATGATAATGCATATTGTTGATATTTGACTTTATGCATATTGTTGATGTTTGACTTATAATTATGCAGATTGTTGATGTTTGACTTATGTTAATGCAGAATGTTGATGTTTGAGTTATGGTTATGCATATTGTTGATGTTTGAGTTATAGTTATGCGTATTGTTAATGTTTAAGTTATGTTAATGCAAAATGTTGTTGCTAGAGTTATGGTTATTAGTATTGTTGATGTTTGAGTTATGTTAATGTGGAATGTTTCTGTTTGAGTTATGTTTATATAGAATATTGAACTTTGAGTTATGTTTATATGGAATGTTGATGTTTGAGTTATGGTTATGCGTATTGTTGGTATTTGAGTTACGTTAATGCAAAATGTTGATGTTTGAGTTATATGTAGCAGAAAGTTGATGTTTGACTTATGTTTATACATATTTTTTATATCTGAGTCATGTTTATGCGAATTGTTGATTTTTGACTTATGTTTATGTGTATTGTTGATGTTTGAGTTATGTTTATGCGGAACGTTGAAGTTTGACTTATGTTTATGTGGATTGTTGATGTTTGAGTTATGTTTATAGGGATTGTTAATGTTTGACTTATGTTTATGCATATTGTTGATATTTGAGTTACTTTAATGTGTATTGTTGATTTTGAGTTATGTTTATGCGGAATGTTGATGTTTGAGTTATGTTTATGTTGATTATTGATGTTTAAGTTATATTTATGCTTTATGTTCATATTTGAGTTATAGACATCTAATATAATGGCACCAGGTAGAAAAAAAAAAGAAAAGAAGGTGGCAAGTATTAAAGTTTTCCTTAGTCAACAACAACCACATCAATCAAATCCTAGCCAACAACGATAATTGACCTCATATATCAATGAACCGACTCAGTAACAACCTCCATCTGCCTCAATTAGTACTGAGGAATCTGCATGTGTGTTAATGTTTAACACCTATAATTAGATTTATGCTCAAATATATATTTACATGTTTAACGTATATTTTCTTATCATTATTAATTTATTGTTAGGTTCTAATACTGCTACCTAAAAAAGAGGTAGAAGTATAGCTAAAGGTTATAAATTGAATCATATGAATGTTGTAATGAACAATAAGTTATATGTACATATTGATATGTTACAAGGTTGCCCTATAGACAAGATTTAACTAGAAAAATTTTCTACTGAGTTGGGGGTAATTGCTAAAACTGAATTGCCTTGCCTTATACGTGCTAAGTAGTTGAAGGAAGATAACGTACTAGAGAGTGATTTGGATAAAGTTTTGGTAAATTTTCATTTTATTTAAATATATGCAATATTATTTTACTTATTTAAACTTTAATTACACTTCTAATTGTTGTTCACATATGAAGCTGAATATCGACAACCCTAATGTTTCAAACTGTGTCACTTCACTTTTGAAACAAAGAACCAATGTTTAGGTTTGTTTTCTTTCACTTTATATTTGCTTCCATTAATCTTGTTACATGATTGATAGTTTTGCATTAGTCTATGTTTTGTTTAGGTCATTGGCATGTGTTTCTTACATAATTGTTCATTATTGTTGTAGCTTAGGATTAATTTTGTATGTTTTCATTTAGTTTGATTTCCATTATTGTTCTTTTATGTTTGATGTTAATTTAGGGTAAGAATTGATTATTTTTATGTAGGAATGAAGATGGAGCAACTTGGAGATTGGGCTAGAGATCAAACGGGAGAAGAAAAGAGGAGACTATCTGTTGCCAATTCCTAAGATCGTGGGAATCATGCCAATTCCCACGGTCATGGGAACTATAAACTGAGAGCATATGTAGGGCTTTATTAAACTTAGGTTTTTTGATTATAAAAGGAAAATTAAGCCTCCATATAGAGGGAGACGAAACCCTTCTGTAGAAAAGAGCCTCTTTGAGTGAAGAACACAAGTTTTGAGTCATGAGGAATGATTGAATTCAAGGGTTATCATCACAATTGGTGAAAATAGCACATCAACATAAAAAATTCCAGATTTTGGTAAAGAAGAGAAGAAGTTTCCTTTATTCAATTTTCTGTGTTTTTCTTTTTCTAACCTTTGTAAGATGGATTATTTGTGTGTTGATGATGTTATGGAGACCATGAGTGGCTGATTTAGTTTTAGGGATTGCTTTTTAATTATTTTGTTAAAACTCTTATTTTATTAAATTGAATGAAACTTATCTTTGATGATTGTTGATTTTATTTCTATCTTGCAATAAATTGAGAGAGTGAGCAATGTTATTTATGTAGGATTGTACAACAAGAGTTGATAAGCTATAGACTTGCAATCATCACTTTAATTAATTAGTTAGAAGAGAGATCTTAGATAATTCAATTAATTCCCATAGGATAGTTTAATACCTAGTTGAATTGGTAGAGTGATTGTGTAGGTTGAGAGATTGCTCAATCAATTCCATTTAATTTGATTAGGGACAATTAAGTACATCTTGATAGAGGGTAGTAATACATTCAGAAATCAGGTAAGACATAATTCGATTAATAAAATAGGAGGAAGACAAAATAGGAAAAAATTAATCTCTAGCCTTTAAATTCTTGATTCTAATTTTTTGCACTCTGGTATTGTCTATTGCTTTTTGTTAATTAGTCTTTCAATTTTAATTTAATTTTCCAAATTATTCTTATTAAACAATTTCATTTCTTAAATAAAGTTTGATTTGAGTTAAGTGATGTTTGGGCATCAATCCATGTGGGATTGATAGCTGCTATTTAACTATAAGTTAGGACTTGTACACTTGCAATTTTTTAGCATAAAACGAGTAGATTTTTTTTGTATAAATTACAACTCTATCAAGTTTTTGGTGCCATTGCTAGGGATTGATTGTTTAACATTTTGTTTAATTTAGATTACTTTGATTTAAGAATTTTGATACTTTTCCTTGTGTATTTATAGGTGTATAAACACAAAGAACATAAGAAGAGTGAAAAAAGTTAGTGAAGATGAATTTCCCAACATCAAAAGACACGAAAGAGAATTAAGAAGGGAAAAGCATCTAAATTTTTCACAATAAGATATGGCTGAAGAAGGAGAGCAAAGAGGACAAGAAAGGACAATAATGGATTTCATGAGGCCAGGATTTAGTCCTCAAGGATTAGCAAGACCAATGGTTTAAGCGAACAATTTTGAGATAAAGCAGGCACTCCTTAACATTTTACAAAATAGTGTGCAATTCTACGGGTTATCCAATGAGAATCTGAATGCCCACATTGCCAATTTTTTAGAGATTTGTGACACTTTTCGATTCAATGGAATGTCCAATGATGCGGTGAAATAGAGGTTATTTTCTTTAACGTTGAAAGATCGGGCTAAAACGTGGTATAACTCACTAAATTCAGGATAAATTACAATTTGGGAGTAACTTGCCTAAGCATTCCTCACCAAGTATTTTCCGTTGACTAAAACAATGAGGATTATCAAAGAAATCACAAATTTCCAGCATAATGATGGAGATTCTCTCTATGAAGCTTGAGAGAGATTTAAAGAATTGCAGAGAAACTGTCTGCGTCACAGCCTTCCGAGGGAGTTCTTACTATAAACGTTTTACAACGGAGTGAATCCGAGCACGAGAGGAATCATCGATGCAGCATTTGGAGGTTCATTAATGAGGAAGACTATAGAAGCAACTCATGATCTTTTATAAGAGTTACAAGCAATAACTACATGTGGTCTAGCGAGAGGAGCAAACAGGGGTAGAAAGATAAAAAAGGTATGGTACCCATTAACTCTATCACTTCTTTGTAGGCTCAAATTATGACTTTTACGAAGCAGTTAAACAACATACAAGGAGGATCCTCCTCTATAGTGAAGGCAATGCAAGTGTAATGTGAGCTGTGTGGGCAGAACAACTATAGCTCAGTGGAGTGTTTTCTGTTAGGAGCCGGTGGTATTGAATAGGTAAATTACCTGGGCCAACTTCAGCAAGGTAATAATCCTTATTCTAATACTTATAATCTAGGGTGGAGTAACCATCCAAATTTTTCTGGGAGCAATAACAATGCAGGTAGCCAATCGAGACCACAATGACTGCTGGGATTTTAACAAGACTAAATCAAATTGATGGAAAGCAAAATAGACAAGTTTATGGAGATTTTTTGGTTCTAAACTGACAGTTCAAGAAGAGAATCAGAAAAGAATGTTTACTAGCTAGGAGGAGAGTCAAAAGAGGATAGAGGCAAAGTTTGATCAAATTGTGAAGAATCACGCCTCATCAATCCATAACTTGAAGGTTCAGGTAGGTCAACTTACCAATGCTTTATTATCTAGAAGTGCAGGTAGCTCACCAAGCAATGATGAAGTCATTCCAAGGAGTAGTTCAAAGCTATTACACTTCGAAGTGGCAAGTAGATGGAAGAACCAAGAGTGAAAAAGGATAGTCGAGAAAAAGAGAAAGATAAGGAGATAAAAGAAGAAAAGGAAGAAGGAAGGCTATATGTACCACCTTCACTGCACAAGCCTAAACTTCCATATCCACAGAGGGTGAAACAACATTAGGTGGACACTTAGTTCTGTAAGTTTTTGGAGAGACTGAAGAAGTTACGAATTAATTTATCATTGGTGGAAGCTTTAGAATACACGCCCAAGTATGTGAAGTTTTTAAAGGATATACTCACACGTAAACGTACTTGGGAAGACAATCAGACGGTAAAATTGACAGAAAATTACAGTTCCATCATCTTAAGCTAAATGCATTCGCAATTACAAGATCCAGGGAGTTTCACTATTCCATACGTTGTTGGTGATTTTGAATTTTCCAAATGTTTATATGATTCAGGTGTAAGTATTAATTTGATGCCTTTGTCTATTTTCAGGAAACTGGGACTAGGAGAGCTCAAGCCAACATCCATGCTAATTCAACTTACAGATCAATCTATAAGAAGGCCATTTGGAGTTGTGGAAGATGTATTGGTAAAAATGGACAAATTTATAATTCCCGTTGATTTTGTTGTGTTGGATTTTGAGGCTGATAAGAATTGTCCATTGAATTTGGGTAGGCCCTTTATGAATACTGGTAGGGCATTAGTTGATGTGTATAAAGGGAAACTTGTGTTGAGAATTGGTGATGAATATGCTGAGTTTAATATGATAAAATCTTTGAAGAAACCAATGGATGGTAATATGTGCATGAAAATTGATGTTGTCGATGAATGTATGGAGGAGATTAAAGAAGGAGCGAATGAAATACACAAAGATGAAAGTGTGAAGGAAGGGGATTTATATGAGGAAGTTGAGTTAAAAAAATTAGAGAGAATTGATACACCTACACCACCTTCTATTGTTAGACCTCCCACTTTAGAGTTTAAACCTTTACCTTCCCATTTGAGATATAGCTTTTTAAGGAAGAACCATACTTTACGCATCATTATCTCTAATGAATTAGATTTTGAGCAAGAAGAGAAAGTGGTGGAGATTATTAGAAAGAGGATAAGAGCGGTGGGGTGGAAAATTTATGATATTAGGGGGATTAGCCCCAATGTAGTGATGCATAGGATTAACCTAGAAGAATGATGTAGAACTGTGAGAGAAAGACAGAGAAGGTTAAATCCAAATATATAAGAGGTTGCGAAGAAGGAAATGGTGAAACTTTTAAATGTAGGGATTATTTATCCCATTTTAGATAGTGAGTGGGTGAGTCCAGTATAGTGTGTGCTGAAGAAAGGTGGCATGATGATGATAGAGAATGAAAAAGGTGAAAAGATTTCCACTAAGACTGTCACAAGTTAGCAAGTGTGTATTGACTATAGGAAGCTAAATTTGACCACCAAGAAGGATAATTTCTGTTTACCTTTTATGGACTAAATGATTGAGAGGGTGGCTAGTCATTTTTTTATTACTTTCTTGATGAATATTCATGTTACAATCAAATATTTATATACCAAGAAGATCAAGAGAAGACCATTTTCACCTGTCCTTATAAGACTTTTGCATACCAGAGGATGCCTTTTGGTTTATGTAATGCACTGCCATATTTCGAAGGTGCATGATGGTCATATTTGCAGACACGAATGAAAACTTTATGGAGGATTTTTCTATCTTTGGAGAATCTTTTGACCATTGTTTATTTAATTTAAACAAAGTGCTTCAAAGATGTGAGGAGTCTCATTTAGTTTTAAACTGGGAGAAATGTCATTTTATGGTCTAAGAGAGAATTGTATTAGGCCATAAGATTTTATATAAGGGGATTGAAATGGATCGCGTTAAAACAGAAGTAATTGAAAAGTTACCACCTCCCACCAACATCAAGAATATCTGAGCTTTCTTTGGTCATGCAGGGCTCTACAAATGTTTCATTAAAGGTTTTTCCCTCATTGCTAGACCCCTGACTCATCTATTGGTTAAAGATGTGCGTTTTGTTTTTGATAATGATTGTTTAGATTCTTTTAACATGTTGAAGAAGGCACTCACAACAGCGCCAATTCTGATATCGCCAAATTGGTCTCTTCCGTTTGAGATTATGTATGGTGTTAGTAACCATGCTGTTGGGTGTGTACTTGGCCAGCGGAAGGAGAAGAGGTTGCATGCTATCTATTACGCAAGCAAGATGTTGATGGGAGCACAGTTAAATTACACAACCACTGAGAAGGAATTGCTTGCGGTGGTTTTTTCTTGTGAAAATTTTCATTCATATCTTTTAGGCTTACAAGTTATTGTTTTTACAGACCACGCAACATTATGTTACCTCTTTGCAAAAAAGGATGCCATAGCACAACACATCTAGTGGGTACTTCTGCTTTAAGAGTTCAACATTAAGATTAAAGACAAGAAGGGAGCAGAAAATGTCGTAGTAGACCATTTATCGAGACTTAAAGGAGGACATTATGAAGAGGATGAGGAAATTAAGGAAAGCTTTCCAGACGAGACCTTAATAGTGGTACACAAGCTTTCCGGATGAGACCTTAATAATGGTAGACAATCCTTTCCTTCCTTGGTTTGCAGATATTGTAAGCTACCTTTAAGATGGCATTCTTTCGTCTAATTTTTCATATCAACAAAGGAAGCATTTTCTATTTCAATGCTCCCATTATATTTAGGATGAACCTATACTTTATAAGATCTATGTTGACAACTTAATTCGTAGGTGTGTCCCTGAAGATAAAATGCCCGAAATCTTAACACAATGTTATAGCTTACAGTACGCAGGGCATTATGGAGCTAACAAGACTACTACACGAATCTTGGATTGCGGATTTTATTGGCCGACTCTGTTTGAGGATGCTTGAGATTTTGTGCTCAAGTGCGATAGATGTCAAAGAGTGGGTAACATATCAAAGAGATATGAAATGCCACTTTCAAACATAATAGAGGTGGAGATATTTGATGTATGAGGCCTGGACTTCATGGGACCATTCCCACCCTCCGAAGGTAACAACTATATATTATTTGGAGTTGATTATGTTTCCAGATGGGTTGAGGCAGTCGTCACTCCAACTAATGATGGCAAGGTGGTTTATAATTTTATTAAGAATATTTTTACTAGATTTAGGGTGCCTAGAGCGATTAGAAGTGGTGGGGCGAGTTATTTTTGTAACAAACCATTTAAGAGTCTTCTGAAAAGATATAATGTTCATTATAGAGTGGCTACGCCGTACCACCCCCAAACTAGTGGCAAAGTGGAGGTGGTGAATAAAGAGCTGAAAAATATTTTGGAAAAGACAGTGAGCACTTCAAGGAAAGATTGGGCATTGAAGCTAGATGACGCGCTGTGGGCGTATAGAATAGTTTTCAAAACTCCCATAGGCATAACACCATACTGACTTGTTTATGGCAAGGGGTGCCATTTATCATTAGAGTTAGAGCATATAGCCTATTGGGCGATCAAGAAATTGAACATGGATTGGAAGATGGCAGAAGAAAAGTGATTGTTACACCTCGACGAGTTGGATGAGTTAAGATACAATGCCTACGAAGATGTCAAGCTATATAAAGAAAGGGCTAAGTAGTGGTATGATGGCCACATCAAGAAGAAGGAATTGAAGAGTAGAGACTTGGTACTTTTGTTTAATTTAAGACTTCGTCTATTTCCCAGAAAGCTCAAGTCAAGACGGAGTGGGCCCTTAAAATATTTTCAAATATTTCCCCATGGAGCTTTGGAGTTGAAAAATGACAAGGGAGAAACATTCAAGGTCAATGGGAATCATTACAAGCCATATTATGGAGGGACATATCCACAAGAAAGGGAAGTTATCTCTTTCCTTTCTTATACTCTTTCATGAATGTATAAGGAATGGTCAAGCTAATGACTTTAACTTAGCATGTTTAGTTTCTTTTAATTGTCTTTGTTTATTTTCTTGTTTGATTTCTTTAGTTATGATCATGTTTGATTTGAGTTTGATTGATGTTAATTTGGTTTTTGTTTGAATTTCAATTTGTTTTCTTTTCAAATTTCTTGTTGATAATACTATTTTGATGAGTTTGTAGGTTGTAGGATCATGGAGAATACATGATAAGCTTGGAAGAAGGTTTAGTAGAGGAAGAATTACTCCATCCCACGATCATGGGAATTGGAGTGATTCCCATGATCGTGGGAAATCTCTCCATAAACTTTCTAGAGGGAAAACCCATAATCGTGGGAAATCTCTCCAGAAATTTTCTGGATTTAAGTTTCCCTCCCCTTTTTTCTTTCGTTCATTTTTTAGAATTTTCACACCTTCTCTCTCTAACCCACAAAAATTCTCCTCCCACTCTCTAAAAGTCTTCATTTTTTCTCTAGATTCTTGGTATTTTCTTTATCTTTTTTCATTAATCTTAGAATCCTTAACTCCTTTCATGCATTAATCATTAAAAAAACATAAGGATTTGGGTAAGATTTTTCTCTCTCTAAAATATTAATTTCACTCTCTTTCTCTTATTTTCGCAGGCTTTCATCTTACAATGGCACCAAGGAAGATGATGATTAGGAAACCAGATGATGAATTGCACCTTCAAGTTTTCGATGAAGGTAAGCCCAATTTAGCGGCAACTTATCATGCTCCATTCCCAATCTATTCGAAAGAAGAAGGTACGCGATTCTGAGACCTTAGAGATAGGAATTCGATCATTCCTAGGTACTTTGATTTTGAAGGGTTAGAAAACATAGGGGTGAGGCGAAAAATTGAGCAACTAGCTGCAAACATAGGTTGGAATAGGTTTGTTCGGTGTGACGTACCTATTTACCCTATGATGATCATAGAGTTTTTCACTACTATCTGATATAACCCTAAAATGGATGTTTTCTAGTTTAGGTTATTCGGTGATGTTTACAAATTGGATTATACTATCTTGCATGGTCTTTTCGATTTATCAAACACAAAAATTTTAGACAATCACGTTGACTTTGATATAGATAATTATTGGAAAACTCTAATAGGTGAGGAACATTTTGACTCACGCAATGCACCAAATTCTTTAATCTAAAGTGCCGAGCATTTACTTTTGCACAAATTTAAGTGTTTAACTGTTTTTAATAAAACAGAAAGTAACAAATGCTCACCGAAAGAACTGCACAAATTTAAGTGTTTAACTGTTTTTAATAAAACAGAAAGTAACAAATGCTCGGCGAAAGAACTTTTCTTTCTGTGGTGCATGGATCAAAAAATTAAAATTAACACGCGTTTTAGAATTTTTCGATCAATAGTAAGTGTTGTAAATAAATAGAGTTCATATTTTGTGATGTCTCATGTTGTTACTGCTTTAGCTTTTTTTATAACTTTAATTTGGAAGATATGATTACAACTCAATACGATATGTTTGACATATCTTATTTGAGGCGCTCTGAGATTTTGGAGTTCCATTCTATGGAACTCCGAAATCCTCAGACATGTAATGTAGTGAAGAACAGGAGGGGTATAGACACAGCTGCTTCCCGACCCTCTATATCCTGAGCAGTTTCGGAGCCAGATGAAGAAGTAGCTGAGGAGAACTGAGTGCACTAGCAGAGGTCAAAAATTTCAATAAATCCTCGACCAGATGGCCTCCAACCAACAACAATATGATGTCCCAAATCAATAAGCTCGGTACCCAAGTGTGGTAAGTCTACAAGGAGCAGCGTAGCTTGAAGAAGAGGTTCCCCAAATTCTGTCATAGGAATAATTTTGAAGCTCCTTTACCAACACCGTCGCCACCATCATCTCCATAAGCTTTTTTTACCCTTTTTTACTTTTAATTTGAGTCATTTTTTCTTTGATGTCATTTGTTTGTTTCAATTTCTTTTGTTTGGTTTGATGTCATTTGTTTATTTAAATTTCTTTTGTTTAGTTTGATGTCATTTACCCCTATTTAGTCATTGACTTATCACATTGAGGACAATGTGATCTTTAAGTGTAGGGAGGTGACATTGACTTTCTCAATTGCATTGTTGGCATTTTGTTAAATAAGATGTATGCTTAGTCATATCATGTGCTTTGTGTTTGCAATGGAACTTACTTGAATCATTCTGTTAGATATTGCCAGAAGATTCTACCATGCTAGTTGGAATTAGATTGAATGCATACTTGAATTTGGATTAGGCTACTTGAGTAGAAAGTGAACCATATAGAGTGATGAAAAGTAGTTGGTCAAATAAGCTTAATCATAAATTCACATTTGAGCAATAAGGTAGTGTAGAGATGCATAATGAGTTTTCATTTGAGCCAATGTGAGGATTGAGCCATATGACTCCATCCATAGTCATTCTAGTTCTTTGATGAGTGATACTTCCGTAGGTTATTACCTTCAAAACTTGCTTTGAATCGGTTTAAGTCTACTGGATGCATGCTTAATAAAGATGATTAAAGCCCTTTTTGTGTGAACACTTGGCTTAAATGATCTACCTTTGCATTATCCCTTGCTACCCCCATTGAGCCTTAACCTTTTGTTTCTTGAAAACACCCAAAATAAAATTTAAAACCTTAAACCTTATTAACCTACCCATTCACAAGCTTAGTAAAGTATTAAGTAATACATTAGTTGGGATCGTTGTGAAAATTTTACCGAGATGATTTGAGGACACTTCTGCCTACAAATTACATTGTGTATAGTGCTATTTTGATTCATTGTTCTTCCATGTATTAAAAAAAGAAAAAAAAATGAAAAAATGTGTTGAAAAGAAGAAGAGAAAAGAAAAGAAAAAGAAAGGAAAAGAAAAAGGAAGAACAATTAAGTAGCATCAATGAGTGCAAAATATTATTGCATATCTCAAAGTTATGTTTTGTTATCCCATTTTATCCACTTTTTACTTTACGAATGCTTACGTTAAACCTTTTGTCCCTCTTTACCCACCTTAACCTTTACCACATTACAACCCTAAACAAGCCCTTTTGATCTATTTATGCATGCAGTCATTGTAGAGGAGAATTGGTGTATTAGCAAGCCTATGGTAGTGTAGTTTCCTATAGGAAGTTTGAGCAAAACACTAACCATCAAACACTTGAGAGAAATGAGTGAAAACTGTGAGAAAAATTCATTTTACATCTATACTTATCTTTGAGTGATGGTGCCAATTGTTGAGTTTGCTTATGTACACTAATGAAAAAGTAGTCATGATATGTGTATTAACTTAATATTTGAGTTGGCTTAAATTTGAGAGATTGTATGCTTCGATCTTTGTGAAAATAAAGTGATCGAATTGATTGGTTATATTTATTTTGCTTGAGAACAAACAAAGATTTAAGTGTGGGGATGCTAATAGTTGTGCATTAGTC
This sequence comes from Erythroxylum urbanii, assembly GCA_027568935.1. Lineage (NCBI taxonomy): Eukaryota > Viridiplantae > Streptophyta > Magnoliopsida > Malpighiales > Erythroxylaceae > Erythroxylum > Erythroxylum urbanii. Next base: position 23,308,497 of record JAOQML010000008.1, read on the forward strand.
TATATATTTTTAGGTAATTGACATGTGTTTCTTGCATATTTGAAGATTATTGTTGAAGTTTAGGATTCATTTTATATGTTTTCATTTAGTTTGATTTCCATTGTTGTTCTTTTATGTTTGATGTTAATTTAGGGTAAGAATTGATTATTTTTATGTAGGAATGAAGATTGAGAAACTTGAAGATTGAGTTAGAGATCAAAAAGGAGAAGAAAAGAGGAGACTATCTATTGCCAATTCCTACGACTGTGGGAATCAAGCCAATTCCCACGATCGTGGGAACTATAACCCGAGAGCATATTTGGAGCTTCATTAAACTTAGGTTTTTTAGACTATAAAAAGATAATTAAGCCTCCATATAGAGGGAGATGAAACCCTTCTGTAGAAAAGAGTCTGCTTAAGTGAACAACACAAATTTTGAGAAGAACACAAGTTTTGATCAAGATTGGGGAAAATAGCACATTAATATAAAAAATTTCAGATTTTGGCAAAGAAGAGAAGAAGTTTCCTTTATTTAATTTTCTGTGTTTTTCTTTCTTCTAATTTTTGTAAGATGGATTATTTGTGTGTTGATGATGTTATGGAGACCATGAGCGACTGATTTAGTTTTAGAGATTGCTTTTAATTTATTATGTTAAAACTCCTATTTTATTAAATTGAATGAAAGTTGTCTTTGATGATTGTTGATTTTATTTCTATCTCGCAATAAATTGAGAAAGTGAGTAAGGTTATTTGTGTAGGATTGTACAACAAGAATTGGCAGCCTATAGACTTTCAATTATCACATTAATTGATTAGTTAGAAGAGAGATATCGGCTAATTCAATTAATCACTTATAAGATAGTTTAATAACTAGTTGAATTGGTGGAATCGATTCCATTTAATTTGATTAGGGATAATTAAGTACACCTTGAGAGAGAGTAGTTAATACATTCAGAAATCTTAGGTGTGACACAATTCGATTAATAAAATAGGAGGGAGACAAAATAGGGAAAAAACTAATCTTTAGTCTTTAAATTCTTGATTCCAATTTTTTAGACTTTGGTATTGTCTATTGTTTTTTATTAGTCTTTCAATTTTAATTTAAATTTCTAAATTATTCCTATTAAACAGTTTCATTTCTTAAAAAAAGTTTGATCTGAATTAAATGTTGTATGGGCATTAATCCTTATGGGATTGATATCTGGTTTTTAACTACAAGTCATGACCTGTACAGTTGTGGTTTTTGAGCATAAAACGAGTAGATTATTTTGTATAAATTACGACTCGATCAACAATTTAATGACTACTTTTTTCTTTATTTAGGAGAAGTGTGAGAAGGCCAAGTTGAACAAAGGAAAACTAAAAACTTCTTAGAACTAAGGATCCAAATCATTTGTTGTTGTGCAAAATGAATATGTAAGTTCTTTGTTTCAAGTTATAATTATGTCAATAAATTCAATATTATTTATTGTGTTTTGAATTTTCCTCCAATAAAACAGAGTCAGAAGGAACTAGATGGAGAAGAGTGCAGTAGGATCATACTCTACAAACTAAGAAACTATAAGGAAGGTAAAGGTTGGATGTTTGAAGAAGCACATAATAATATGTAAGCATAAAACTTCGTTTAAATTTTAAGTTTATCAATTTATGTGGTACTAACTAATAATGTTTGAATTAAATATTTAGTTTGTTTTTTAAATTTTAGAATAAGATGCAACAGTTGTTGTAAACGTCAATGTCTGACAGAAATGAGCCAAATGTTAATGACATTTGCCACAAGGTGTTCGGTACAAGATTCGACTACATCAAAGATTTTGGGATTGTGCTAAGCCAGCTGCTTCTTCATCATCAAGACCACCATATGTTGACCATCTTCAAGAGAAGAACCAGTCGTTTAAGGCTAAATCAAAACATAATGAACAACAATTACAACGTAAGGAAAAAAAGCTGGCCAAGCTTAAAAAGTAGGTAAAACAATTACTTAGCCCGAATTATGTAAGTAGTCATGATGACAATGAGTCTTAATATTTGTATTTTTTATATAATTTTTTGATAACTTTTGTAATTAACATTTAATGATATTTTATTGTTTATATACAACACTTTTATTTTATAAT
>JAOQML010000008.1:23363224-23386917 GCA_027568935.1 Erythroxylum urbanii
TTATAATTTATCTTAAATTAAGCATATCCATAAAACCACCTTTTTGGGTTGAAATTGGTATGAGAAATCCTCATGTGTTATCAATCCACATCCACAGTTACAATAATATAAGTGGTCTTCAATCTTATTGACCATACTACTAGAAGAGTTTGTAGTTTTCATTTCCTCAATTGACAGAATAAGTGAACATAACAACTAAAAATCAACCTTAAAATTATACATAAAAATCACATTAAAATGCGCAATATCAAAATCAAATTATCTCCTTTAGTATCAAGCCGAATTTTACAATCATATGCATGAAACAACTCCACAGTTTGAAAATGGTAGGCGGCCTTATCAGTACAAACGCCCGTAACAAGACTTCCTAATAGAAAGCAAGCCCTCCATAATAGAAGTAAGGCCCATGTTTTCTATCCAAAGTTGGGGGAAAAAAAAACAGGACAGCAAACAAATTATCATTCATCTAGGTATCACAAAAATTTTATGAATACATCAATTATTAAGGTAGGAAATGAATTTGTTACATTTAAATAAAAAAAATTTGTATGAATCCAATATTTTGCAAATTTTAAGGGAACTAATAACTATAATCCTGAAACCAACTTGGTTAATAATAATCAACTGTGACCAAGTAAAAGAATCGTTGTTTTTTATGTTAATATCTAAGAAATATGATAGTTTCTTCTGAAACTTCTGTTTTACAGGATTGTTAACAAGTAAGTTCCTAAATAATTTGAAGCAAGCAACAATAGTTTAAACAGAAAGTATTAGTTACCTGGCAGAAGTAAGAATAGGTTTCACAATTACTTCATAGGTGGCATCATGGACCAAAATGCTCCCACCTTCCAATAGTATATATACCCTTCATTCCTATAATAGGCAGACGAAGAAGATGATGAAAAGTTTTGGGAAAATCAGGTTATGGCACTTCCTCTGCGGCTTCTCCCACTTAGTTGAAAAAAAGTTCCTCTTACCCCCTTGGTCTTGTTCTTCTTCACGCCCCTCTCCTTTTGCTTGAGTAACGAATGTGAGGACGAAAGTCTTAGGGAAATTAAGTTAAACAAATTTGAAAATTTTTTAGGTTAATTAGGGGATTTGGAGGATTAATAGGGTAAAGGCGGGCCAGGTTACAGTGCGAGTTGAGTTTTTGGTATGGTTGACTAAAATAAAAATTTCCGTTAGTTTTCTTAACGGAATTTAATGCCATAGAGTTTTTTTTATATAAAAATATTAATGCAAAATATTTTTAGAAAATTCTAAAGTTAAAATTTTTTTAAAGATTTTCTTAACTATAGAGGTGGATTTTCTTATCTATATTTTCAATGCACTTCTTCTCCATCCTTCTTACCTATGATGGATGTCCAGAATTTGCAGGAGTCCCTAACAAAAAGGAGGAAGAAGATGATTGTTTTCATTCTTCACAATGTCCAAGAATTGAACAAGCAAGTTGAAAGGACTTTCAGCGAAATCAAATGGAGATTATGCAATAAAATTTGATTAAACCGTCAAATCAACCACTTAAAAGAATTACAAAAATAAGCAATTCACGCGAATGCTTTCCATTCTATTCTAGAGTTTAGCAGTATGTATCTCCATTCAAAGATCTCTCCAGCCTCGTCTCAAATGGAGTAGAATGCCAATTCACCTTCTTATCCTGCAGACTCATCAAACTTAAATAAGCACGCATCAACAAGTAATTCAAAAGCATTCTCACAAATGTTACCTAGCATATACCTCTCTGTACTTGCTAGTTGTGTTTGGTATTCCTTTATAAGAAGAAGCTGAACCAGAACCCTTGATGGAGCTGTTTTTATTCCAATATGTCCCAACAGTCCCTATTATAGGCATCTCATCAGGGCTACAGCTAGGAGGAGATCTCCTTGGTGACGAAGAAGCAGAGAACTGTTTGAGCTCCGCCACCGTTAGTGCACCTAGAATAGGTCTATCCTCAAAGCTTTTTGGTGAAGGCATGCTTTCCTCAGGTGTAATGGTGAATATCCCAGTTGTGCTAGGCTTGTTAATTGGTGTACGCTCTGGTGAGCCCAACCAATTAGACAAGCTTGCATCCACTGGTATTTCTTGGTTTCCCTTCTCGGAATTGAAACTGAGAGACAATTCTTTAAAACTAGGGTCCGAGCTAAATGAAACTTGGGGCCGGTTCTCTTTCAGGTGCCTCAATGCTGGTGTCTCTTTGGCTTTTACAGCCTTCCATTGAGTCAGGTTTTCAACAGGGTTCAGCACCGAGTGAACATAAGCACTTCTATCTCTAACATTACGATTGAACTTGACTTCCTTCTCAGGCAATCCATTTATTGCAACAGAAACATCAATCCCCTTCTCCTCACTGAACACTCCATTCACAGGTATCTGAGGCTTCGATTCCATAACAGAATCATCCTCATAGACATCATCATAGTAACCATCATCGTCAACATCACTTTCTTCATAGTCCAATTCATCATCACTGTCCCTACTATTCTGGTATCTGTGGTTGAGAGGGTAAGACCCCAAGATCTTAATTGAACTATCTTCAGTCCCAGATTGACTCGCTTTAGCTGATGAAGTATCCTCCTTGCCGAAACCTTTACCACCATCTCTTTTATCCGGCAGATATTCCACCGATTCTTGAAGCAAAACATGTTCATAAGCTTTCACATTCAAATCAAACGTTACTTTCTTCCGAGGACTCAATGTCAATTGGTCCTCTGGCTTGCCCCTGTACTCGTATCGTAATACCATCATAATGCCGTAATGTCAGAGAACAATAGTATAAGAAATGGAAAGGATCAAAACCAAGTCAATGGCTACTCACCTAACTTGAGAAACAGTACCAATGGGCTTGTCCGAGTGATCATGTACCAAAGAAACCTTAGATTCTACCGTAACTTCACCTGAGTTTCTCTGTAAGTAACCAACCCTATGATCAATTTAATCTCTATCTATCTACTTCCACTAACAGGAGGAGGCACTAGAACCAAGAGTTGAAATATTTATCAAGAAACATAAAACAGAAAAAGACAACTGAACCTAAGACGTAAATGGGCCTCTCACCTGGTCTCGGTGTTGAACCTTCGGCGGGCGTCTGAGGCGTCTGCGATCTTTGGAGGAACCAAAACATGCAAAGAAGCAACCCATTATGCACACACAGAGGCAGACTCTCTTTTTCCTTTTCTCTTTCCCCTTAAGCCTCTCACTTTTTTTCTGCGTTAAAGATTTGGGTTAATACAAGTCCATTGTCCATTGTCGATTGACGATTGTAGACAGTGAGAAAGATGGACAAAACGGTGAAGAGACAAAAGAGAGAGGCTGCAACTGTAGGGCTTAATAATCAGAGGTTTTATGCTTAATTGATAGAGAGAGAGGGAAAAAGCAAGTGACCGTTAGGAAACATGATCGATCGTGGAACACAGCCTGTCATGTTTTTCATTAAGAAGTCTTTAATTGTTTTTGTTTTTCTGTGACTTGTTTTTACTGCAACTGGACCGTTGATCCTCAGGGACCTTGGTTTTGCTTACGTTGTTGCCCATCCAGCCTTATCCGCTTTGTATTAGTTTTAACTTTAAATATGTAGTGGTAGTGTCTAGTGTGGAGCATCCGTGTGATTAGTTATTGTCCGTCTAATGTTCAATTGTATAAATTTTGTTTCCTAATTACAGACAGGGAGGGGTAGAAGTAACTGTTAAAAGAGGATTCAGCATTGCAACTACTGTTCGCCTATTGTGTAACTTTTGAATGAATTGTTATTCATGGTTAGCTTTTATTTTTAAAGATAAATAATAAATTACATGCAACAATCTTCTATAACAATTCCCCAGCTGAGTGAAGGAATTTTTTCATTTATTTTTAATTAAGAAAATTTTAGAATTTTTTTAAATTTTAAATAAAAGACAACAATATAATTTCATCAAAAAAATTCAAATGGTTTAAAATTTTGTTGAGAATTCATGTATTTATATGAAAAGCTAATAATAAGTTTTTACATTTTCATCATATTTTACTGAGGTAACAATTATGAGACATGTAACAATACTATATAAGTAGAATAAAATAAAAAAATTTAATGTTAATGAGCCAGTATTTTAAATACTAGTCTAATTCTGACCGTAAATTTTAAAAAATTGGGGAACATTTTTTCAAAAAAAATTCACCGCTACTATCTTCTTCTGCTGCCCTCTCTCTCTCTCTCTTTTTCTCTCTGGTGGCGGCTCTCCTCTCCCTCTTCGACAACTGTCCTCACCGGCCACCCTCCTTCATCGCACCATGCATCTCCACATATTGGAACACACATGTTGCAAGAGAAAGCACATATGTTGCAATAGAAAGCAGGCAGTGAAAAAAAGCAAAGTACGATAGCTTAGGAAACTTTCTAGTGGGCAAAGCCGCATTCAATCCACCAAATAAGAAAGAGAGATGAGGAAAAAAGAAATAACATCTTTTTATTGTAGTAGCCGACGCATTTGAAGACCTGGAAGCTTCATTCTGCTAAGAGATGGAGGACGTTTAGTAGGAAGAAGAGAGGAGAAAAATTTGGAGAAATCAAGAAATGCTTTTCATGATATCTAGCTTAGTTTTCTTTTTGAAACAGCACAAACACTTGTTGGTTTGTAATCCAAGCATAATCTATTAGTTAATATCAATGAGCCTCAGCCTATAGCAAAGAAGAGGACTTTTCATCATTTTCTCTAAGATATTAACGAGGTGTTTAGAAACTTTCGAATTGAATTCATTATCGAATTGGATTCAATTACATTAATGAGATTAAATTGAATTCAATTGACACTGTTTGGAACAAATTCAGTAATATTATAATTGAATTCAATTACACTATTTGGAACACAATCAAAATGAGTTCAATTATTTCATATGACACATTTACCCCTGACTAAATAATAATCTTATTAACTAATAAACATTCACACTTACATAGAGCAACTTATAAATATCAATTTCATTATAAGTAATAAATATATGGTAATCTCTATCTTCAGCAATGAAAATGTTATCACCTAAGAATCTACCCTAAATGAAAGAAGATAAGAGGAATTGATATTAATGTTAAGCGAGGTTCGTATAATTATGTTGACTAAGATTTTGGAGATTAACATATAAACAGTATTACAACAAAAAATTTGTTTATAATCAAAGATGGAGGAAGGATGGATATTTAAGGGAGAAGAGTGAAAAAGATACAATTGATCTCTTTGAAAATTTTACGCCCTAAAAAGAAGCTCTAAACAATAATACATAGATTGCCTTAATAATATGCAGTGATTATTGCAGAATTTAGTTGTAAAAATCATCAAGACCTAAGCACTTCATAGAGTGGAAGCCAAATAGAATTTTAATTTCTGAACTCTAATTGGATCCACAGCTTATGTTAATCAAGATCATGATCAAGAATGTCTTCATTCTTAGAAATTCTAAGCACTGTGTTTTTGAAATTAAGCATGCATTAGGAGGTGTGTGGGTCTGCTGTTGGGAGGTGCATGGGTCTGCTATTGGGAGAAGAGAGAAGAGTGGCGTGAGAAGGGTTATTGTGTTGAAGTCATGGGTATTATTGGGTTTCAGCGTTAAAAAAGAAGACTTGCAACTTATGGAGTTGAATTCACGTGACTATAGCATGAATTGAATTTACAAAGGAAATGGGTTTTAAACCCACATGTGAATTCAATTCATAGCTTTTTTTTTGTTCTAAATAGGTGAATTTGAATTCAATTCACCATGTTCCAAACAGGGTGTAAAAAGAAATACATTTTGTTCGGACTTGGGAAAACTTTATCTACAGATAGTTATCAAATCAACTGATTAAATTATTTATCTTTTGTTTGGTTTACAATTCAAGAACCAATCCAAGGTTCATCTTTGAAGAATTTGAAATAAACTTGCAGACCGATTTCAATATACTATAATTTATCAACAAAAAAAAGAGAAGCTACAATATAATGGATGTACATATACAAAATTTAATAAATTATTATTTTTCATGATAGAGATTTTTTGTTGGAAGACCACAAATTTAGACTATATTATAATTTTAAAAAATTTAAGAACTATATTATAATTTTAAAAAATTATTCGAAATGATATCTGATATTAACCAATACCAGTACAATACTATACTAGAACTAAATCTGGTACCAATACCTCTATGATTTTCTAACAAATTCAATTCATAACGTTGAATGTTAATTCAGAAGAGTTTTTATTAAAAAGGCCAAAGTTTTACTAAACTCCAAGTTTCACATATGGTATATCCACATCCGATTGTTTTATAGTTGAATTTATTAGAAAATTATAGAGGTAGCGAGATTTGATCCTACGTGTAACAAAATAAGTAAGAAGCCTTTTCATTTGATTTTTCAAAATTTAAGCAAACTTAAATTCTATAACATAATTAACAAATAAATATAATAAAATTTGAATCTTAATTTGTATATTATTTTGAATTTTGACCATTTTCTTACCATTCGTTGTGAATTTTTTCTGTATTTGGCTCATCACAACCATAGTAATCACACACAAGTCGAACCTCTAGCAATATTTAGAGAACATGTTGAGAGAATTCTACAAGTGGTGCGCAAAATATTAGGCAAGAAATGTTAGCTTTCTTTGAGCTTAAATTTATTTATAATTAGGTTTAAATCTTTTAATAGTTTAATTGACATAAAATTCTAATGTCAAAATACTAATTAGACCCAAATAAGATCCACTATCTCTTATTGGTCTTTATTTATTAAATATCTCATATTTAATCTTAAAGTTTCTCAAACTTTACAATCAAGTCCAACTTGATTAAAATATCTTTTCCAAGTTAATTAAAATATCTTTTTCTTTCTTCACCTGTTCTTTGTGGGTGATCCGTTAGGTTGTTAAATATATCAACAATGTATATAAATTATAATCCTAAATTATATTTAGGATTAGATAAATTAACTCTGTTGATTTATCTTTAATTCTCCAATTAAATATTTTGTATCTATAGATCAAGCTTAGTATTTAATAACATATCTTGACCACTCAATATTAAGAATGTCAAGTAGTTTTAACTAGGTCATGATTGTTTTGTATAATTCAATCTTTTCATTATACGATATTCTGATTAGACATAAATCATGGAGTTAATGTCTAATTTATTTGAGTTTAATCATGTTTGTTCTCTATCGTTATTAATTGATTCAATTAATGACATTTGAAAACTATTCTCAAATTTTCATTTTATATTAGCCAAAGATTTTTTGAATCAGTACTAATCGAGAACAATGAAATATCCTTCTTAATCATTTAGAAAGATGAATCCTATATTGATCACTCAACTACCTCCATATAATTCATTTTATATATGAGGATTATCGACTGAGCTACTTTTGACTATAATAGGTCATAAGTAGTATCAAAACACAACAATCCTTATATAAGATACTTCAGAGATCTTAAGTCAAATGATCACTTTTAAAATCATTACAATAATAATTTCTATATATATACAATTAATGCTTTAAATAGAATTCTCATATGGAGTCAGTTCAGTGAACTTATTCTCTAATAAATACCTACACTTTTATTTAAGTATCTCCACACTTGAGTTTAAGAGATCAAATACTTCTTTTATTAAAAAAAAGGCGTGTTAGTCTTTTTAAGTTTTATTAATGTTGATCTCAATAGAACAATTAGTAGGAATAATATATGGATAATACATAAGTGCAATATAAATCTCATAATTATGATTCTATTACAATTTCATTTGCTTTGTACATTTATCTTATGGACTTTATTATATACAACTTAATATGTATAAAATAAAGAATGTCTTTGAATAATTATGTCATTGAACTATAACTAATCAATTAGTTGTAGATAATAAGCCAACAATATCTTACTTACACTAAATCACCACTTGCACTAAGACAATTGTTTAAGTATCTTATACCATATTATCATAAGAAGATCATATTATTGCTGAAAAAATAGTTTAATGAGATAATTTTATAATATTCTCTATAATGAGCACTCACTTAAATCTTATAACTTTTATCTCATTTATCACCATAATTAAAAAAATTGTTTAAATACATACTTGGAACTTTGATGAAACATTAACTCTTTTCGCATATGCAATGGCTCCAATGCTCCACAATATATTATTGTTTTAATAATACAATGAACTATACCAAGTTTATTAAAGAACTAACTAATCCAAATAAACATGTCTACTAAATGAAAAATGTATTATGATTTAATTAGCGATCAATGCTACATTGGAATATTTCCAATCTCAAAATAATCTTATTATAAGTAAAATGTACCTTAACTAAAATTTACTTTTAAAGTTAATATTCATATAACCATGAATTCAAATATTAACTCTTACATAAAATAATAAATATCTTTAATACTTCATAAATGTTAGATATCTCAAATACTAAATAACTTTAGTATATTATTTATGAACTTGGACCTAGAATAGGTAGATAAACTTTCATATATATCTTTATATATCCAATTTCCAGAACTAAGTTATTAACTTTTTATATCAAATAAGAGTTACTCTTAAATTATCATATCTTCTACAATTAAAAATATTATATTCTTTATGAGCATTATGTGTCTACATACTCCCAGTAAAGAGGACTACTTCCTTTTAACCTTTTTATAGACATGACAAATTCATAATTATCGCCAAAACAAACTCTTTGAATTCATTATGAAAGTGAAACTTTGAATATCTTATAACCTTTCAACTATACATTAAATGTATTAACAAAGGCACCGGTTCTATTTAGATGTATTGTCGTGAGATTTGAACTTTCCAAATTTCATCTTACTCCACGACTTTTCTTGAGAACTATTATCTTATAAGCATATATTAAAACAAACATTCTATTCATTAGGGCCAAGATTGTATCTAACCTATTAAATATCTCACAACATTTATTATTTGATTTAGTTCTAAACTTAATGGATAACTTTTGCTTCAATTAAGCATCAAATCCCAAAATTATTAATTTTGACTCTTTCAAAGCCTTACCATTGTACATCTAATATGGAATCTTGTTAATTTATTTAATTAGAATTACTAAAGGTAAATCATTATACTTGGCAAAACTATAGAAGAAATAAGTATTGCATCATACAATATATCATATAGTGTTTTTTTCCTTAAACAAATTTATACTATTTTGGAATTTAGCTTTAAAGGCATTCACTAAAGAATCTCATTTTTATAGATATTTAAAAAATTTAAAACTCACTACATCGATCTCATCGAAGTGCTTCAATATTCTCAATACTTAATTTCTAGTTATATTTAGATAATTTGAACTTTTCAAAATTTTAAATCAATATTTCATTTAATATGTACGACTCTATCATGTAAAATTCATTAGTAAACCTAATAAAATACAAGTATCATATCTTTATAAATTGTTATTACATCACATACATAATGTATATAGGAGTTAACAATTCGCTATCATCATCATCTTTTCACCAAAGTTGGTTTGTTTATTCTTAGGCCTAACAAGTTTCATATAAATTATAATCAAAAGGATACATATATCCTAGTAGAGAACTTTATGATTCTCATTATGTTAATTTAACCAATATGACATAATAAGACTATTTAGGTTATCTTAACTTTACATTATTCCCGCTTATGTTAAATATAAGACTCCCTTGATCCAACATATATAAATTAGCTGTATAAACTTAGATTAACTACTTTTACTTAAAGTTTATTTGTTAACATGTTTTGAACATTGTAATAATGTTAAATCTAAATTCAATATCAAATACTCAAAAGCATGAATTATAAATATATGTTACTTTATCATATCACGTATAAGTAAGAAAAGTTATGAAATGATTTTTCTTCCAATGGTTGATTAAGCCTGAAGCTTCCGATTTGAGCCTAAGCTTAACCGAGCTTACGCAACCTAAAGCTCGATTGAGCCTAGGCTAAACCCAATTAAATATATTTATAGAAAATTAAAAATGACATTATTTTTATTGAAAATTTCAGGCTTTGGGCCTGTCGAGGCGAGCAACCCGGGCCCAAGCAAGATATAAAATCTAAAATTAAAAAGAAAGTTTGAGCTTGGCCTAAAGCCTAGTTAACTTACATCAAACTCGTTAACTTTGGGTCAAGCCAAACCGAGCAAGCCTTACTATTCATAAATGACAGCTATTAGTATGCTACAACAAATGCCTTAAATTGTAATCCATATTTATGCTTTTAGTCGTTTAAATTAAGTGAAATAATTCCATCAAGGTACTATAGCTTTTAGCTCTACTTCATTCAACCTCTTACATCGTGTTATTATGGTATTAACATACATCTTATATGTTGCCATTAAAGTTTATGAGGCATTAGTCAACTTTAAAATATCACCAAATTGTTATCTAAATGATAGTAACATATCTCTTAAACTTTGTCACCAAAATCCTCAACAAGTATTAACAACAATATTGCATAATAGCGATAAAACTTTTATATCTTTAAGAACTTTTCTTAAACCCAGCCTATGTCCAAAAACTTTAGTTTATTAAAAGTTAGTATCAACTATAATAAACAAAGGTAATTTCTACTTATAACAAAAAATATATAAAAAAGCAAGTAACTGATTATATGCCATGACAACTAAATAAGACCAAGAATTTAATCATATATTTGATTACTCATACTATTTTATTCAAAATAATAGCCCTTAGTACCATTTTGAAGATATTACTCTAATCTTTCTAATAAGCTAAGATCTAATTCAAATTTAATTAATCTTGAGTATGTGTACTTAATATTTTAACGAGAAATTTAATTTTGATAGTCCCATTAAGCACAAAATTGCATATAAATATCATACATATAATATGCAATTCATATCTGGCATATCAAACATATATTAAATCATGCAATTTATGCACATATAATTAAATTATATACAATAAAAAATCAAGCCATGTTTGATTCTATTTATTCATCTTCATAATAAAAAATAATATTTCTAACTCTTTGGATAATTAAATTAGATAAACTCATTGATTCTTAAATGAATTAAATTTATATTCCAAATAGAAATTTATTTTAATATGAAAACAATTTTAAAGTTCAATTGAAAACCATTTTCATGTAGGCTCCTTTAACAAAATTAATTGAAAATTAAAAATCAATAAATTAATCTTTTACATATTATAATTTATAAAAACTCCTTTTAAAAACCTAGTTAATTATGCCTTAATCAATGTTTGGCAAATTATTAAAACAAAAATTTAAACCTTAAATAAATAATAATAAAGCAACTCTGATCAAGTTAAAGAATTAAAGATGACTTTAATACTATTGTTGAAAATTTTGAACAAGATTTGATCTCGCGCACAATGAAATAAAACCTTTTCATTTGATTTTTCGAAAGTCAAGATCATCAAATTCTATAATATGATTGACACATTAAACAATTGTAATTTTTATCTTATTATCAAGCTTGATCATTTTCTTGTTGTTTTCCCCAAATCATTTTTGGATTTCATCGCAACAACTGTAGCTATACATGTGCTCGACTTCTAACGATAATCACCAAATATGATGAGAGAACTCTATAAGTACTATAGATAGAGTTATGCAAGAAATGTTAGCTCTATTTGAGTCCAAGTCTATTTATAATAGGTTTTAAACATTTTAGTAATTTAATTGAAATAAAATTCTAATTTCAATTTAATTAGAATTATAACTATTTCTAATTAAATTCTTATTGGACCTAAATAAGATCCAATATCTTATATTGATTGATCTTTACTTATTAAATATCTTATATTTAATTGTAAAGTTTTTTTAAAACTTTACAATGAAGTCTAACTTGATTAAAGTACATTTTCTCTCTTTAGCTCGTTCTTTATGTGTGACCTATTAAATTTCTAAATATGTTGATAATGGATATAAATTATAACTTTAGATCATGTTTAAGATTAATAATTAAACTCCTTTTATTCATCTTATTAAATAATTTATATTCATATTTCAATATTGACATCTAGTAATGCATCATAACCACCTAAATATTTAGGAATGTCAAAGTGGTTTTGATTAACCTCTCTGTGCATGATTTTTTTCTATAATTCAATCCTTTCATCATCTAATGTTCCAATTAGACATAGAATATGAAGTTAATATTTGTTATATTTAAGTTCAATTATGTTAGTTTTCTATAATTATAAATTGATTTTATTAGCAACATTTGAAAACTATTCTAGAAGTGTCATTCCTTCCTGGATAAAGATTTTTTAATCAAATATTAATGGAGAATAGTGGAGCATTCTCTTTAATCACTTTAGGGTAATCTTAAATTGATTACTCAACTATCTGTTTATAGTTCATGCTATGTTAATTGACTACTGATTAAGCTACCTTGACTAGAATAGGTCATAAGTAGTATTAAAATACAATAATTTCTATATTAGATACTCTGGACATCTTAAGTCAAAGGATCATTTGTACAATCATCACAATAAGAATTTCCATAGACATACAAGTAATGTTCTAACTTAAATTCTCATATAAGATTAATTCAGTGAACTTATTCTCTAACAACCACCTATATGTTTCTTTAAGTATCTCTATACTTTAGTTTATGAGATTGACTAATTTCTTTATAAAGAATAAGCATAAATAGTCCCTTTACACTCTATTAATGTCCAATCTCAATAGAACAATGACTAGGAACAATTTAAAGAAAATAAATAAATATAATATGAATCTCATAATTATGATCTCATTATAATTTTATTTGTAGTATACATTTATCCCATAAAAGTTATCATATACTTATGAAAATGTATAAAATAAAGAATGTTTAACAAAATCACACACATTGAGTTACTTATAATAGTATAATATAACCTTAATTAATTTTGATGAGAGAGAAAAACCTCAAGATGTCGAAGGCCTATTCTTTTCTATTATGTAATTGAGTATTTGGTGAAAGCTTGACTTCTATCAAATTACTTCAATTTTAAAGCTGAATGTTAAATGAATTGACATTATAGGTTTATAACATATTAATGAGTACAAAAGTAGATGAAGAAGAATAGATTTTTCTTCCATTGAATCTCAATAAAATTTGGATTTCTAAATTGGAACCTTTATAAAACTAGGAAAAATAAAGTTTGCTAGAAGGTCACACCATATACCACATACTAATACCACCTTCAGAGAGCTAACTCGGTGCTTTAGCTCTTTTAAGATCTAAGATTTATCTAAAAGAGAGCCTAAATAAGTAAGACAAAAAAAGATTATTGAATTTGATTTGAAGTCTCATAAGTCTCCATAGTCTGATTTTATTTTTTTACTATTACCATACAATGATGATCACCACTCTCCTGTTTCACTATTTAAACCTTACCGCCATTCTCTAAATTTTCTAAATTTTCACTAGTGTCACCAAAACAAGATGACTTATACAATTTGGTTTGGCTAACAAATTTGGCTTATTTTCACTAGCTATAATACCCAACAACTTCTTGATAAATGATGACACACCTTGTTTCTTGTTGGCTTCGACCTTGTTCCCTCCTTCTTCACCCTCTAAGTCCCTTTCTCCATCACCACCGTTGTTGTCAAGGTAATCAAAGTGTTTCTAGTAAGGACATATGAGAATCAAAAGGGGAAGAGCAATCAAACCAAGCATGATTGCTAAGCCACCAAACAAGCACAAAACCTACAAGTGACATAGCCAGTGTTGCCTAACTTTCAAGTTAGCAAATGAGTGATTGATAAGAGGAACAAAATAAATTTAAAGAAAAAATAAAAACAACTTGTGCCCAAAAAAAAGTTGAGACCATGGTTTGTGATTTCGTACTATATTGGTCGGTACCAGTCAAAAAATAGTACCAACTTAGAGGGTGCCCTATAAACTAATGATATCAGCTAGTATCAACCAAAATAAAAATACCAGTTAGTTATCGAAAAATTTTGTAAAATTGCAAAATTAAGGGACAAAATTGAAAAAAAATCTAACCTTAGGGTTGTTTGTTTCTTTTTTTCCTTCCGTTTTTTGTTGCGGTTTTTTTAAAAGGAGAAATCGGTGACTAAAATATGTTTATTTAAGTCTATTATAATTTTTTGTTTCTGAAAATAAAAAAACCACAATAGTTTTATTAAAACAGGAAAATAACGTTTCTCTATATTTTGACAACATGTTTTCTTGTATAGAAAAACAACAGATCCTTATTTTCTTATCTATGTTATTCTCTTTAGCAAACCTATCTTGAAACGTACTAGTAATCTTTTATGTCTATTTTGTTGTCGCAAACTCCCCTCTTTCCTCTTCCCTTTTATCTCTTTCTTTTTCTTTTTAATTCTTACCTCAGAACATGCGACCTTACTAACCGGAGTTGAGAAGTTGCTAATGACATCAACAGTGGCCCGTACGTTAAGCATTTTCAAACTGGAGTGACTGTTGGTGCAGAAAGCGCTTGATTTTTGGTTTTTTATGAGGTAAGTTTTCAAAAGCTTCTAAGTTTTCAAAAGCTTCATGAGGTAGGTTCTTCTTCTTCTTCTTCTTCTTCTTCTTCTTTTTCTTCAAGAAGTAGTATCCCAAAGCTTGAGCCTTTTAGTAGAACCAAACTGGAGAGAGTTGTAAAGAGTCACTCTTATCGAGAAGATTGAAAATGAACTTGCTGGTAAGTCCCAATTTTTGAATCTTTTCACTGTGACCGATGATGGGTGCATTAGAATCACAGGGTTCATCATCAAAGTTTGAAACTTTTTCTTTCTCAATCTATTCTTAGACCTCTTGATGTACATTGTTGAGTTTCTTAATTTCTGATATGTTTTATCTGTTGTTATATATTTGTTTAATTCAATTTGATATTAGGAGTGAGTAAGTTTTCTAATATTTGTTGGACAAATTATTGTTCGACTCTTAAAGGAGAAGAGTCTTACAGTTGTTATAGAGTTTAAAGATCTCGAAGTAAGTTCACATACCAAAATCTAAAATAGCTCATTGTTTGTTAAATTTATCTTATCACTTGTCTTGTTTACTAAAGAAGTTTGTAATACTTAGCTGATGGATGGGTAGTCTTATAATTTTTCACTTTTATGATTTAAGTGAATGTTATTTATTTTCAAGAATTTACATCATCAACTTTGGAAAAAATTGGGAAAAAATTCAACCGACTGCCAGAGTCATGTGTATGTTAGTGTGTGATTTACATATACTACGTCACACATACAAGGTTATAAGTTCCATTCCATTAATTTACATTCCATGTATAGGTTGATTTGTTCTTCTACAGAGGCCAGAACAAGCCAACCAGCAGGAAGAGGAAGAAGCAATACTAGTTGCTTATCATGCACTTCTATTATGTTACACTCTCTTCTTCCTTTTATCTGATACTCGCACTCTAACAGCTCGAAACGGGGTAAGCATGTACTTACTCTCTCTCTTTTGTCCAATCCCGTTTAGTTCATTTCATCCTACGAGTGTTTTAGAGCAGATATCACCATAAGGTAGCTAAGATCGATCATGTTATGGTAATGTCAAGGTTCATATTAATAGTATTTGTAAAAACCTTTTAATCACTTAGACTAGGAACAACTTTTAGTCTCCTAACATTATCAAATGGCAATCAACTGTGTGTACAAGTTACCTATAAGATCTGTATTCTTTAACATTTCCAACTATTACAAGTTACCTATAAGATGTTCTACGATTTCTTCCTTGCAAAAAAAATTAATATTGCAAGGTTGCCAATGTAGATTTTATGAAGTTATGAATATAATCCTGCCCAACAGATTATCAAGTTTCAAGTCATTTATGTTTTAATGTTTGTGCACTCTTTTTGTGCTTGCAGACTAAAACTAAAAGAAGTGGTTGCATAAATGAATCCTTAAATCTTACTTACTGCAGTCTAGAAGAAGCCATTTAGGAATAACAAAGCTGCAGTCTAGAAGAAGCCATTTAGGAATAACAAAGCTTGTAGTTTATTATGAGGGAAGGAATATCAACTTGAGAAGCAAAGTTCAATTCTTTATTGAAGAAGATTACGTGAGACTCAATTTATGTTTTTTATAGAAATTAGTGAAAAAGTAGAGTAGGGAAAATCTTTTCTTGTTATATGCTTATCAGTAATCCTTAGTGCTCAACATCATCAATTAACCTTTTTCTTGCTTTCTTTGCTTCTATTCCTATCAAAGTTATGGCTGACACATTCAATCATATTAAGGTTTAGCAGACCCACTTAACAAATCTAAAACTTAAAAGGAAGCCCTAGAATGATGCAGATCTAAGATTGAAGATATTCTCTTCCTTTGGATCATAAGCAAAATGTTATGCCAACCTTGCCAGTTTGAACTAAAATTTCACATTACTACAAAGTTGGTTGCTTTACTTTTGTCAAACTTACATGTAGTTTTGAATACTATTCTAAACATAAGTAGTGGGCATCTTCTGCTATGTACTAACAATTTTTTACACATGTTGATTATAGTTTTCTAATTAGTTGGAAAGTGCCAAGTTTAGATTTCAATCCAGGATAAAATTTTCCTTGTTCATTTGTTTAATTCAGGTGGGTCTTACTCATTTGATATTACCGATAGGCTTTCCTTAATTTTCATTTCATTATCAGATCCCTTATCCCATCATTGACTAGAAGCTAATGATATTTACCTTCTCTAATGTTTAGTTTTTTCTTATTAGTGCTTAATTTACATTACTTTAACTTGTCTTATACGTAATATGGTTAGCCCTTTCTAGCATATAAAATTGGTGACAAGTAAAATTTTATATATACCCTTTAAAGCTAAGCAATGCCAAGTATTTTTTTTCATTAAACTGGGATGTACTTTAAGCTAAGATTTTCAAATGATCATAAACTTTGATGTTGTCTTAATACTCCAAGGTATAACATTGTTGAAGATAAATTGATTATCCAGTAAAGAACATTTGAATATTTTTGGTGGAAATCTAAATTAGAGAAATTTCTAGGTAGTTGCTAAATTTAGATTTAAAAGTGAATTAATATCTCTATTTACGTTGCAAGTCACATGATATATATAAATTTAATAGCTTTTTTCTCACTATCAATTCCTTTATTAAGGGTTTGGTGTAACATCCCGTTCCTATATTAAGGGTTAGAACTCGGGAATACCATACATGAGAAATAGCAATGAAAGAATAGAAAATGCACTTCATGCTCATGCATAAGATGGCATACATACACGTGAATTTGATTATTGCACACATTACAATAATTTGTTCATGTACTCATTTGACATTTCCAGGTATAAATGATTGTTTTCATGTGATTATAATGTAAATTATGGATAATATGTCTAGAAAATTGAGTTGGGGTGTATAATTATTGATTTAGATTTTTTTTAAAATTTGGGAATTTTCTAGAATTAAGAGTATTTTTGGACTAGGAAAAATGTCAAGTGGCGAGACAATTGATGACTAGTAGTAGTAATAAATGTCAAATGGTAGTAGAAATTATTGATAAGAGATAGTAAGATTTAATGACAAGTTTCATAGAAAATTAGGAGACATCTGGATTAGGAAATTTGGAGACAATTAGACTAGAAATTTAAATGATAAGGATGCAAAGTTAAAAGGCATTGCATTTTAAATTGAGTGGCAGGTGTCATGACACTTACCAAGCATTATTCACCTTGCCTTTAACTTAACTTACGACATTAACTTATTGAAAGACCATTCTTCCATTCTTTTGTTTTCAATTTACCAAATGCTCTCCTCATTTTCATTCTTCTTCTTCTTCTTCTTCACGAGTTTTCGCACCCACCCTACGTGATTCTTGCCATTGTTTTTCATCACTAGCTACTTTAAGATTCTTGCTATTTCTTCACCTTATCACTAAAAACCTAGCCTATTCTCCTTTGGAATGATGATGATCGTGTGAAGATGGAAAGCTAGGGTTAAGTGTGGTCTGAAGAGCTTGAAGTTAAACAAGAAAGTATTATGTTATTGCTCTACTTGGTTTGTTAAACGAAACTTATTGATGATAGATTAGGGTTAAATGAGCATAAAATGGTAATGTATATATTTGAACCGTGAGTGAAGAAATGAGCATATGGATGTACTGATTTTATGTTTATGATAATTAATAAATCATACGTTGATATAGAGAAGCTTTTGATTGTGAATGATCATATAAATGGTGTTAAAAGAATGCAGAAAATTTTATAAAGAGATGAACTAGGATGAAAATGATGATGAAGTGTGTTGGAATGTGTTAGCCTTAGTGTTTTCACTGAATCTGCATATGTATTTTGGGTATATATTAAACTGTAGATATCCAAATGAGATGATTTTTAATTTAAATTAAACTAGAGACATATGGATACAATTTTCATGAAGGAACTGAATTTGAATTCTGTCCTTAATGATTTCTAAATTTGGCTTGAAATTGAGTATTATATGCTGTCGTGGTATGAGAACAATCTGTAGTAATTTGGGTATAAATTGTAGAATATTGAACCAAACTGCATGAACTTAGTGTCGTTAGAAACCTAAGACATATAGGAACATTTATTTAGTAGAATGTATTGCATAAATGCCTCATTTTCTATGTCAAATTGGCCATGCAAAACAGACTCGAAAATATGTCTTAAAAAAACTGGAAGAACAAAATTAAAGGAAGTGGATGGTGACCTTTCGGTTCACTCATCTCATGATTGTGGGAATTGGTTAAACATAAAAAATGCATCTTTTAATTATGGTTTGGAACAAATAATGGTTAGGTACTGTTCTATGATGTTTTGGGCTTGAATCAAACCTAGAATGATACTTGAACAAGTGAATAAATAAGTAATATGTTTAGGATGATGGTTGAGGATAAAAATTTAAGAATGAATTGTTATACATTAGGCGTTCAAATCTAGAAAATTAGTGATGATATAAGAATGAAAGGGGTCCTATGGTGGCTAAAGTGATTCAAGAAGATGAATGTTGTGTATTAAGTAAAGATGAATGATAAAATGGATGTTTTGTGATCTTTAATGCTTGATTAACCTTAGTGAATGATAGAATGATGAACTTAAAATAATCTTGTACAATTGAGGTGTAAACCTAAGTTCAATTTAGACATACGTGAGTTATGAAATGTGAATTGTCTTAAGATGTGAATGTAGGAAATATATTCGGGATTGTCAATATGAGCATGCATTATACAATACACATATACATATGTGTATAATTGAATGTTTATGTGATTGTGCAATTAATAATGTGTGTGTAATATATGTATTGCATAATGTGGATATACAAGATAGAATGTTAGCGTCCAAATATTTCCGGATCATGAAAGCTAAAGCTAATCTGGAGCATACTGTGAGTTGACCTAGATGGTCTCACTTTCATTGTTTGTTCTGTTTTAAATTTCTGTATTGATAAATGTGAGAATATAGGAAGTGCTCATTGTATGTGAATTGGACTAAAATAAGTGATTCTCAACATTATTGTTGAATGTCAGACATCGATCCGATGAATATATGTGAGTGTGAATGTAGAAAATTGAGCACTAGTGATTGTTTGATAATATGTGAATTTAGTGCATTTAATTACATGAATGCATGAAAGATAAAGGTTGTTGTGACCGGAGTAGCCACCGAGCTTAAAGCTCAGAAATTGAAAAAGAACTTAAAGCTCAGAATGTGGTAAGAGCCTCTAGCTCACTATGTAAAATGAGCCTTGTATCTCCAACGGATAAGAGACAGTTATTAATGAGTCTGGTATCCACAATGGATACGAGACATTATAGGCACTCGGTTATAACAATAACGATTAAAAGTGAGTCTCATGAGCATTGCATATGTATTTGATATGTGTGATTTAAATGATTTTGAATGATTTCTGATTAATGAAATGATGTGAATTACGTGATTACATGAATCGATGTGTTATGTGATTGAGTGAGCTATCAAGGATGGTCCACTCACTGAGTTTGCAAAACTCAACCCAATATTTGCAACATTTTTCAGGCTCAGAGGAGATCTCCAGTTAGACAGATTAGAGCCTAAGCACTACGTTCAAATAAAAGATAAAGGTTAGGATCAATTGGTGTCTGCATTTATATTTCATTATTTTGTATTAAAATGTGTATTCACAAATACTGTACAATGTGAATGTTTCTGTAATGACATTATGACTAAAAGTGTTTTCTATCTGTAATGGGCCCAAGTGACTACTAAAATTCTGATGATATGTATATTGATTGTAACATTTGAAAATTGAAAATGTTTATGAATGAAATGGGCATTTTGCTTATTAGTTCTCCGAAATATGTGTGTGACGCGTGAAAGTTTTTACAATGAGTGCGATTGACTAACCATTCTACCGCACCACTCGCGTAAAGTACGTTCTCGAATACTGATGGTATGTTCGAGAATATGCCCTATAGGAGTGGAGTGCTACATTTGGCACAGTAGACATTGCCTTAACGTAGGTGAAGAAGTCATCGTACAGCAAAACACCTCTGATCACATTCATGGCTAAAAGGGCAGTCATGCAAACCCCTTCAGTGAGTGAAGATAAAGATGAAATAAAGCCATAGTTTTATGTAAATATATTAGAACACTCGTTGATTCCTACAACCTTAAATTTATAGAATTTTATTATATATAATTGATATATATATTTCTTTAATTATATGAATTTGCATGTGTTTTATATCTAACTATAATGAGAATTAATTACTTTTAAAAACATCATATATTATATTAAAATAATTAACATAAGAGTATAATTACAAAAATAGAAACAGGATGATAAAACCAAACATGTTTTTATTTTTAATTTTTATTACAAATCTTAGCTAAACAAGTTTTTGTTTTCAGTTTTTATGTTAAAAATCTCAATCAAACATATTTCATTTTTTTTAATTAAAAATCAAAAATCAAAAACTAAAAACTACAACAGAAAAACAGAAGTGAAACCAAACGGCTCCTTAGAAATCTAATGTGAAGTTATTAATTAATGTTGATAATGAAATTAAATTGCAAAACACTTTATTCTAATATGAAGTTATTAATTAATTTTGACATATGTCTTTATTTATTTTTACAAATAAATGGAGGGAAGTTCATGTACTTCTGATAATTCAGGCGCTTCAAGAAGATTTGATAATCTAACTTAGGCTCATGCTAGATTGGTTCTTGGAGTAAATAATTATACCATTTGTTTGTATTGCAACAAACATTTGAAAGGTGGGGGGAATCACTATATCAAATAAGTAGTTGGTCA
Organism: Erythroxylum urbanii; assembly: GCA_027568935.1. NCBI lineage: Eukaryota > Viridiplantae > Streptophyta > Magnoliopsida > Malpighiales > Erythroxylaceae > Erythroxylum > Erythroxylum urbanii. The sequence goes on from JAOQML010000008.1 coordinate 23,384,473, forward strand.
GGATCAAAGGTGATGTGGAGCCTTGTAAGAAAGTGAGTCATTACATGAAATGGGGAAATGAAAACTTTGCTTGAATAGTATTAGTATGAGAAAGATAGAAGGTAAAAACTAAACTATGAAATTGTTAGTGGAAGTTCTTTTTCTAATGATCAGAATGATAGTAAGGATGTTGAAGGTGATTTTCCTACCCAATAAGAAGGGAATGTTGTGCCTGATGTGAGGAAGAAAAGAAGACATGTGTCTAATATTTTTGTACCATAAACATTACTGGAGTTTAGCCTTCAATCCGTAGTGCTTTACAATCTAAAGAAGCGGCTTATAGTGTGGACATGGAAATGGCTAGATAGTGGTATGATTTAGGTATATCATTTAATGTTACCCAATCTTATTATTACCATCTTATGGTAGATGTTATTGCCTTTTATAGTCTAGAGTTCCTTTAATTAAGGACTATAGAGGTAAACTTCTGAGCAACTCTATTTATGAAATAAGCAATCATTTAGATGAAAGAAGATTGAGTTAGGCAACTTATGGGTATTTAATCATGTGTGATGGTTGGACAAATAAAAGACAAGAGTCTATTATCAATTTTTTGGTTTATTTTGTTAAGGGGACAATGTTTTTGACTTCTATTACTGCATCTATCCTTATTAGAAATGTATATATTCTATTTCAAACATTTGATGAAGTTGTGAATGAAGTTAGTCCATAAAACATTATTCAGTTCATTACTAACAATTATTCTGCTTACAAAGTAGCTGGAAAAAGATTGCATAGCAGGTATAATTCTTTTTATTGAATACCTTGTGCTATATATTGCATTGACTTTATGTTTGAAAATATATGAGATACTAGATACTTTCCTATCATTTATGAAACTATGCAGAAAGCAAAAAAAGTGACCAAGTAATTGTACATAGGTTTTGAATTTAAGAGAAAAGATTTCACAAATGGTAGAAATTTATATTATCCTATTATTACTAGATTTATGACTAATTTCTTATCATTTCAATGTTTTGTTCTAATGCAGAAGGAGCTGAGGCAAATGTTTATAAGTAATAAGTGGGTTGCATCTCAATATGCTAAGTCTAATGTTAGAGTAGAGGTTTCTATAATTATACTTAAAGATTATGAATTTTGGTCCCAATATCAATTTTTCATCTAAGTTTGTGAGCCTTTAGTAAGAGTACTTCATCTGGCTGATAATGATAAGAAGATAATAATGAGTTATTTTTACAATGTCAAAGAGAGGCTGAAGGAAGAAATCAAGGACAATTAGGAAAATAGATCTTCTTTGTATACACCTTATCTTGAAGTCGTCAATAAAAGATGGAAAAGGGAAATTTACTTTCGATTGTTTGTAGCTGGGACATATTTGAATCCTAATATCTAATTTAGACCAAGTTTTACAAAGAAAGATAGAGTTAATAAGAAAATGCTATTAACTATTATAATAATTGTTGCCTATAAGATAATGCAAGATCTCTTATGCTCACAAATGAAGGTTTATAAAGATGATTATGGTGATTTTGGGATGCCCATTACTACTCGTCGAAGAGACAAGCTTAATCTACTTTTTTTTTCCACTTCTGTTACATATTAGAAATTAATCATCACTTTATTTTATTTAAGGTTACTGTTGTTGTGTTACAATTGCTTGGTGGGACCATTTTATAAGCAATGATCCAGAATTGTAAAGGTTTGTAATTTAACCGAGTCAATATGTGAGTGCAACAAGGTGTGAAAGAAATTGTATTATATTTGAATTCATCCATTCTAGGAAAAGAAATAGATTGGAACATAAAAGATTAATCGACTTGGTCCTTATTCAATACAATTTAAAGCTTCAAGAAAAGTATGTTATTATCATTATTAAGTTGAATATAATTTCTTAATAATTTAATTTTATCAATCTTTTAACAGAATAGGCCTCTTAAGAACCAAATTTAATAGACGAGAGTGACTTGGAAGATAATATTGGATGAGAAAGTATTGACATATTAGGTGGTGTAATGAATTTGAATGATGGTGATGATGAGGTTCCTCTCAATGATGAGAATTTTATACTATATGAGAATTGAGATAAATATGATTTGAGCGGATATTCAATTAAATGAAGTTCTCTCTTCTTTTAATTTCACTTGTATTTGATGCATATGTTAAATTTTGTATGTGCAATATAAATATAAAACTTTTAATTATAAATATTTTTCTTTTAGGTTTTGCTTTTACTTAGTTGTGTTCCTCACACGAACTTTTGTTGTAATACTGACGGAGTCATGAAACTTTATTATTATTTCTATTTGATATTTTGATGTAAATATTCTTTATTATATATAAAATTTTAACATTTTAAGTACTTTGTATTATCTTTAGTTTTAAATATGTATGATGATTAAACAATCTTTTCCTTATATTAATTATAGCTATTGTTTCTATGTGAAA
>JAOQML010000008.1:23403107-23414524 GCA_027568935.1 Erythroxylum urbanii
TTAATTAATCATTTAATTTTCATAAAATAATTACTTCTTATAAATTAAAATAAATCAATTAATTTTCATTTAATAATCTCTTTTTTCAATTAAATTTCAAATTCTTTGATAATAAAAAAATCACTTTCAATCATATTTTAAAATTTTAACTTTTATTTAATCTTTAGTCAGTTTTATGATGGTCTAATACTGGTTACACCTTAAACCTTTTGTCTTACCAATTTAACTTTTGATCTAATTTTTAAAGCATTGTCGTTAACCATAATTCTATAAAAAGCGATGGAGATATATTGTTTTATCGATCCTAAGAATGTCCTCCCCCCCTAAGCTTTATAGAAATTATTCTATAGAATTTGATTATATTGCTTCTGGGCATGATGCCAATGTTTTTAATCCATCTCCTAACAAAAAAAAAGCCTTCCATCCTAGAGCTCTCAAAAGACATGGTAACTATCTCATATGCCTAAAGTTTGTATCTTTATTTGCATCTATTTCTTGGACTTAGTTCTTCATCTTCCAATATTTGACATTTCTATCGAGTGAAACGTCATATGGTTTATTCTAAATAATAGAGTAACAAATTCTCTGAAAAAACAATGTGTAATGTTGCTTTGTCATGAAATATGTTAGGGTAGTGGACTATGAATTTGCGTTCATAACTTAGAAATTTATTACTGACCAGTAGTTTGTCTACAAAATCATATAAATTTTGTTGAATGCATGCTTAGAAAGAACATATAGCACTACATTTCCACTAGGAGAATGCTTTAATAGTGGGAAAGGCATCTAAATTAGACAAGTTGAAGCATATGTTAATGCCATATAGCAATGTGCGTTGCAAGTTCTTTCATATAACTTTGCAGGTTAAGGATCAAACTTATTTATCCTTTCGCATCTCTCACAAGCTCAGCTTAAGCGCCTTATTTTTCCGCTTGGATGTATTCCTAAGGTTAGTTTGCTGTAGGTTAATTGCAATGCAAACTATTGTCTACAAACTTATCTTTTGATTGTTTCTGATGTAGTAAATATGTTTGGTTCATTTTATTCACAAAGAAACAGACAAGTATCCTCTCATTTTGCAAGATCATGGGTACATGGTGTCTAGTGATGGGTAAGGGGGCATTATATGCAATTATCTGCATGAAATATGAATGTTTCCTTTAAGGAAATTATTTTCTATTCATATATTATGGTTGAAGAAGATGCAAAAGAGCATATATTCACTAGAAAGATATTCTTGACACTGTTCTGGGGGTTTGATATTTGCTTATTTCAACATTTCAAAATTTGGGTTTAGAGTTCTGTTAACTTCGCCAATTGATGTGTGGGTTTACTATTATTTTTAAAATATTGTGTTTTTTTTTGCCAAACTGCCCGCAGGATGAAGTTCGCAAACTCGCTACCCAATTTGACTTGCCTAACAAAAACAAAAAGGAGTCACAAGGCAAATGCTTCCTTGGGAAGGTATTTCCTCGATGCAGGTGTTTGCGACCACATTCCTATATTGCAGTTAAATTTTACTGAAGGAAAATACTTTTACTAATCCCTTCCTCAGTTGCTAAGGCGTGTTTTTCTTATGTTAGAATTTTTATTATGGGCAGAGTGAGAGTCCATTAACAAGAATTAGGCTTGGGTCAACTATTGCCAAAATAATAAGAACTAGTTATTTGGATAGTTGACTCTTGACACTTATAAACCCTTTAAAATTTTCATATTTAGTCAATATGAGATACTTTAACACTCCCCCATAAGTGCAACTGGGACTGGACATCCAGTTCTCACTTGAAATAAACGCAGTGGTAATCGGACGGGCCACTAGGACTGGACATTTAGACGAACAATCAGAAAATTAATAAACCGAACCAAACCTGCTTTGATACACAGAGTGTACAGCCTATTAACAATAATTGGGCTTGGGTCAACCATTGCCAAAATAACAAGAGCTAGTTATTTGGATAGTTGACCCTTACTACTTATAAACCTTTTAACATTTTCATGTTTGGTCAATATGAGATACTCTAACATCTTGTTTCTACAAGTGCTTTATCATTTTCTTTCTTTTGTGAATATGTTTTTTATTTTGGGTCAGCATTTGCTGACTTGAAAGTGGTCTGGTTGTGAATATTTTGCCACTGCAATTATCTTTTAGATAAAGTTTAGTGAATTTGTTGCAAGCCATGTTGGAGAGATGGAAGGTGTTATATTGGAGGTTGAGACAGGGGATTTACCTAACATTATTTATTCATGTACCTTTTTTATTCAATACATTGTTGTTGATATATTTTTATTTTAATAAATAATAAATAATAAATAATAAAATTTTAATTAAACTATAATTTGTTATTTAGTAATACTAAATGAAAAAAATATAAGATATATTGCATTATTTTAAATTATTTAATATATTAAATGACAATATAATTATGTAATATGGAGCATCAAATTTTATTAAATTTCATAAATCAAAAACATTTTGAAATAAAAAAAGATACAAAACATTCATTACACGTAAAAAATTAAAAGATAATATCGCCACTGAAAATAAGCATACCATAATTCACTAATCCTATGAATTAGTATATTGTTCCCATAAATGTTCTATTAATGCATTCTTTAATTCGATATGTGCAAATTTGTCCTTAATTCGATATATGCATTTTTGTCCTCTTTATACCGCACTTTTTTTGTTACTAATGCAAGATGTTAACTACAAAACAAGTTTCAAATATGATCATGTATAGAATATTGTCAAAGATTTTGAAAATTTTAACTATGATATCATCATATCAAGACAAATTTACCGGAGGCAAACTTCCAACTATGTGTCATTAGAATTCGATAATCCAACACCTGAATCTCAAGTACTAATATCTGCTGTGCAGCTGTGCTTTCTGATTTCAGTATAAATTTGAACGATGACAAAGTCGGTGACTCTTAATCCAAAAGGCCTATTGGGGTAAAAAAGGCCAAAGTGAAGAGAAAAATGGAGAAAAATCTTCTTCTAAGATAAATAATCTTAGAGATGAAAATCAGGAGTTTATTAAGTTATTGGAAAAACAAAGTGAAAATAGACAAGTAGCATTTGAAACGAATAAACAGAAGATGGAGATTTAAAAAGAAAAGTTGGCTTTGAAGCAATGGAAATAAGAAATTAAAAATATATCTTAAGATTTGAATCAAATTAAAGATCCTAGTCGTTGTGCTTATATTGCAACTGAAGAAGCATAGATTTTCAAACAAAGATCACATCAACCATAACCACAACCACAACCAAATTTGTCAAATATTATTTTTGACGAATATTATATTAATATTGGTAGAGATGGAATCAATCTACCTGATTATTAAAAATTTTGACTTTGTATTTGTAGTTAATTATATTTTGCTTGTGTTTTTTTTTAATTTAGTTGTACTGCTTGATTATTAATATTTATGTATGTGTGTTTTAGTTTATCTTTTTTTATAATTTATTATGTTATTCGGCTATTAATGTCAGTGTATGTGTAGTTTACTTGTTTGATATTTTCTAATGAATATTTTTTAAATTATTTATTTAAAATATTTATTCATAAGTAAATAATTACAAAGTTATAAATATATAATTAAAATATTTATAAACATGATTAGTTATTACAAACCCCCATTCTAGTGAGCTAAAAGTTTAATAGAAATTATTCTTTACTGTACAACTTCTAGTAAAATGCTTATAATGGTAATTGAGTAAATCTTAGATGATTACCATATTGTCTCCATCTTTCCTTCCTCAGTTGAATACACTTTGGCTCGAATTTATCAATTTCCTTAATGCTCTTTATGATCTTTAAACTAGCATCTTCGAAGTAGTTTTGTAAATAATATTATTGTAAGAAATAGATATGAAATCATTAGGAGAAGTTGGGTTAGCAATCTTTGGAACTAGACTTACGAAGGTTTTATTCAACTTTCTTACCATTTTTTAATAGAAAAAATTTAAGAATTGTTGTTGTGACCATATTTTCATCCTCATTTTAGTTTTTTTTTGGGGAAGAAAAGGGCATTAAAACAATCAAGTATAGGGGCTTTCTTGGGGTCCATAGTAAGTAAAGCTTCCTTAATATCAAATATAGTGAAAGATCTCTCTAGTTGATTGTAGAATGATCCAAGGGACCTTAAATAAGGCTACTGAGCTTATAAGCGTAAAGACTGGTGGAACAAAAAACACAAAGGATGACTTTAATGTAAGTACAAACTAGTTTTTAAAGCGCATATTGCTCAGTAATAACATTAACTTGAAGGTTATGAGTTAATATGAGCTTATTCAAGTTTCTTCTAACTTTGATAGAGTTATAAAAGAATATGGTATTTCTATCTCCTTCTTTGAGCCATATTGCTCTTGATTTTCACCTTAAGAGACTATTATGAACATTTAAAACCTAGATATGATTGTTAAGATGGGTTTTATATGCTCTTTTAAGCTTTTCATTGTTTAGTGAACCATATAACTTTTCTTAAGACTTGAATAAAGCCTCTTTGATCTTTTGATATTCAATTCAGTATTTAGAATAAGTGTTTTATTAAGAAGCTTTAGTTCCTTTTTAATACCTTTAAGACTTTCCATACAAATAAAAGTTTGCAATCCTAAGGTTCCTTTTGCATTTCTTTCGTAATTGCTTTTATATAACCTTGAGTATTAAGCATATAATTTTTTAATTTTAAAGTTTCTTTATAGGCTTGCCTTTGACAAGGTTAATGATTTACATATAGGAGTGGTAAAAGTTAATCAATTGCCAAAGAAAGCTAAGCATATGGGGAACTGTTTTATCCAATCATTATTAACTAATTCCATATCTGATTTCTTTCTTATTATACAGGCTCCTTCTTACTTATTATTATAAGAAAAGAACTTACCCCCAAATCTTAGATTTTTTAAATATATTCTTTCCATATAAGTCTTGAGGTGATCATTTAGATGTCCTCTGAAGCTAAGCTTATGGGGAATTGTTTCATCAAATCATTATTGACTAATTGCATATCCAATTTCTTTCTTATTATCTAGGCTCCTTCTTACTTTATATCCCAAGTAAAGAACTTACTCCTAAGGCTTAGGTTCGACAAACATATTCTTTCCATATAAGTTTTAAGGTCATCATTTAGATGTCTTCTATTCATTCTTATTTCCTTTAATTCTGAGAAAAATTATGCTATTAAAATCTCCTAAGATGATCCAAAGATGATGATTCCTCAATTTAATCCCTGTTAATTCATTATAGAGAGTGCTGCTTTTAAAAAGCTAGGTTAGTAGTAATGTAACACAAACAACAGAAATACTGATTAAGGTAGGATTATTATCTATAGCAATAGTCCAATACACTAGTTGATCAATAGAGTGGACTTGTAAATTTTGTAAATTGTTCTTATTAAAGGCCACCAGGATCCTACCATGATAATGGTGTTAGTGGTTAGCTCCCTAGTTCTCACCTAAAACCTACCATGCTTTACCTCTAATTTCTTTCTTTATTTTGGGTTTAAACAAGCCAATTAAGCAAGGATTTCTCCTTGACAAAAGATCCCTAACAATTAGCTGTTTATTAGGATTATTCAACCTTCTTACATTCCATATGAGAAAAGACATTAAGAGAGTGAAGAGAAGGGGCCTATGGTAGGCTTTCTCTTGGCTTTTCTACCTAACCTTTTCCTAGCTATTGTGAAGCTTTATACCTTATTCCTAGTTGAATTATGAATAGAATTATGATATTATTAATTAAGAATAAAGGGATCCTTACCTATCTAACTCTTAACCTTCCTTAAAATGGTACCATTTGGTTCCTTGAAGGGCTCTTCTTCTTTGTTTTATTAAATGCTCCAGTATGTGCTTGGGTTTATTTTGCCATATTAGTAAGATTCTCTCTCCTTTCCTCAGGACTTGCTTTGGGTTTCATATGCCATATTATAGAGATGATCTATTTTGGAGACTTAACATTACTTCCCTCCTCCTTACTTAGTAATTCTAGTGCATTACCAGTTTTAAAGAGTTTACCTATTAGCCTTCATTCTTTTTTTCTAAGTTTAAGACTTCATTCTTTTTTTCTAAGTTTAAGAGGTTTCAATTAAAAGGAAATAGAGATCGTTACTTGCTATGATTCCCCTTCTTTATTGAGCCTCATAATTTTTGAGCTTTTAGGGAGGACTTTATTCTTTTCTATTTCCACACAAATTCTAATAAATACGATTCTCCTCAACTTTACTATGTGTGCATCATGGCCTATAGGTTTTCTCAAGGCACTACCTAGATAGCTTAGGTTAGTTATAGTACAATACTCTAAATGAGTGTTATGGAAATTTATATTGGTATGGCTTGCTTCCTATTTCTATCAAGAGATTGCCCTAGTTTCCATCTTTGTAAGAGGAGTGGTTTTCCTAATATATGCCACAGGCTATCATACTTGATAAAAGTTGTTCCAATATTATAATAAACTAAAAAATTAATCGAAGTTCTTTTTCTTAAATCAATCCACAATTTATCAAAAGGGTGCATCATATTGTTCCCCAATTAGAATTATATTTCTCGATATATAAGTAATTGAAATTCCTTTTTTAAATCTTAAATTAAAGGAATATGAATATCATAATAAAAAGGTGCCTTAAATCTTGGACATGTTATTGTAGCATCTATTACTTCATCAAAGTAAGGTGAATTTAAGACATTTAAAGTAAATATATGAATTATAAACTATCTATCCCAAGTTTTTTTACATCATAAGACAACATCCTTATCAATCAAAGGACTTTTTAAACTTAGGTAAAAAGCAAGAATAGTCCTTAGAAGAAAATAAGAATTTATGTCAATAATAACTTTTCTTTTTTCTTTATCTAGTACTTGTTATGCTTCATCATCTTGAAAAGATACATTTTGTATCTATTTATTTTCTATTTTTATACCTATTTTAGAAAATGATTTCCAATCCTCTTCCAAATATCAAATGGTACTTTTTTTAGCAATTAGTAATGTTACCTTAACATTAACAAATTGTTCTTTTATTATGTAAATTTCTCTCCCTTTAAACATTCTGCCACAATATATATAGTTATTTTGAATATTTCCATATGATGTTTAAGCAAAAAAATAATTCCATGTTGGGTCACTCTTATCATGAATACAGTATGTTAAGTTCAATGATTTTTTTATTCCATATTCTCTATTGTAATATTAACCTAAAATATATGAGAAATTTTTTATGATATGATTACCAAAATAGCCAAATAATTAAGCATTAAATTTAAAGATCAATGATTCTTATTGTTCCCTTTTTAGTTTCAATAGTTAAAAATACTATTGAAGTTTATGTATATGATGTATATCCATTTATGTATATGTACAATAAAGTATAATTATATCACAAGCTTAAACACTGACAACTGGTAAGTTATAATTAAAATATTTTAAAAGTAACTGTTAATTAATGAATATATTAATGCCATAGGGCTTAGTGTTTAAAATCTTATAGATAGATATGTGCACTTTAAAGAAGACAACAGACATTATCTGGTAGTTGGAAGTTTTGGGGAAGAAAATGTGAGACTATTTTGGATATATTCAGCATGGATAATAACATTGAAAATAGTAAATATTGACAAACAATTTCATCTAGAAAGATGAGTGGTTGTTTTTCCAATAATTCTTTTGACAGAAAAAAAGTTTCTACAAAAAAAAGTATTATTAATTGCCTAAGTTTTAGTTTTAGTCCTACTTTGTCATAGGTGTAAACAATATCACTTTAGTTAGTATTATACTCCGATCTTGGTGATTGTGAGTATATAACACACTATCAAATGGATGAATAAAGAAAATTAAATTGACACAATAATTAGATGATAAACTTATTAATTGCTGAACTAATTAATACTTAAGACCATAATTAGCTAAATATCTTAAGCCTAATCTTGATTCCATGATTATTTAAAACTACACTTCTAATAAATATAGTGGTAATACAAATTTTGTCAAATATTCAAATAATTACATGCATGGTAAAATCATATAGTAGTACAAGATTTCTCTCTTTTTTGAAAAGTATATTCCAAGAAATAATAAAAAGACAACATCTTTCTCCATGCAAAAATGTTCATACAAGACTGTCATAAGTTGTTGGAAATCATAAGGATTGGTGTTTCATAAAGAGAATAAATTACAAATCTTTCTTTTACTATAAGTTTAAATCTTATTACAACCATTTAATCTTTTTACTATAGTAAAAGAAATCATCAAGCACTGTCTAAAATATAGAACATCACTTCACTATTAAAACCAATTTATATACTACTTACAATATATATAAATATATGATCTTCCTTTCTTCCAAAAATTAGTAAAATGTTCATATTTATTTAGCATGTACACTCCTCAGCCCAAGTAACCTAATAAACCTTTTTTTTACTATAAAATTCTTAATTAACAAGATCTAATGGCATCTAAAGATTATCTCCAAATGATAGAATTCAGAATGCATATTCATATGATCATGCTCTTAAAACCACTATATCAAACTTACACTAATTCAAATGCCTAAGGATGTATTCATGAGGTATGATTATAAGTCACAGGCTCACATATGTTTTTAGAGCCACTGTGTAAAACAATTTGCAAATACTAATGTAAATAATACCTATATATCATGAGTGCATAATCATATCATTGATTAATGTTCTAAAAATTTTCAATCTTATGTTTTCTTTGCTTACTTATGCCTCATCTAGCTGGTTTTATTTGTCTTATTCTCTTACTACACACACAACTACTCTTTATATTTGACTCCATACAATTACACTTTGAAAAATGTTTAGTATATAGACCTCTAGCTCTACAACATACTAGTATTATCATATAATGTTTTCAAATCGAAAGTAAAAGGTATATGACTTAAAAATAGATAGTGGGATATGGAAGTTTATTTCTAACAGAGGTAAGTTTTAGAGATTGTGGATCAGATAATCTATTAGGTTTTCAAGTTATAGAATTTGATTAAGCATTAAAATAAGGAAAACGTAGACGTATATCTTCTATTATTTATTCAAAGAAGTATGAAAGCTAATCTAACTAAAAATGTCGGGAAAAGAGAAATGTTTACAATATTACTTATGTTGCTAGAAACAAAACATAACATATCAATGCGCAACAGAGGAAGAACAAGACAACAATGCCTTTGTTTTTAGACATTTTAATCCATAAACTTGCACATAGACACAAAGGGGAGCATGTAACATATCTTGAAAATCCTCTAGTCAATTAAAAATTAGAACTTAACCAAAAAATTTGAAAATCAACCTCAAAACTAGGAATAATAAAGCATATCATAAATAAATTAATTGAAATGTGGAAAAGAATCCAATGTCACATATTGGAGACACACAACATAATCACTTAAAAAAAACATAAATGGTGTCCAAGAGAAAAATAAAACCCAATTTACCTGGTCCAAAAGTTGTCGCTCCAATTCAAGTGCCTAAATGGGTCTTTATGAGATGAAATCAAAAGGAGTCTAATTTATTATTGCTAAAAAAAAGTAAGAAATATGATGATGTTTTAGTTGCCACATAAATATATATAGCACAAATACAAAAAGGGTTGAACTAGAATTGAAAAAATTAGAGAAAAATAATTAAAATATAAACAAAATTTAAGAGGTTGAAGTATGATGAAGACAAAGACTAATTCAAAGAACACTTCTTATCGAATTAACACATGATACTTTTTTTTTGAATAAAAGTTGTGAGACGTATTTTATTTCTCTTGAACAATCAAATCAAAAATACAACTAGGAGGAGCAGAAAGCCACTCCATAGAATCCGTTGACATAATACATGCTCGAGCTAAAGTATGAGCTGTATTATTCGCAGATAGTCTCACAAACAAAAGATTAGTGTCCCGAATTTCATTTAACAGGGACATACAATAATCAATTAATAAACCGAAAGTAGAATAATCCCTATAATTAATTAGGATCAGTAATAGCCCAAACACAAGGTTGAGCATTTGACTCCATAAGTACAGAAGACCATCCCTTTTCCTTAATCCAACTAAGAGCCTCTCGGATAGCCAAAGCCTCAATTATGCGCAGTTCCAAATCTCCCAAAAAAGATTTCTATATAGCACCCACAAAAATACCACTGCTATCTCTCACTACTACGCTGACACCACCATAATCTCCTTGAAAAAGAGCACCATCAACATTCACTTTCAAATGGCCAGCCGGAGGTTTACTCCATATCGTAACAGAAGAAGAATGCTGTGCAGAAACAGGTTGAGGAGGAGTAAAAGCATCACCCCACTCTTTCAACAGTTTGTAGGCACGACGCACCACTTGCCTAGCATTGGTCCACTTATTCCTCCAAACAATATTATTCCTTGCTTCCCAAAGAGCCCATAATATCATGATAATATTTTGTAACTCCTCACTCCTTGCATATTCTACCCAACCAAAAAACCAATCCAAAAAAGAGGACATACCTGTTTGCCTTATATTAACCGAAGAGAAGGTCCAAACTTCCCTAGCAAAAGGGCACATTACTAACACGTGTAGATCAGACTCTTGCTCATTGTTGCAGAAATAGCATGACCCTAAAATAGGAACACCACGGTACTGCAACGCAGTAATGGTTGGCAACACCTTCAAACAACATCTCCAAAGAAAGTTAAGGAATTTTGGAGGTACCTTGCAATTCCAGAGTTTCTGCCATAAGCCATGGGCAAGTTGATGTGGAACTGTAGTTGATTCTTCGGTCAAATGTTTATAAGCACCTTTAACAGAATAGATACCTTTTCGATCAAAGTGCCAAAAAACTCATCCTTTTATCTTCGCCTACTAATAGGAATTTTCAAAATGGCCTGTTTATCAGCCTCTTCAAACACATTAGACAAAGCCTCAATGTTCCATTTACCGTTGTTAATAAGATTTGAAACAATCAGAAAATTACTAGAAGCAGGATGTGGAGTAATAACTTTCATAGACTCCGTAGACGGTAGCCATTTATCCTCCCAAATTGAAATAGAAGAACCAGTCCCAACATGCCAGCAACCTCCTTTCTGAATAACGACCCTACTTTCACAAATACTGCGCCATAAGAAGCTTGGATTATTACTAACCTGGGTATTCAAAAAATTGGTATTGGGAAAATACTTGGCCTTTAACAATCGGGCAACTAAGGAGTTTGGGTTAACAATGGTCTTCCATGCTTGTTTACCCACCAATGCCAAATTAAATTCATGTAGCTTTTTAAAACCAAGGCCACCAAAATCTTTCGGACGAGTCATACGGTCCTAGCTAACCCAATTGATACGTTTATCATGATTTTGTCCTTTCCCCCACCAGAAATTACTCATGATCCGTTGCAATTCAAGGCAGAAGGTCTTAGGAAGCAAGAACAAGTTCATCACATAAATC
>JAOQML010000008.1:23414624-23427075 GCA_027568935.1 Erythroxylum urbanii
CCAGAAATTACTCATGATCCGTTGCAATTCAAGGCAGAAGGTCTTAGGAAGCAAGAACAAGTTCATCACATAAATCGATAAAGCTTCCAAAACAGTTTTAAGCATTACCTCCTTGCCTGCCCTAGAGAGATAACGTCGCTTCCAGGAATTAAGTTTCTTCCATAATCTGTCTTTTAAGAAGCCGAAGATTTCCTTCTTGTTCATATCGATACGAGTAGGAAGACCCAAATAACATCCCAAATCCTCCTTCTCAGCAACGTGTAACACAGAACAAACACTATTACGAACTTGCAAAGGGACATTCTTTAAGAAACAAATCACAAACTTGGATAAATTAATTTGCTGTCCCGACACAGATGCATAAGTTTCAATGACTGCCTTCACCACTTCGGCCTCCATAAGATCTGCCCTGAAAATCAACAAGCTATCATCGGCAAAAAACAAATGGTCAATAGAAGGAGCACCCCTGGCAATCGAGCAACCATGCCACACATTGTTACCCACTTTGGACTTAATAAATCTACATAAACCTTCAGCACACAGAATAAAAAGATATGGTGAGATAGGATTCCCTTGCCGAATCTCCCTCGACGGAATAATGGGTCTTAGGTGTTGGCCATCAAACATCACCTAATAGTTAACAGTAGTAACAAACTTTAAAATCAAAGAAATCCAACGACAAGCAAAACCCATCTTCTCAAGAATAACAGACAGAAAATTCCACTCTAGCTTATCGTAAGCTTTCGAAATGTCAATTTTCAAAGTAGCATAACCATCCAAACCATTACGCTTATTAAGAAAGTAGTGCATAAGTTCAAAAGCAACAACACTGTTATCCTGTATACTTCTATTGGCCATAAAAGCATTCTGCAAGGGTGAAATAACCATTGGCAATACCCTGCGTGATCTATTAGACACTGCTTTACTTACGATTTTGTACACAACATTACAAAGGGCTATAGTTTAGAGAATTATTCAGTTTGATAGTTAACTGATTAATATTCACATATAAAAATTATTAAAATAAATTGAATCAAGAACTTAACCAATTTCTAATGATTTTGGTTGAACTAATATGTTTGATTTGATATTTGAAAGTTTGATTTTAATCAAATAGACCGTCAAATAAGATATTAGTTGCATTTGTGAGCTTTGAACTAAAGCAATTAAGACATCATCATTTGTTGACATAATTCTTACAAAAATTTGAGGTTTTGTTTGAGGATCGAATAGTTTAATTTAACAAATTCTAAGATCTTTTATATTATTAAATATTAAGATTTAACTTAAATTTTAGTATAAACTTTAGGGATTAAAGTGTACCTTTTACCTTGTGATTTCTTTGTAAATAAAATGAAAATTTGATTTTGAAAAAATTATTTATTTAAAATATACAATTTAGTAATCTATCAATATTTTAGGATTTAGTTGAGATATTTTGGTATTAACATATTATGTTTTGAAGTAGTTAGAAGTCTATCTCGTTTCCATAAATTTAGAACAAATTTTTTTAAGTTGAAAAAATAGCAAGTGCATAACATATACTAGCAGTGAATCCTCTCAGTTTCTTAAAACGCGACGTTTAGTGGGTAGAATGCACGTCCAATGGAGCAAGGACATAGATGAACGTAGGACATAGATGAACGTGGTTTGATGGTGCGAGCATTGATTGTAAAGCAAGAAGAAACCCTGTGGGGTAGAGGAGTTCTTTGGGCATAAACGTGTCGGTTTAGGGAGTTCTGATGACACGAGCACTAATTTATTTGATTTTACCAGTTGTTGGAGTAACATTGGATTGGAGATTTATAGAGCTTTACTTATGAATATGCTTGGCATCAATTGGCTAGCAATTCTTGAACTGTCAACTTCGATGTCCAACTGATGCAACAATGGTAAGCTTCTATTTAGAACTCACCTAATTCCCTTCATCACTTCATTATTACTTAGATTTACAGAAGGCAGGCAGTTGTTTGCTGGAGTTCCTTTAATATATGACATGGCTTTTACAATTTTACTGCTTACATCAGAATAACGCCAGATTTCGCTCCACTTATCCGACACTTCTTGGTGGCCTGATAGTGAGTAATCAAAATGGTCTCTCTCATAAAAGTTACGTTGAGCCATGCCTCATTGGAACTGCAATGTGCTAGATTCACTAAACTAGAAGGCCTTATTGGGCCACCTCAAGCTTAAACAGTTGCTTTTAAAAAGAGAACAGTAGAGACAGGGCATACAAAAGTTGAAATATTCCAATTATTTCCTTTTACCTTTCTGTTATTTTGACAAGTTGGGACTAATTCATCAAAAAAGCAACTTAAACTTTCTCCTATCGTGGAATTAATGTAATCATGACATCATTTGAATTCAATGTTGCATTATTTGCACTAATTACACATAGCTGATGTGGCTGTATATTACCTACACGCATCCTACATTGCCACTGGCATAATTTCCAACTAGTACTTATTTTGATGATAGAAGAATCCGTTTTACTTCGATGAAATATAAAATCTTTAAAAGAAGACAGCTTTTTAACCTTTTCATTTTGACCTTTCTTTAACTTTTTTGGCATCTGGTAAAACAATGAAAAAAGAACAATGTCCCACAATATTCAGGATAGGAACCTATGCTGACATCTGTCTCCATCTAAAGTTTTCTTACCTCCAAACTCATTTTGGTTGGATCTGCAGTAGAGCTTCTTTTACTGGTTTGGAATATATTTGCACCCACCAATTATGTCCTATTATGATAGATTGTCAAGGCCAATGCAGGATTTCCAGGTGTGAGGCTCCCAGCGGGATGTTGAACTACCACAGATTTTCTTTTACCATAAGAGATATCAATTGCAGTGATTCCTTTACTCAATATAAAATATTCAACCAATCATCTCCTAATTTTGACTAATTCAGTTGCTGGAGGAGATAAGAAATGAGTCGCACTAAAATCTGTTCATTTGCGTGATTCTACGGTTTGATTATGAACGTCTTGAATCTGACGGAGGAATACGTGCACGCTAGCTTCATCGGCTTTGATCTGTCTCCAGCAAACGACACTATTTAAGTTGAAGTTCAAATTTCTACTTGATTGGAAACTTTCCACATAGAAGGAAAAGGGATTGTCTCTATTCTGGTTGTTAAGGAAACAAAAGTGATAAATGTCTTGTTATATATGGGATTGGGATGGTACTAGGAAAGGTCAGTTTCGTGTATGAACCGAAATCACTAGTTCAACTATTCTTCTATTTCACAAGATTCATGATATAATTTCTGCATGATACATCAGAGCGCAAGCCGGAATTTAAGGCAAAACAAACTTGATTCGAAATGCTTTACATATGGTTTTGGACATTTTCCTTGATTATCACACAAATCAATCGGAACAAGAAGAGAAACTACGGAGTTAAAAACGGTGATGCATAAACTCCGAATAGGACCTTTCTGCTAATTAGTTATGACAATACTTTTCCAGGATAATTTTTTGATGATTACTTTGATCACATGCCATGTACGGCGCTCATGAGATCTTCTTTTTCCACTTAGAGCGGGCTACAAGACTGATATGGAAGGCCTAAAAACCCACATAGATCAGATATATATACTTGGGTAGGGTACGGCGATTCTACCAGGGTTTTGATCATCTTTCCATATTCCCCAAATGTGAGAGAGTTTTCAAGGTTTATACTTCCCTGTAAAAGCAAATCACCATTAATAACAGTTCTTTACAATTTCCATATGGACCACTGAACAATAATTCCCATGTGTGGCTTTGAGAGAGTTATTTGTTTATTATCCCCATTCACTGTCTTCAATTACACGTGTGAATGCTTTGGATATAAAAAGAGAGAAACAGAGAGATTATGTGAAGTGGAAGCAAATGGCTTGGCTTGGTTATGAAACAAACTTTTTTCCTTTTGTTTTCCATCTTCTCTTCTTGTATGTTGATATATACATTTGGAGGTCTCTATATGATACAAAACATGATGATTACCTTGTGAGTGAAGAAACAATGCAATACGAAAAGACAAATCATGGAGTCAAGACAAAACGACCACCCATCTCATTTTATCATCCCTACCTTTGCTTCAGGTCTCTCTCCAAACCGTTTTCTACTCAGACCCGTCAACCAACTTCTCTCTTTCTCTCTCTCTCTCTGCCCTATATTCTAAGCAAACCCCACAATCATCATCATCATCATTCCCACTCTATCAAGCCTTCTCCAATGTCTCTTTCTCTCTTCTCCCATCTCTTATATCATTCTATAAAGTCTTAACTAATCTATATCAAACCAGTTGGGGATGAGATATAGACAGCCTTTGAGGAGAGGCTAGCAAGTGCCGAGGAAACAAGGTTCTACGCATGATGAGGAAGCCGGCTGATCAGACCATTGCAGGGAAGAACAACAAGCTTAGAAAAGGGTTGTGGTCCCCAGAGGAAGATGAAAGGCTCATGAACTACATGTTAAACAATGGTCAAGGTTGTTGGAGTGATGTTGCCAGAAATGCTGGGTTGCAGAGGTGTGGCAAGAGTTGCCGCCTCCGATGGATTAATTACCTGAGGCCTGACCTCAAGAGAGGTGCATTTTCACCACAAGAGGAAGAGCTCATTATCCAGTTGCATTCCCTGCTTGGCAACAGGTACGTTAACTCTAGACGTACCTCGCCAAATTCACCATCTACCAACCTTCTTCGTCTTAATTTTACTGCAGTTTACGGATGGATCATGCCAGAAGTCACCTGTTTTTATCTTGTTGGACATCTGATAACTTTCTCCGCTGATAATCTATTTTCTACCAACTTTTAGAGTAAAAAAGAAAGTGATAAGCAGAACACGTGCGTGATCCTTTCCCATCAATGTATAGTATTTACAGAGGTTAATACGAATAGCTACTGCTTTTAACTTACAAATTCTTGCTAGTACAATAAACTTAGACTTGCCAAAGTGGATTAGACAGTGACACCAGGTCAGTCGTAGTGCTATACATATTTAGTGAACTAGAACAACAAAGATAAAAAGAGAACATAACGTGACTTTGAAGGTAATGGCGATAGTGAAAGTGAAAAGACTATATGACTATATTGCTAATTGTGAGGAGATAAAAGCACAGAATATTTCCATATAAGTCGGGTTAAATCTGACCTAACTCAAATTCACAGTTCAAAAACTATTAACTTGATTGACATGTGAATTATCCTTCTTGAAATCTCAATTAAATGAAGAAAAAGTTCAGCTTACGTGCATGCACACACAAGAACATGGTTTACTGGAATTTTTGCTGTACATAATATAAAATGAGTTGTATCTTCCTTCTGATGAGCAATTTTGTCAACCAATATACACATCATTATCTAGCTATCATACCCAAATGGATGTGGACATATACTTGTTATATTAAGTAATCTGTTAGCTCTCTCTAATTTCCTAAGGTTGGTACTAAAATCAAAGATAAACTCAAACTGATAAGGACATTAGTCTTCTTGTAGCGTGGAGTTGAAGAAACTCCACTTTTAACTATCGCTGTTTTCTGATGAAAGCATTCATGAAAACCAGGAATTTATGCAAACATAAAGCATATGTTCATGTTCTTGAAAGCTAATTTTAGCAGCCATGGACTGCTATATTTTCATCTTCCACATGCATGAATTAAATAATTATTTAACGGATGAACTAGTTTCTTTTTTATTATGAAGGTGGTCACAAATAGCGGCTCGTTTGCCAGGACGAACCGACAACGAAATCAAGAACTTTTGGAATTCAACCGTAAAGAAAAGATTAAAGAGCTTGTCCTCTACAGCATCGCCAAACACAAGTGATTCCTCCTCGGAGCCAAGCAAAGTCGATGTCACAGGAGGGTCCTTGTACATGCAAGAACAAGCGATTACACCCATGTACATGGACCCATCATTCTCGTCGTCGTCGTCGTCATCATCATCATCGACTTCCATGCAAGCCATGCTCATGAACCACATCATGATGGACCCATTACCTATTCTGGATCATCATGGCTTTAACATGTACAGTGCAACAACTAGCATATATCTCAATAACAGTGCAACCCCACGCATGCCTCAACTTGGGGGATGTTGTGACGATTTATATCTGGACCATAACCAAGGGTTCTTTGGAGACGTAGGAATACAAGGTGAGCTTCATGTTCCTCCATTATCGAGTACAAGTATCGACGAGAACATTGCTAGAACTGAGAAGAAATATACTGGCAACCCTACCAATTATCCACATAGCGAAATGTCGAGTTCTGGTTATAACAGCAACTTGAATGGCTACAATAAGGAAGGCTATATGGTTTCTGGGAGCGGAAATCTGTGGAAAGGTGAAGAGTTGAAAGTGGAAGACTGGGAACTGGAAGAGCTTATGAAAGATGTTTCCAATTTCCCTTCTCTTGATTTTTCAAGCTGATCACCACGTCATTTTCCTCTACATATATATAAATAAATTCTTCGATCTTCCTTATAAAGAAATACCTACCCAAGAATTGTTCTGCAGAGAAAAACGGTGCTTCGAGGACACCATTCTACGTCCTACTCGATTATCCTTCAAGGTCCTGAAAGCAACTTTCTTCATGTACAGCTTAGATGCTGAGTTAGGAGATATACATATATACATACATACATATGTATGTACATATGTGGCTGCAGGACTAATAAAGGTCTAAAGTACATTACATATATTTTACTTTTTGTAAAGCTATTTGGTCATTTTCCAAGCATATATATGTCGGGTTGTCCAAAAATGGTACGTGCATGTATGTATATTTGTCGAGACGTATATACATTTGAATATCCATCTAAAAGTAGAAAGGGACATCAGACTTAGAGTTGGTGCAGAAATATTAGGGATTCTGTGAGATGTACAGAAAAAGCATCCACGAAGATATAGGAACTCTTTTTCTGAACACAACCCTCTTCTCCAACCAAAACAGGTTTCTTTGCAAGATAATTAATTGATTTCCCTTTCTTCTAATGACGTTTAATTATATTATTTAGATTAGACGTCTGCCCGAAGGCCAATCATCATTTGACAGTGGGCTATAGTCAGCTTGCTTTCAATGCACATATTGGGTCACTCCATTATTATATATGTTAGTTATAGCCTAAATGGGATTGCTTGTCTGAGTAATCATAATGCCCTTAGCCCCTAAATTGCTACATGCCTAAAATATATGTTCACACAAGTTTGTAGAATAAGTTTTATGTACAAACATCTACTTTATTTTGAATTTTTTAATAAAATGAAATATTATTCACATGTGAACGAATATAAACTTAGATTAACAAGCCGTTTCTAATATTTTAAACATCCTAGGCAAAGTAAAAAAGATTATATTTTATCTTTTTTTTTGTTCTTTATGAGTATTAAGAGTGAGCTATTATAAAAAATAAAATAAAACGAAATAGGAGTGGTTCAAGAGTGGACCTTGAGCATATGCTCTTCCTATTTTTGTCGGGCTAGATATTTCAAATCACTTCAATTACAAGGCAAAGAAACAAGGTAAGGAAATTAAAGCACTTGTATGTTAGAGACATCCACCAATGTGGTATAATTTGGACATATGAAAACCATTTACACTTTGAATGGCATTTAAGGGAGTGCTTCACTAATCATTTCACTTTAGATACTTCATGTTCCATAACTAACATGTGCATCCATTAATCATTAAGTTATGGAAATAAGGGACTTTGGATTTTTTGATATCCTGTCTTTATACGCATGATATGTCCAAGCCAAAGGCTATGCATATAAATGGGACTTTATCCTTTTTTGTAATTTTAAAGTGAATTATGCTTTGATGAAGTTAATTATATAATACTCTCCTATTATCTAATTCTTAGTCGACACTTAGGAGAAGATCTTTTATAACAACGATGACAATTTAGTAAAAATTTCGCTAAAATACGTAATCTAAAAAAATTTAGTGATACGCAGCCTTATCTTAAACTAGCAGAGAAACATGAGAGTTTACATAAAAAATTGACCCCAAGTTACTATAAATTAATTTCTTTAACTTTAAAAATAAATATAATATCTTCCCCAAAACCTCTTCTATCCATCCGTATTAATTTTATACTTTTATTAAGAATTGAAAAGGGCCATTGGACAAAAGCGCATTAAAAATAGTGTCTAAAAGTACATGCATAAAAGGGACATTATATAACGCCAATATTTAGTGGGACATCAACATAATCTTGTGTCATCCTTAGCATTTGCTTACAAAATCGTACTTTTATGTTCGTTACAAAAGAAGTGGAACTAAAAGTGTCCTTGGTGTATTTAGCACTTTTACATCCAAATGTCCTGGTGCATTCCATCATTCTTAGAAAGAAGTTAAACTTAAAAACTCTTTTGTTAAAGATGATAACGAATTGCATTTGCAAATGTATAGTTGTCTCCATATTTAAGTAAACGTAAGTAAGATGCATCTCTTTTCTAATACTGTAACACATTAGCTCTTGAGTAGTTAGCTTTTTCTTGTGGCCTAACATTAGGAAAGTTCCACAAACCCAAAAAAAAAAGGAAACATTTGAACAACAATAGCTATCCAATTTTAATAAGAAACAAATTATTTTAATTAGCATAATTTTTCTTCAAAATAGACAAATTACGATAAAACATGGTATTCCTTTAATATGTGTCAGACCATTTGACTAATTACTAGTAAACCTTGGTCAACAAATAGCAAGACTTAGGCATGATAAAGGAAGTTGAGGTAACTTAATCAGGTAAAATCAAGCATGATTCAAGGTTCAATTAGTTATAATGGATTATTGGTCCATGATTGACTTGTCTATGAAGATCCAAATTGACCATAAGCATTTTTAGATGGACCAAAGATCAGATTGGACTTAAAGAGTGAACCATGGGTGAAAACCAGATCGTGGGCATATATCAGTTAAACTATGTATAAATTAGATTTGGGATTTCACTAACCATCACCTTTAGAAAGAGATCATGGATAATATGACAAAGTTAGTGGATTGAGACATGAAAGAAGTGGGAGGACATACAAAAACACAAAGAAGTGGACTGAGATGTCAAAATTTTATTTTCCATAAATTTCTTTTACTTAATAGTAGACTAAGTACGCTACAAGAAAAATAGGTTCTAGTGACGAAAATTACCGACGGAAAATAAAGATTTTATGTTGGGAAATAAATTTGGCAACTGAAATTACTGACGGAAAGAGTCATCGAAGAAATGGTCGTAGGTAAACTTTAGCGACGGATATAAGGAATCCGTCATAAATTTGGCGACAAAAATTTGTACATCTGTCGGTAAATTTAGGGACATAATTTTTCATTCCTGTTGAAAAATTTACTGACGAATTTAGAATATTCCGTCGCTAATTTGCCCACAGAATCACAATATTTTGTCAGTGAATTTACCGACGGCAAGTTGTAAGTCTATTGCTAAATTTACTAACTGACATATAACATTTTGTCACTAAATTTACGGAAGGAAAATATTATCCGCCGCTAAATTTTTACCCACGGAATATATAATTACATCGGTAACTTAGCGACAGAGTGATATATTCTGTCGGACGAAATCAATTAGTGACGGAATATTATATTTCCGTTAGGAAATTTAACTATGATAAATTTCAACCGTCATTTCTCACTTTCTACCCGAGTTTTCTATTGATAATCTTATGTTTTTTTGTACATTTAATTTATATAAATAATATAACATTGATTGAAAAATATAAAGTAAGCATTATCCTAAATGGTAATATAATAAAACATTACAATGTACACGAATAAGTATCTGGAAAATAAGTCTAAATTAAGAATTATACAAAAACTTAAGAGTAGCAACCTATCAAATACATTCACTTATCCAGAAACTATGCAGGTGGTGAAGGCGGATGCTCTGACTACTGCGATGAAGTCCCGTCCCTATCCTTCAATTCATCAACCTCATTACGGAGCTGAGTTATGCACTCCATCAGCCTCTCTACTGTGCTCTTAAGCTGAAGGACTCTCTCATTTAATGTGGACTGCTTACTAGATCCAGCTGTAGTGGATGTAGATGATTACGAATAACATATGTTTGCAAATAAACTTAACCCGAAAATCCTTCCATGGCGGTCCCTACTACCCATTGCATCAAGATATGCCTGATTTTCATCAATAGTTTTAGAGTTCTGAGACTATCTTTCAATGCTTTCATTTGGTCCTATCATTATAATTGTTTATGTTAATAAGTGATACTTTTTAAGAATTAATATTAAAGTATAGATTTTACATATATGAAGTTATCTGCATTAGGTGTTGACGAAGGTTACACCATCATGCTTTTTGGTGGGAGTGTGCAAAAAGAGTTGGCGTTGTGTAGGCTTCCTACCCATATACCTTTCCTGTATCAAAATAAATTGTTATAAGTGAACTACAATTTACAAAAATTTCAACATAATTTTCTCTATTTTTATGATATTTACCCTATGTTAGACAACAAAATTTAACTCAACAACATAACCATTAATGGCACTAGACATTTATAATACTATTATTCTCCATAATGCACATATAATTTCATTTTAAATTTCATACATCAAATGACATAGAAATCAATTTTCATATATCAAAGTACAAAAATTAGAATATAAGTGTAAAGTTTTGATACTTACAAGTTGAAGTGCATGCTTTTGGTGGGTCAAAGATCCTCCAGTGTGTACGGATAGACTCTCTCTATCCGGTCCTCCATGTCTGTTGACAGAATTACGCTCTGAAATGAATATTGCCTCAGGTGATGCCCAATACTGTTGCTAACAACTCCATATTTCTTTAGATATGTATAGTGGTCGTACAACATTCCTGTGTATCAAAAAAAGAAAGTCTCTATAATGTGTACGAGCTCACCTCTCTTGTACATTATAAATTACAACATCAAATTTTGAATCCCAAAAAAATTCTTTTTGAAAAAAGAGAAAAACATACTATAAGTACTTATAAACGACAATATTTATCTAATTAATGTATAAAATTAGATAAAATAAAAAAGATTAAAGAATATATTTTGCGTATCTCAAACTCCTAATAATAAAAATCCTTTCTCTCCTAAGAGACATTATTCTATATATAACTCTCAAGACCTATCCTCTCCTTGAACTTGGATGAGATATTTTTTGAGCACGTTCTAGACGGAACCAACTTAATAAATAAGTTATTTTAGATCATTTTCAAGTTAAAACCTATAACTTCAGTATAAACCTATGGTGTTATCACATGTATTACAAAATTTTTAAAATTTTACTTACAAATTGTTGAAAATTGTGATGTAATTTCTTCTATAAACTCCCTTAGCTCTAGGATGGAGGTCGTCTCCTTTATCCGCAACGTTTACCCTTGATATCTCTGTTGGTATAGAGGTGGTAGATGGTGTAAGGCTGGTGGTTGGTGTAGCAGGGCTGGTGGATGGTGTAGCAGTAGGTACAGAAGGTGATGCCTCTTCTCAATGTATAGTAGTTGGACATACAACAGGTGATTTTGTAGCATCTGTAGAATATGATGCTTCACTTGGAAATGCACTGGCTTCTCTAAATCGTGGTAACCTGAACCTTAGCCGCATCTTATCCTGTTTTCTCTTTAGTGGCATATTTTTAACCTGAAATTCAAAGTTTTTTAAATTTTCCAGTAATAGAAAAATATAAATTCAATATATAACAATATATTTTTCATGCAATAATGAATTTATAAAATTAATATTCTATTACAAACATAAATTAATTGCTATCAACACTTAATGGTAAATCAAAATCATCAGGCTAAATTCTTAATTTATTACAAATTTTTTTGTCAATCCTTGATCTGTACCAGTAAAAAGGGGGAAGTCCGAGTGTAGGATACTCCACCAAAGGTGATGGCGGGTTCAGTACCACCCCGCCACAGTAATTGGCGGGGTGGAGTACGTGTCCAATTCCCCGCCAAATGGTTTGGCGGGGTCACCCCGCCTCCTTGAATGGCGGGGTGAGACACCCCGCCACTCAATTTGGCTGGATGGGCAGCCTTCTGCAGCCTTTTGCAGGGTGCAGAACTCTCTGCACCCTGCATTTATGTCTTTCTGGGAGAGAGCCAGCAATAATGCTGGCTCCCTTCTTGTTATAAGACCGAATGCTTCCATTCGGTAAGCATTCGGTCTTTGTTCTGTTTTTCTCTCCTCGCCAAGTTTTTCTCTCTTTTTTCTATTTCAGGTGTCGCTCCCCTCCTCTCAGGTTTTGCTTCTTTAAGAAGTGTACGCATTCGACTGATTTTGGTTGTTCATTTGTTGTGACGTTGAGGTTCTGTAGCTATCTCACTTTAAACAGGTTTATATTTAATTTTTTTAAATTATTTGTAATATTGATTTATTGTAGATATGTTATTTTTATATTAGATATTTGTGATATGAATTTTTAAGATTTTTTTGCATATGATGTTTTATAATATTTGTTGAAATTT
>JAOQML010000008.1:23427175-23467865 GCA_027568935.1 Erythroxylum urbanii
TAAAAGAAAATTACAAGGCCTTTAGGCCTAAAAATTCTTCTTGGACTTGGATCTTTCGCTTTGAACTCTTCGCTCACACGAACTGGCCCGTTCAACAAAAATGAATTAATGTCATTTTTTCTTTAAAAAACTGTTTTGTTAATAGTAGAACAAAATTCCAGCACTTAAAAAAATCAATAATTAACAGAATTTAATCAAAATAAAAACTGTCATTAGCACAAAACAAAACTTGAAAACATTTACCTACTTTTCTTCTATCCATGACTGCTCTATCTTTAAAATTACAGAATTGTTTTACAGTACAAAAATGATGAAAACAGAAAAAATTAAGACAAGGAGGAAACATGGCGATGATAGGCCACCCTCCTTGTTGCAAACTTATCGAAGAAAACTTACAAGGTAAATCGATTTTCTATGGACAACCAAAGAGTAAACCAAAACATACACAACATATATTTGTATCACATAATAAAAATTGCATCCTACATCATTTAATTGCTAACCCATGCAACCTATAGGAATCGAATCATGCATAATAAAGCCTGGCTCTGATACAAATTGTTGGATCGACAACAAAAACATGCTTTGGTTTAGTTAAACAATATATTTCAAAACTTTTTCTGAAATCAAAACACAGCGGAAGTGTAAATACCAAATCAACATGCTTTTAATCCATACATGATACGACATAAGGAAAATAAATAAAATAAGAACAAGATTGAAATATTATCGGCTCCTCGCTATAGCTTCAACTCCTCGATGCTGTGTCTTCAACCAATCTGATCTACCACTTGTTCTCGTTGGACAATTTGATTGTCAAAATCCTTTTGTGGGAAAGGAGAAGAAAAATAATTGAAGATTTTTTTTTTCTATCTTTCGCTAGCTAAGAGAACAAAATGAACAACTTCTTTTTTACTATATGCTACAGTTTTGAGAGCATAGAGAGAATAACACCTCACGTACAATTTAGCATCAAATACTAAATCAATTGTCCTTAAATGTCCAACACTTAGACATTATCTAACATCATAATGTTTTTATGTAAGGTGCTAAAAAAACTAGCCACTAAAACCATTTATGAAAGAGCATTACTGAATGGAGTATTGGGAGAGAGTGGAGAGAGTTAGGATAGCACACGTTTATTTTAGCAAATAATGCTAAAAACCATGCATCTTCAAATGAGCTGTACATTATCCTATATTAAAACCAACCATTCATTCTTTAATCAAAAGAATGCAAAGAGGGCTGCACAAAACATTAATGGATAGCTACCATTCATTTAAAACTATCGGTTTTGCTTTGTAAGTGAGTGGAGAGTTCAAAACAACGAACCCACTCATTCAAATAATGAATCCTAAGAGAGTTATCCATTAATGTTATTAAAATAAGCCATTAAAAACCAACCATTAAACCATTTAATGAAGAGCATTACTGAATCCTACATTTTGTAGACCACTACAAGAAAAACGACGTTTTGCAATGGACATTATCGATGGAAAACATTAACTTTTTGTCGGTATGTAAGATTAGTGACAGACAAAGGCATCGTAGAAACGACTGTAGCTAAATAAATACTGGTAGAATATCATGTTCCGTTGGTAAATTTACCAATGGAAAATTGTAAATTGTTGGTAAATTTACTGACGAAAAATAATGTTTCCTTGGTAAATTTACCGACAGAAAAATGTAAATCATTGGTAAATTTACCGACAAAAAATAATGTTCTGTTGGTAAATTTATCGACAAAATGTTTTGCTATTGACCGTCAATATATTTACTAACGAAACATTATTTTTTTTCGGTAAATTTACCAACGATTTATATTTTTTGCTAGTAACTTGTTAAAAAATTACTGGTGGTTATTCCGTCTATGATTACCGATGGAATACCGTTGGTTATTCCGTCTGTGATTACTGACGACATATCATTGGTTACTTTGTCTATGATTACCGATGACATGTGGTTGGTTATTTCATCTATGATTATCGACGGTTTATGCTTTTCCATCGGTAAGTTTGTTTAAACATTACCAATGGGTGTTCTTTTACTGCCGACAATTGTCCCAATTTACCGAAGAAAGTTGTTATTTTGTCTGTGGTTGTCGAAGGTAATGTTCCTTTCATTAGTAATTGTTTTAATTTTACTGAAGGATCACAGATTTCCATTGGTAGATTAACTAGAAAACTTTTTTTTAATAATGTATTGTCAATAAATTTTATTTCATGATGTTATAATTGATGCATAATTTAAACAGCTATTGATCTAATAGTATACTTTAAATTTTTTAAACATAAATTTGATTGATGATATAAAGTTAAAAATATCTTAATTGATAATAAAAATATTAAATTGTACATAATAATTTTTCGTAATTCTAATAAAATGACTAAAAGTACACTATTAATTTGGAGACGAGGGATGCTCTGATTGGTGCAATAAGGTGCTCTCTTACCCTTTAACTCATCCACCTCATTATAGAGCTGAGCTATGTAATGCATCGGTTGTTGCAACTGAGTTGCCAATGTTTGCACTATTTTTCGAAGTTTTTAGACTTCATTGGTTGTAGACCGCCTACTAGATGCTGTTGTACTGGACATGGAGGATTACGAATAACATGTATTCGCAAATGAACTTAAGCCGAATGTCCTTCCTCGATGGTCCCTACCACCCACTGTATGAAGATAGGTTTGAGTCTCATCAACATTTTCAGACTGCTGAGACTGTAGTTAAATGTTTTCTTGTATTTGGTCCTATCAAAAGGCAATGCTTATATTAGTAAGTGCTAATTGTTACGTATTAATATTAAATCATAAATTTCACATACATTGAGTTCTCTACAACGATTGTTGACAAATGTCACGCCGTCATGCCTTTTAGTATGAGTGTGGAAAAGGCGCTGACGGGGTGTAGGCCTCATGCCCATAGTCTTTTCTTGCATAAGAATAAAATGTTATAAGTGAATTAGAATTTATAAAAATTTGGCAAAGTTTCCTCTATTTTTATGAATTCTACTCCCTATTGAGCAAAGAAAAAAACTAAAAAACACAACCATATATGGCACCAGACATTTATAACATTATCATTCTCAACAAGAAACATATATTTTCATTCCAAAATTCACATATAAAATTCTATAGAAATATAGCAAAGTAAAGAAATGAGAATATAAATTTAAAGTGTAGATACTTACAAGCCTTTCTGCAAGCTCTTGGTGGGTAATAGATCCTCCCGTATGTACGGGAAGACTCTCTCCCCAGGTCCTCCACGTCTATTGCTTGAAATTATGCTTTGAAATGGACATTGCCTCATGCGATGCCAATGCTGCTGCCAACGACTCTAAATTTGTTCAAAAATGTAAGGCGATCATACGCCTAACTCGTGTATCGCAGCATAAAAGTCACGATAATATGTACGTGCTTGTTTTTCCCATACTCTATGAATGATCGTGTCAAATTGAGATTCCCAAAAAAATTCTTTATGAACAAATGGAAAAACATTCAATTAATACTTATGATGTAATAATATTTATCTAATTAATGTATAAACTGTTAATTAAAAAAATAGTTTTTGTTGTACCTCAAACTCCTAATAATAAAATTCCTTTGTCATTTGAGAGATATTCTTCCATACAAAACCCCCAATATCAATCTTCTCCTTGAATTTTGATGTCATGTTTCTTAAGCATGGTCCAGATGGAATAAACCTAATATCAAAACAAATAATTTTATACCGTTTTGAAAATTAAAACCTATAACTTAATTATAAACATATAGTGTTCAATGTATTTTCACTTACATATTATTGACAGTTATAATGTAAGTTCTTCCATCAGGTCCCTCAGCTCCAGGCTGGTGGCCACCTCCTTCATCATCATTATTTACCCCTGATATCTATGTCAGTATAGGGGTAGTAAATGATGTAAGGGTGGTGGATGGTGTAGGAGCATCTACAGATGGTGATGTCTCATTTATAAGTGTAGTAGTTTGAGGGGGAGGAGGAGATTCAGTTCCAGCTACTACCCCATGAGATGTTTCACTTGTACAGTAAGTATCTTTGAATCGTGGTTTGAATCTTGGTCGTATCATATCATGTCTTCTCTTTAGTGGCATATTTCAACCTTAAATTAATATTAAGCTTTAGTCCTTCAAAGTTATGACAAGTAATCTCAGTGCACCAATGAGAATATACTACAAACATGATACAAAGTCGGCATTTTCTTATGACAAATTCAAGCATGAAAAAAATGAGAACGAAATTAAAAGAGTTAAAATAAATGCCATGTTTAGTCAAGATGGAATTAGATTAAAAAAAGGAGGGTAAGCAATAAAATTTGGGAGGCTGCAGAAGTGTAATATGCTTTAAGAAAATCAGGGCTGATGTATCAAGTAAAGGAAATAATTGGTTACTTGAATATAATATTCAATTACAAACATAAATTAATCACTATCATCACTTAATTATAAATCAAAATCATCTTCTTTTTCTGAAGAATTTGAATCAAACTCAAGCTCTTCTTAAAACCAATTTTTTCAAAGTGTTATGGGAACTATTAGTTCAAGGACGTAAAGAAATACTAACTCATTATGGGTTTTAACTAGTTAGGTAATAGATATGCAATGAGAACCAAGCAAGAGGAGAAGAAGATGATAATGAGAACAAAAAAAGAATAAAAGGTATTTTTTTGGTTATGCTAATAAGTATTGATTTTTCAATTTGAAAGGGAAGCATAAAAAGGAGAAGGTAAGTGAGAACATAGAAAAAAAATATGATAGTAGGAAAGAACAAAAGCTTCTTCTACAAGCTTTGTGCCTAATTATAAGTAATATTACCATATTTTCCTTTGATTATTGGACTCAAAACAATCCAACTTTCAATTTGGTCTCTGTATAAGATTAATGGTCCTTTCTATGGCTCATATATCTAGTTTTGAGATTGGAATAATTTGATTATATATGATTTATGATTTTACGAGTCATTAATATAAGTCACACTATACTAGTATCTACAAAAGAGTTTAGTTAGTGATTTGTTTATGCTCATGATTATGGAGACTTGTCTATATATTTTTGAAAGTTGAAAGTAATTAATTAATAAACCAGAAATGGGTACATAGAGTGGCCTTTATTAAATAGACATAGCCTAGAGCATATTAGGACAATGACTTGTATGCTTATTACAACATATCAAGATGTCCATAAAAGGTTTTTAAATTAGTCTAAAAGACATACTAAAAAATAGGGTAAGCTCCATCACCAATCCTATATACGAGTTCTTGTCTAACAAAGCTCCTTAGTTTGGTGATTTGCATAAGGGTATAAGAGAAGGAGCTATTATAATATATGGAACAAATTTTATTCCCTTTTAGATAGTATTCATACACCCATTTCTTTAAGAAACTATAAGTACGAAATAATAACTTATAATCTTGGAACAATATTTGTAATTTTCTCTGAGTCTCAAGCTTTTAGTTAAGGTCAACCTACATTTAATAGGTTATATATCGCATTTGCATGTAATAAGAAAGGGATGTTAAATTGTTTTAGGAAAATGATTAGCTTAGATGGTGCATTCCTTAAAGATGGAGTTAAAGGATAGTTATGGGTAGAGACGGAAAGAGCTAGATGTTCCATTTGTATAAGCAATGGCACATACATGAACAACTAAGATATGGTCCTAGTTCATAAAGCTACTTAGAGTTAATATAAAACTTGAAAAGGGTAAAGACTTGGTGTTAATGACAAAAACAAGAGGTATGCGTAAGAATTTATTTGTGTCTATATATATATATATATCCTTTTATATATATTTGTTACTGAACAAATTCATAATATTCGTCATTCATGACATGGTTTAATAAAAGTTATGATTGATAGTCTTCTTAATATAGAATATAAGTACTGTGTGAGACATAGTTTTTGCAAAGTTGAGAAGAAATGATATGGATTTGTAGCTATAATGACTCCTTTAAAAAGTTTTTTTAAAAAGAACTCCTTTAAAAAGTTGCACTGTAAAAGCTCCTTTATTAAGTAAATTAAAGTCACTCAGAAGATTTTAATTAAGTCAAGGAATTTCCCAAAGACCTATTGGAGAAATGGAGTTTGAATTTCATCATAGATATTGAGATAAAATCTTATGTTACTGATAATAATTTGAGTGACATATTCATTAGAAAAGTTATACAGGCTAAATGTAAATCACATATTTCAATATTAAAAGATAATAGAGTTTATATGTAAATAAGACTTTAAAAGAATACAAATAGTCATTTGGGATAAGATATAACATTACGAAAATTTTGAATGTGAACTAAAAATATAGTTTATTATTTTTTATTTTTAAAGTAACTTGGAATAAAGTAGTTGATTTTGAAATTAGCAAAAAAGAAGAGAGTTAGAAGGTACTTTAAAATAACAAAGGCTGCTTATATAAGACTTGAGATCTATCAGATATTCCGTATTGTCATGTCATAATAAAAGTATCTTTTTTAAGGGGCGTAAACTAGGAGATTACTTAATACATCATTTGAAAAAACTAAACTACTCAATGACTCATCAAAAATGATGCAAAGTATACAAGGATGGAGAATCAACACCTTTATCTTGAATAATATCAAGGAAGAGTATGATCATAACATGCCCATTACGTAAAGTAAAATGTAACAACATAATTGAATGTTCTTTAAAGGAAAGATTCCAAGATTCTACTTTTGGTAAAGCTTCAGAATAAAGAAGGAAACAAAGATTAAGGTACTATTAAAGGAATGGAGCTTATGTTGATGAAGAGATTAGGTTTCCTATCTGGAGTGTAAGTCGTCACTATAGTACATCATATATAGATCCTTTTGGGTTTACTACTTATTTATTGTTCCTTCTCTTTAATGTTAATAGGAAGAACTAACTAGAGTTACTAGTGCTGAAGTGAAGAAATAAATAGCAATGGCTTCTTAAAAAAGTGACAAAAAAGATTATCAAAGTTGTGCCATCTAACCTCATTTTCCTTATAGAGTACCAATAAGAGTTGTATATATACATTAAGGACTTAATGTAAATTCAATTATTGATAGTAAATCAACTTTAACAAGTAGAAGGAAGATCATCAACTTTTTATAATTGTAGGAGATGAGAGTTGCTAAAGAAAAACATATGAAGAAGAAAGCAAAATAATATAAATGTCGAAATAAAAGAAACACTTATATTTATCAAGAAATATTTCTTAAAAAAGAAATAAAATAATTGATAAGAGAAACTGTTAATATTTATTATAAAAATTTAAAAAGTTTAAATTCACCAACATCTTTATTTAGAATTTAAAATCACATATTTTGGTCGAGAAACATTTATAAATAAAACTAGAACGTTTATAAATAGTTTGGAACTTTCACAAACATAATAAAACTAAATTACGCTACTTATTTTATCAAATCTTTTAGATAATGATAAAAGAGTATTGATATATATCTTATGTTATGAGAAATCTAATTTAAAAAGCTTATTCATTGTATTAGTATTACCTCCTTGTTTTTAACAGAATCAACAAAATACATGAAAGATAATGTTCAAATTAAGTTTGATTAATGAATTAAGAATTTAATTGCTTCCTTTAATTATTCAATGACACTTTCTTTGTATAAACACTTGGAAATTAAAGGCATATGTAATATAAAGTGCCAAACTAGTATATACTAAAGCTCATTTTTCAAGAATTCCTTAATGAACTATGAATGAGCTATATTTGCAAATTTGAGATCAAGTTTGAATAAGAAATTGTTAAATATACTACTTTATTAACTTTTTGGGTGTGGCATGTTTTAAGAGATATATAGCTATCCAGATGATTATTAAAACTTAGGATATTTTAAAAGACTACTAATAGCTAAATCATAAGCAAGTCAACTTATACTTTATATTTTCATCCTTCACCTATTAGAGTCTTAAAACTCTAGACTTATATGATTTTCGATTATTAATTACATGATGTTTCTTATAAGATTAAGGGCCAATATTCCTTCTTGGTACTGAAGTTAGATTAAAAATCAAAACAAAGGACTGAAGCATTAGCTAATTAGAGATTGCAAAACTAATATCTCTTGAGGGCAAAATCAAATCCATGAAGTTTTTTAACTCTTAGTTTTTAAATAAGAGGTTTTTATGCAGCTAATTACTTTGCTTTCTCTTCTCTTATTTTTCTGTTGGAACTTGCAATGTGTCCTGAAATGATGTTGGAAGCAATCAAATCAATCAATTTACTAGTGGAATACATCCAAAGAAAGTAATGCAATAAACTCGATACTTCCATTAAGCACATTCATACCCTAATTTAGCAAATTTCGCAAATTAACCACATTAATACCCTAATCAACACATACAATTCAGCTAACCTAATCAATTCACCAATTCATATATACCCTAACAATTCAGGAAATACATACCCTAATCAACAAAGTCGACAGACAAGAGAGACTCCAGACAGTAACGGATGGTGACGTTGATGATAAGAGAAGTAGATGACAAGGAGATGATAGTGTGACAATGAGAGGAGACGGTGAGATTCAGCGGCAACGAAATAAAAGGAAGAAATAGAGGAGAACGAGAGAAGGAAGGCTCATGGGTGCTTTAACCCCCTAAGTAAACAACATCATTTGGTATTAAACTAAACGACGTCATTTTTTATTTTTTAAAACAATAAATCTGCATTTAACGACAGAAAGCAAAGACTGTCGACAAATCACCGACAGATCACAAAACTGTCGATACAAAGCTGACGCTCCATAAATTCATCAACGGATACAAAATCCTTCAGTAAAATTCCAATGCTGTTTAATTGCGGGAAGTTTTCCTTCCTAATTTACCGACGGTTAAGACAAGTTCGTCGCTAAAATATATCGAAAAATTTGCACAAATGTTTTCCCTCTACCTTTTCTGACGTCAATTTTGTCCGTCACAAAATGGAATTTTTCACTACAGGGTTACTAACTGATATTGATTTTATTCTATAATTAGTTACGATATTATATCCGTCGGTAATTTTCTGTCGTTAATGCATGGTTTTCTTGTTATGGACTTCGATTTTGCTCTTTTTTAATATTAATTTTAATTTAATTAATCTAATTAATTAAATCAAATCCAACCTAATATTAAATGTTCCTTTAGGCTTATAATTAACAATTAATTAGTGTAAGCCCAACATTTAATTATAGGCTTAAGCCTAATTTAATTAACACTTAATTAAATTATTTCGGTCTTATTGGCCAGAATCCAATTAGTCCATTTCTCTCCTTTCTGTCTCATTTTCTATCCGGTAACTTTTGTTTATTTTTCTTACTTTCATTGATAACCTTCTTATAAGCCAAATGGGGAATCTATTTGGACTTAAATAATTGAAGCTTCAATAAGCCCGAAATTAATTTAATCTTATTAGAATTAATTCTGACTTATTAACCAAATGTCATTCCAGTAAAGCCAATTGGTTGAACTCTTGAATTACTGAAAGTTATGAGAAAACATGTTTTAAATTATTAATCTGATGTCCAATAGAAAACTCTATTATGAACCATATTGTAGTCGTCCGTAAAAAAATTACAGTTTTACCCTTATGTTGATTTTTCCTTCTAGATCTCCCATTTCACTCTACATGGTGATTAACACACAAGATCTAATCTTGATGTTAAGACTTGATGGGTAGCTAGTTTATCAAACTATTGAAGCCAGTTTAATCACCAATCTTCGTAAAACATCTAAAAGATCATTATAAACTCTTTATTTAAGTGAATGCTCCCTGATGCATGTTTCAATTAATAATTCTAACGTATGGATACTGGATTGATACCCTAAAAAATCTATTCCGATCATATCAAAAATTATAATGAAATACACATAAGTTCACCACTCATCAAGATTATGGTTCGTAATAAACGAATGCTTAGGTGCATGTTTCAAGATTAAAGTAACGACCTACATTATTCTTTAAAAATATATGCGATTCCAAATTTTAATAATTCCATTACCAATAGTCAACTACTATCATGATTTGAAACTCATCATTCCCTTGAAATAAACTCCTTTACTTATAAAGAGGTAAATCGCAACACTACAGTCTAAACTATAATCAAGCGACCAACATGATTATTCGACTGTGAATCAATTAATTTAGATTCTAATAATATACATGTTTCCTATACACCTCCATTTATATGTATATTACTTACAAAAGAACCTTTGGTACCTTATGACTAGTTATATTATGCTCATATAAATAAAACCGAACTCTTTTGTTTTATTAATAATAAATATTTTCATTACAATATTGTAACTAGAAGAAAATTAAGTTATATGTAAATATACTTGCTTTCTAAGGCACTATATTTACATAACCCTAACAATTGTTCAGCTGCTTCATAAGAGCTATGATCTGAGCCTACAAGGTAGTAATAGAGTCAATGGGTATAATACCTTTTTATTTTTTCTGCGCCTGTCTACTTCTCCCGCTCAACCATATGCAGTTGTTGCTTGCCAACTCTTCTAAGAGATCATGAACTACTTCCACCGTTCTTCTCATTAATAAACCTCTAGCTGCTACATCGATGGTTCCTGTGGTACTCGGATTCACTCCATTGTAGAACATCTGAAGCAGGAACTCTCTCGGTAGGTTGTGATGGGGACAACTTCTCTGAAGTTATTTAAATCTCTCCTAAGCTTTATAGAGAGATTCTTCAACATTTTGTTGGAAGTTTGTAATCTCCTTGATAATCTTAGTTGTCTTTATTAACGAGAAATACTTGGCAAGGAATGCTTGGGCAAGCTGCTCCTAGGTGATAATCTGGCCTGAATTCAACAAGTTGTACCATGCTTTAGCTTAATCCTTCAACGTAAATGGAAATAGTCTCAACTTCACTGCATGTTTAGACATTCCATTGAATTAGAATGTGTCATAGATCTCTAAGAAATCTACGATGTGAGCGTTCAGATCCTTATTGGATAGCTTATAGAAATGCACACTATTTTATAGAATGTTGAGTAGCGCTGGCTTTATCTAGAACTTATTTACTTGGACCATCGATCCTGCCACTCCTTGAGGACTAAATCCTGGCCTCATGAAATCTATCAGAGTCCTCTCCTGTCCTCCTTGTTCTCCTTCTTCAGCTATATCTTGTTGTAAAAAATTTAGACGCTTTGCCCTACTTAACTCTCTTTTGTGTCTCTTGATGTCAGAAAACTTATCTTCAATAACTTTTTTATTTTATTATTTGCTCAACTTCTATATAATCAAGCTTTGTTATGAAATAACTAAGCTTTGTTATGATATAAACAAATTCTATTCAGATACTTTAAAATTCTGTTTTTGATATTATGTTATTCTATTATGATACTTGTAAGTTTTACCCTAAAACAAATATATTCTACTCTGATATGATTTATTCTAATATGAGATGCATATTGCTCAAAATATGATCTGATTTGTATATATGAATATCATATAACTGTTAGAGACAATTGCCATTATGTACCCTATTTAGTTGTTCCCCACTAAGCTATATGCTTAGCAAGTGCATTTGCCCCGTGTAGGTTTAAATAGAAGGGTATAAAGACTGGGAAAAAGACAACCACAGTGGGCAATGAAGACTGTGTTTTATTGTGAATAATGTTCAGTTTATTGTTACTGACTTGTACTCAGTATGATGAGACAGTTTGTATTATGCATATATAGTTTATAATATTTGTAAACAGGAGGAACTTCAGATTTCAAGGCATGTAATACACTTTATGATATGTCATTACATTATGTATAGTACGTTTAAAACATAATGAAATGTAATGCAATGTATTATGCTTGGAATTGTTGGTATGATATGTTTTAGGTGCTGTTATATGTGGCATTCGCATATCGTCCTCAGGGGTATGTGGATGTTACATCTTTTGGTATCAGAGCATAGTTTAGGCAATTCTTGTTTAACCAATGCTTAACTACTGCTTATATTGATTGTGTTTTGGCTTAATGCGGTTTGTCCCATGTTTTGGTTATAGAATTAAACATGGAAAGATCGTACGAAGTCGTTGATGAGGCTGCTGAGAGTAATAATCCTAAGTGATCGCGTCTATCAATATCTGAACCCTCTGGGGTCAATTGAGGTGAAGCTTAGGTGACACCTCCTCCTCCAGCTTAGGGAGAGGCTTTAGTTAAGTTATCTCAGGATATGATGACATTACTACATTGTATGACTGCACCTAAGGCTCTGATTGATCAACTACAGAAGTACGAAGTTGAGGAATTTTTTAAAATATCATGGGAGAAATCTGAAAGAGCTAAGTTCTAGATAGAGAAAGTAAAGAGGGTATTAAATGAAATCAGCTGTCCTCAAGATTAGATGGTGCACTATGTTGTCTCTCTTCTTCAAGGAGCAGCCTATGAGTGGTGGAAGTTCATATTGAGGAATCCTCAGCTACCGGTGCCTCTAACTTTGGATTTCTTTTGCTAAGAGTTTAGAGTTAGGTATGTTATAGAGGCTTACAGAAAGGAGAAGTGGAAGCAATTTTTGAACCTAAAGCAGAGAAAATTATGTATTGTTGAGTATGACAGGGAGTTAACTAACTCAACAAGTATGCCTCTAAACCGATACTTACTAAGGAGTTTCAGTGTCATCAGTTCGAGGATGGTTTGAACGATTCAATCAAGGAGCATCTTGCCTCATTCACTTTACCGCAACAAGTGAACTACCATCAACCGGTGCAAGTCATAATGAAAATAAAGAGGCAAGAGATGTTTAGGAGAGAAAGGGGTCAGTGAAGGGGCTTTACTAGAGGAGGTCCATCCTCAGGTAAGAAGAGTTATAAAGATGATCCCTCTACATTGAACATTACTTAGAGACCTATAATTTGGGAAGGCGATAAAACTTTCCTTTACCGACTGCTTTTGGTTAGGGTTCCTTTGCCAAGGTTCTAGTATTTTGGAGTGTCCTCATTGCTCCAAAGGCCATCGGGGTACCTATTGGAGGACCATGGGTGTATGTTTCAGATATGGCAGCACGGAGCATCAGATAACTAACTACCCTATGAGACAGTCCTAGACATTGCAAGCTAGTAAGGAGGTCCATCATGTATCTGTTGGAATCAAAGGATGAGGTAAAGTTCATGAAGGGTCTGGTCAGAAAAAACCTAATTTGAGTACCCATTTAGAAACTATTGATTGACTAGCTATGCCTTTTGCTTCAACTTATGCTTATGCATTGAAAGTTTATGAGGATCAAGATGCACCTGAAGTCATTACTGGTATTATTTCTCTCTTTAATTCTGAAATGCATGCATTGATAGATCCTGGATCTACTCCTTCTTATATCTATGTTGGAGAAATGTCTGATAAGGAGATGCCTATAGATCAGTTAAAGTATGACATTCATATACCAGTCCTCTGGGTAGTTGTGTGTTGGTTACTCAGGTGTTTAGGAATTGTCCTATTATAATCCAAGGAAATGAATATGTAGCAAATCTGATTAGATAACATTTTCATGAATTTAATTTGATTATGGGTATGGATTGGTTGTCCAAGCATCAAGTAGTGGTTAATTGTAATGCTAAGATAGTTATACTTAGGATGCCTGATCAGCCTGAAATAGTATTGCATGTCATCCACATTAATTCATTAGCTAATGTGGTATCTGCTATGTAAGCCCAAAAGCTCCTCAGGAAGGGATGTGAAGCTTATCTAGCTTTTGTGTTTGATCTTAAGGAGGGTGGTAAATTTCTAGATATTTTAGTGGTGAATGAATTTCTAGATGTGTTTCTTAAGGAATTATCTGGACTCCTTCCTGAAAGGGAAGTGGAGTTGTCTATTAAAGTCATGCCTTGTAACATCCTGTTATCCCATGATAAGGGTTAAAACCCTAGGATGCTATACATTAGAGATTATTGAGAATTTAGGAAGTGCATTTCATGCTCATGCATATTATAGCATAGACGCACAGGTGAATATTAATGTTTTCATACAGTTAAATGATTGTACATGCATTCATTGACATTTTTTTAGGTATAATTGATTAAAAAATATGATTTTGATATGAATAGTGTTTGATGTGTATTAAAATTTTCATTGGTGTGTATTAGTATTGATTTAGAATTTGTGGTGAAATTTAGAAAATTCTTGAATTTTTGGGTAATTTTTAGACTAGAAAAAATGCCAAGTGGTAGGACAATTAGTTTATGGTAGTAGAACTGAGAGTCAAATGGCAATGGAAATTTTAATAAATGACTTTATGATTTGTTGACAAGTGTGATTGAAATTTGGGAGACAATTGGAGTTAAATGGACTAATTATTAACAAGGGGTCTAAATAGGACCAAGATAGAGTGACAAGTGCCACTACCACTCACCACTCATCTCTCACGGTTTTACCGTTACAAGACACTCTCCTTATAGTTTTCCATTTTTGACTCTTATTTTCACCTTCTTCGTGGCTTTCTCTTCTTCTCCTCTTTCATGATTTTGATTCACCAACTTCTATTAATGTTGAATCTAGCCCTCACCTTCCATTTGCTACTCCCATCTTGCTCTCTCTTTCATTTCTCACTAAAGACTCAACCCTACCACTTTTAATTGATGATGCATGAGGGAGGGAAGGAAGCTAAGGTTAAGTGAGATCTTGAAGAGTTTGAAGTTTTCATCAAGTAAGTTGTGCTTAAATCTTTATGGGTAGTGTTAATTGAAACAGGTATGATGAGAAATTTGAGATTAGTAATTGATCATGAAATTTTATATGCGATACGTGGGCGTATTAACGATAAAGAGATCATGTCCTAAATTGTAGGGAGTTAATGTTATTCATAAATTGTTTTGTTAATAAAACAATTATGATAATGAATTAAGGGATTAACGATTATGAAAAAGGAAGTTTGAAATATGATGATGTGTGTATGTGTTTGTGGATAAAGAGGTAAATGGACTTATGTCTTACTTTTATGTTTTGATGAATGGTAAAATATGATTTTAGGGCTA
This sequence comes from Erythroxylum urbanii, assembly GCA_027568935.1. NCBI lineage: Eukaryota > Viridiplantae > Streptophyta > Magnoliopsida > Malpighiales > Erythroxylaceae > Erythroxylum > Erythroxylum urbanii. The sequence continues at coordinate 23,442,157 of JAOQML010000008.1, forward strand.
ATAAAAGAGAGTACTATAGTGTCTTGAATTGAGATGAATTAAAGTGATAGTTAGGGTTAAAATGAGGGTGTTAATGAAATAGAAAATGTACAGAAAGTTGATGATGGAAGTGTATATGAATAGATTCTTTTTTTGGTATTTGTGTTAATTAAGGGTTTTGAAATGTGTGTATATGATATTGAACTGAAATGGAGGTATACATGAAGAAGTTATCAACTTGAAATGATGGATTTTTGACAATGAACTATTTGATACTATGAAAGAAATTTTATGGAAAAAAGATAGGATTTTTTTTAATGATAAGATTTAGTTTAAAATGATGAATCAAAAGAGTAGAGGTTTGAGAGTTTAATGCAATCAATGGTTAATGTAATTAGTATTGGAATGAAGTTGTATTAATGTGTATGAATTCTAGAAAAATTGGAGTAGAATTGATGTAAGTATTTATGTTAAATTCGTGTGGATGAAAGAAGAAAATGCATGGCTCTCCCCTCCATGATTGTGGCCTGACAAAATGAGTTTCTGTCATGAACATGGCCCTTACTAACGATCGTGGCCTGGCCAAAAAAAGTTTTTGTCACAATCGTGGCAGGGACATCACGATCATGGCTAGATCTATGGAGAAAGAGAGCTATCTTTTGAGTGAATTATGAACCAATCGATGCTAGGGTGTTTGCATATGAGGTATTTAGGCTTAAATGAGATCTTGATTGAACCTAGTTGATGTTGAATGAGGTGATTAAAGTGGATATAGTATATTAGGTATTAAGGGATGATTGGAAGATGATGTTAATTGATTATAAGATGTGTATTAAGGAAATATACCTGGGAATTTGTCATTGAACATGCATTACACATGATGTATATACATGTTCTTATGATCGAGTATTCACGTGAATGTGCAAAGTAGTAATGGAAGATGTATATGCTTGTATCTTATAAAAGAACACATTGAGTAACCACTTCTACACATTACCGGGACTTCAAGGTAATGAGCTAATGGGAGCAAACTGTGAGTAACCTAAAATGGTCTCACCATGATTGTGTGTTTGTTAAATTATGTATTGAATTATTATGTGATGTGTATGTATTGATTCCAGACATTGAATGTCCGTGGCGTTTGATGCATGAAAACTATTGCAAGTGCTCATAAATATGAATTTGACAAAATAAGTGTTCTTAATTTAAATGTTGAATGCCGGATAAGGTCCGATGACGAACGTGAATTTGTATGTGATTGATTGAACATAATAACTAAATACAGGTAGTGCATTTCATTACATGAATGCATGAAATGTAAAGGCAATTGTGACTGGAGTCTCCAGTGAAAAAGAGCTTAAAGCTTAGAATATGGTAAGAGCCTCTGGCTCGTTATATAAAATTAGCCCTGTATCGCTATTGGATAAGGGACATTATTAATGGGCCCAGTATCCACACTGAATACGGGACAACAAAAAAGGAATTCGGTTACAACAACTTAATAAACGAATGTATGTCTCATGAGCATTGCATATACACATGAATTGTGTGATTTGAATGATTGCAATGAAATGTTGAATTAAGTTGAATGAAAAATGTGAAAACTCATGTACTAAGTGTTTTGTGTTTCTACATGAAAAATAAAATGAAGTGAATTATGTGTTTGTATGTGTTGATGTGTGTTATGGGTGAACCATCGAGGATGGTTAACTCACTAAGTTTGTAAAACTCACCAAAATTACAACGTTGACTTTTCAAGTTCAAGAGAAACGTTGTAGCTTCTAAGGCAACTTAGAAGAGATCTAGTACTACTTTTGGGATAGTAGACATGGCTTAAAGGTCGGTCAGCTGGATAAAACTCTTGTATACTTCCTCATGTATATAACATGTTTGTAGACAAAGTTGTAGACTCCGATATGGTGTCGATATTGTATGTACATAAACGTTGTATGTATTGCTACATTGTATCTTATATCTTATGAAATGAAATGAGGAAATTTGTGTTTTGAAGATCATGAGATTTATGTTTTAAATTATGATGCTATGAGATAGTGAAAGTGATATAGATAGCGCGCCGCTACTGTCAGGTATGTGCATGAACATCTGGCAGGTGTCTGGGTAAATGTCTGATGGGAGTGGGGTGCTACCATGGCTGGTATCAGAGCATGGTTGGCATCCATAGGGATATCTAGGAATGTTAGGCATGAAATGTTGTAGGAATTGTGGATAGTAATTGAAGCTATTGTCTATTATAGGTCATCCACCATAGGTGATCAAGTTGGAAGGTCATCTAACATAAATGACCTAGAGTCAGTAGGAGCCAGTAGGGAGTTTTCTGTGTCTCGGTCAGAGATAATGCTTCCAAGAATTCCTGAGAGAAGGGAAAGGAGATATGACAAACTACGAAAGCAGAGGGTTGTGGACTTCTACAGAAGTACAGACCCTGCAGAGGCTAAGGGATGGCTAAAGAGGATAGAGAGAGTCTTTGATCAGATGGATTACGAGCTGGACGAGAAGTTTGACTATGCAGTTTTGTTATTGTGAGGCCCAGCCTACTAATGGTCAAAAACTGTTCCAGGTAGTACCAACAGATCCTGTAACTTGAGGTAGGAAGACTTTTTGATAGTTTTCAAGGAGAACTACATGCCCAAAACCTACCTGGACAAAAAGATGAAGGAATTTCTGGATTTGAAGCAGGGCAGTTTATCGGTAGCTTAGTATGCGATAAAGTTTAAGGAGCTGATGGGATATGCTACTGCCTTGATTCTGACTAGGGAAGACAAGTGTAGGAGATTCAAAGATAGGCTGAACATGGAGATTTGAATAAGGTTAGCCATTTCTAATCTAGGTAATTTTTAAGAATTACCTCGATCCGAAACGTGCAATTGTTGAATGACAGTCAGTCCAAATATAGATCATAGTCTAGACTAAAGAAGTCCGGTGAGTCTCGAGGCATTTCTGGAAGAAGGTTTAGTAAGTGCCCGAATAGAGCTTTCAAACCACTGGCTAGATTAAGACAGTCAGGGTTCAGACAGAGGGGTAGTTTCATACAGTCTAGTAGTGGAAGAGGTGTAGTGTCGGGTTAGTTGCCAAGTTGTAAGCATTGTAGGAAGAAGCACGGTGGGGAATGCTAGAAATTATCTAGAGCTTGCCTTTAATATGGCTCATTTGAACATCAGATCAGAGATTGTTCCAATGTATTTGGAGCATCGTATGGAAGGAGAGAAGGAGGAGTAACAGAAACTACTGTCCAGCAGAGCCGAGCTAGTGGGTTTAGGTAGAGAGGTCGTGGGTAAGGCAAAATCAGCTTTGGGTGTCCTACTGTCAGGACTGAGGTGCAGAGCAATCAATTGTAGTCTCAAGCCTGAGTATATGCAATGACCAGATAGGAGGTTCAGGATTCTTCAGATGTCATTGCAGGTGTGTTACTTATATTTACTTTTGAGGCTTTTGGATTACTAGTTCATGGATTTACACATTTCTTTATTACACCCCATATGGCATCTAGGTTGTATTGTGATAGCGAGCTGTTGAGATATGGATGCCACAGTAATAGGGGAAGTCTGCAAGAGGTGTTTGATTCGAATTGAACAAACAAAATTGGAGGCAGACTTGATTGTGTTACAGTTAAAGGAAATAAATGTTATCTTAGGCATGGATTGACTCACTACTTATAAGGCCATAATGAATTGCTATTAAAAGGAGGTAATATTAGAATCTCCTAATTAGTTGAGAGTACTGTCTAGAGGTATTAATCAAGTAGTGCTAGATATGCTGATCTAACTTATGAGTGCCTTGAGGTTGATCCAAGGGGGATGTGAGGCTTACTTGGCCCATGTCATTAATACTCGAACTAAGCAAAATGTTCGGACATTCTTGTGGGGATTCTTGGATGTTCTTCTCGCTAAACTATTTATCTTACCTCCAGATAAGGAAACATAGTTCACAATTGATCTGGTTCTAGGTGCTGCACCTATAACTATTCCTCCATATAGGATGGCACCTGTGGAACTAAAGGAGTTGAAGGCTTAGTTGCAGAAGTTGTTAGAAAAAGGTTTCATTAGACCTAGTGTATCACCCTGGGGAGCCCCAATTTTATTTATGAAAAAGAAGGATGGAACGTTGAGACTGTGCATCGATTACAGGCAATTAAATCGGGAAACAGTGAAGAACAAGTACCCGTTGCCTAGAATTGATAATTTGCTTTATTAGTATAGGGAGCTCAGGTGTTCACTAAGTTGGACTTGAGGTCTGGGTACTATCAGTTGAAGATAGCAGAGATTGATGTATCGAAGAGTGCTTTAGGAGCAATTATGGGCATTATGAGTTGTTAACCAATGCCCCAGCTGCATTTATGAAATTGATGAATAAGGTGTTTCAGCCCTACCTGGATCATTTTTAATTGTGATTAACAATGATATCTTAGTGCATTTAAAGAGCATGCTAGCACTTGAGAGTAATCCTACAGATTATAAGGGAGAAACAACTATATGTCAAATTCTGTAAATGTGAATTTTGGCTAAGTCAAGTAGTGTTTCTAGGTCACGTAGTAAACGGACAGGGTATATAAGTAGATCCAAAGAAGATAGAGGTGCTAATGAAGTGGGAGGCTTTGAAGAATGTATCAAAAATCTAGAGTTTGCTAAGATTAGCTAGATATTACCGGCGGTTTATCGAGGGGTTCTCACTAATCTCAGCCCCTCTGACTAAACTTCTGAGGAAGAATGTAGTTTTCAAATAGAGTGATGACTGTGAAAGAAGCTTTGAGGAATTGAAACATCGATTGACTACAGTGCTAGTATTAACTATTCCATCAGGAACTGGTGACTATATAGTATATAGTGATGCTTCACATCAAGGTTTGGGATGTGTGTTAAAGCAATATGGCAAGGTGATAGCCTATGCATCGAGACAATTAAAGTCTCACAAAACAAACTATCCAGTACATTATTTAGAGCTTGCAGTAGTAGTTTTCACTGTAAAGATATGGAGAAATTATTTGTATGGAGAAACATTCCAAATATATACGGATCATAAAAGTTTGAGGTATCTACTAAATTAGGAGTTGAACATGAGACAGAGGAGATGGATAGAGTTGTTAAAAGATTATGACTGCACAATTGAGTATCATCCTAGAAAAGCTAATAAGTTGGCTGATGCATTTGAATGTAGAGTTGAATCTAGAGCAAAAGAAGGCGTTGATAGTCATACTAAGACAGAGGCCGATGTTGCATGCCAGAATTAGAAAGGTGCAAAGTAAAGATCCTAAAATGGTAAAACTGATTGAGAAGTTAAAGGTGAATCCAGATTCTGAATTTGAATTAGGAGATGAGACACTGTGGTTAAAGTAGAGGTTATGCATCCCTAAGATTGATAATTTGAGGAAGGAAATTCTGGAGGAGGCCCATATAATAACTTATGCTCTGCATCCTGGTACGACCTAGATGTATAACACATTGAAGGAGTATTTCTGGTTGCCAGGGATGAAGAAGCAACTAGTTGACTATGTAGCTAAGTGCTTAATATGTCAGCAGATTAAGGCTGATCATCAAGCTCTAGTTAGAAAACTTCATTCGTTACCTTTTCCGGAGTAGAAATGGGAACGAATTACCATGAATTTCGTAATGGGATTTCCAAAGAGCCAAAGGAAACACGACGCCATATAGGTTATGATGGACCAATTGACTAAGTCAACACATTTCTTACTAGTGAGAGAGAGTAGCTCACTAAATTAGTCAACTCAGAGGTATGTAGAAGATGTAGTTAGCTGCATGGAGTTTCGGTGTCCATTATATCGAACAGGGACCCTAGATTTACTTTGAGGTTTTAGAAGAGTCTACAGTTAGCTATGGGTACAAAGTTGAACTTCAGTACTATATTTCTTCCTTAAATAGATGGACAGAGTGAGAGGATGATCAAGACTCTAGAGGATATGCTTAGAGCATGTATATTAGAGTTTCAAGGAGCATAAGATCCGTATATAGCCTTAATTGAATTTGCATATAACAACCACTATCACAGTAGTATCGGAATGGCATTATACGAGGCATTGTATGACAGAAAATGTCGATTGCCTCTGTATTAGGACGAAGAAGGTTTAAGAATTGTAGAAGGCCTAGAGTTGATACAAGATACTATAAATAAGGTGAAACTAATCTGAAGTAGAATAAAAGCAGCTCATGATATACAAAAGAGCTATGTGGATCAACATCGGTGGGATGAAGAATACAGTGTAGGAGACAAAGTGTTTCTAAGAGTCTTACCTTGGTAAGGAGTGTTGAGATTTAGTAAGAAGGGTAAGTTGAGCCCTAGGTACATTAGCCCTTATGAGATCATTGAGAGGATAGGGCCACTGGCTTACAAATTAGCCTTATCAAGTGAGATGTCTCAAATACATAATGTATTCCACGTGAGTATGCTCAGGAGGTATCAGTCGGATCAGATGCATGTGTTACCGACTCAAGAGATCGAAATATCTAATAATCTAAGTTATGTTAAGGAGGCGATCAAGATAGTGGGATATCAAACGAAACATCTAAGAAACCAAGTAATTCCATTAGTGAAAATCCTTTGGAAGAATCACTCAAGTGAGGAAGCAACTTGGGAAACAGAGGAGCATATAAGGATACAATATCCCCATCTGTTCGATGACTCAGGTAAGAATTTCGAGATGAAATTTTTTAAAGGGGAGAATTATAACATCGCGTTATCCCATGATAAGGGTTAAAACCTTAGGATGCTGTACGTGAGAGAGTATTGAGAATTTAGGAAGTGCATTTCATACTTATGCATATTATAGCATACATACAAAGGCGAATATTAATGTTTGCACACATTAAAATGATTATACATGCATTCATTAATATTTTGGGTATAATTGATTTATAAATGTAATTTTGATATGAATTATGGTTTATTTGTGTTAAAAATTTGATTGGTGTGTATTAATATTGATTTAGAATTTTTGGGTAATTTTTGGACTAGGAAAAATGCCAAATGGTAAAACAATTGGTTTGTGATAGTAAAACTGAGAGTTAAATGGCAATGGAAATTTTAATAAATGACTTTAGGATTTATTGACAAGTGCCATTAAAAGTTGGGAGACAATTGGAGTAAAAATTGGAGTTAAATAGACTAGTTATTAAAAATTGGAGTTAACAAGTGTCACTACCACTTACCACTCACCACTCATCTCTCACGATTTTACCATTGCAAGACACTCTCCTTATAGTTTTTCATTTTTGACTCTTATTTCACCTTCTTTGTGGCTTTCTATTCTTCTCCTCCTTCACGATTTTGATTAACAAACTTTCATTAACATTGAATCTGGCCTTCATCTTCCACTTGCTAATCCCATCTTGCTCTCTCTTGCACTTCTCACTAAAGAATCAATTCTACCACCTTTGATTGATGATGCATGAGTGAGGGAAGAAAGCTAGGGTTAAGTGAGATCTCGAAGAGTTTGAAATTTTTATCAAGTAAGTTATGCTTAAATCTTCGTGGGTAGTGTTAATTGAAACACGTATGATGAGAAATTTGAGATTGGTAATTGATTATGAAACTTTATATATGATATGTGGGTGTATTAATGATAAAGAGATCGTGTCCTAAATTGTAGGGACTTAATGTTATTCATAAGTTGTTTGGTTAATAAAAGAATTATGATAATGAATTAAGAGATTAATGATTAAGAAAAAGGTAGTTTGAAATATGATGATGTGTGTGTGTGTGGATGAAGAGGTAAATGGAGTTATGTCTTACTTTTTTGTTTTGATGAATGGTAAATTATGAGTTTAGGGCTAATAAAAGGGAGTACTATGATGTCTTGAATTGAGTTGAATTAAAGTGATAGTTAGGGTTAAAATGAAGTAGAACATGTGTAGAAAATTGATGATGAAAATGTATATGAATAGGTTCTGTTTTTGGTATTTGTATTAATTAAGGGTTTTAAATTATGTGTAGAAGATATTGAACTTAAATTTAGGTATAAATGAAGAAGTTATCAACCTGAAATGATGGATTTTTAACAATGAACTGTTTGATACTATGAATGAGAAATTATGGAAAAAAGATAGGATTTTTTGAATGATAAGATTTAGTTTAAAATGACGAATCAAATAAGTGAAAGTTTGAGAGTTTAATGCAACCAGTGGGTAATGTAATTAGCATTGGAATAAAGTTGCATTAATTTGTATGAATTTTGGAAAAACTGGAGTAGAATTAATGTAAGTATATATGTTAAATTTGTATGGATGAAAGAAGAAAATGTAGGGCACGTTCAAGGCTCTCACCCCTACAATCGTGGCCTGAAAAAATGAATTTCTATCATGATCATGGCCCTTATCCCCAATCATGGCTTGGCCAGAAAAAAGTTTCTGTGCCACGATCGTGGTCAGGTCCAAAAGTTTCTGTCACTATTGTGGCAGGGACACCACGATCATTGCCAGACCTATAGACAAAGATAGTTGTCTTTAGAGTGAATTATGAACCAATCGATGATAGGGTGCTTCCATATAAGTTATTTAGGCTTAAATAAGATCTTGATTGAACCGTGTTGATGTTGAATCAGGTGAGTAAAGTGGTCAAGGTGTATTAGGTATTAAAGGATGATTGGAAGATGATGTTAATTGATTATAATATCTGTATTAAGGAAATATACCCAGGAATTTGTCATTGAACATGCACTATACATGACATATATACATATGCTTATAATCGGTAAATGTATATGCTTACATGTTATAAAAGAGCACATTAAGCGACCGCTTCCAGACGTTGCCAAGACTTCATGGTAATGAACTAAAGGGAGCAAACTGTAAGTAGCCTAAGATGATCTCGCCTTGATTGTGTGTTTGTTAAATTATGTATTGAATTATTATGTGATGTGTATGTATTGATTCCGAACATTGAACGTCTGAGGCATTTGATACATGAAAACTATTGAAAGTGGTCATTGAATGTGAATTTGACAGAATAAGTGTTATCAATTTAAATGTTGAATGTCGGACTAAGGTTCAATGAAAAATGTGAATGAGAAAGAGAATGTGAATGTGATTGCTTGAACATAATGATTGAATACAAGTAGTGCATTTCATTACATGAATGTATGAAACATAAAGGCAATTGTGACTGGAGTCACTAGTGAAAAAGAGCTTAAAGCTCAAAATGTGATAAGAGCCTCTAGCTCGCTATATAAAATGAGCCCTATATTAATGAGCTCGGTATCCATAATGGATACGGGACAATAAAAAAGGCACTCGATCATAACAACGTAATAAAAAAATGTGAGTTTCATGAACATTGCATATACACATAAATTGTATGATTTGAATGATTGCAATGAAATGTTCAATTGAGTTGAATGAAAAAATGTGAAAACTGATGAATTAAGTGTTTTGTGTTTCTACATGAAAAATGAAATGATGTGAATTATGTGTTTGTATATGATACTGTGTGTTATGGGTGAACCATCAAGGATGGTTAACTTACTGAGTTCGTAAAACTCACCAAAATTACAACATTGACTTTTTAGGTTTGAGAGATAGATCGCCTATAAGAGATCTAACACTACTTTTGGGATAAAAGACATGGCTTACAGGTCACTCAGCTGGATTGAAGGATTTAAACTAAACTTTTGTATACTTCCTCATATATGTAGCATGTTTGTAGATAGAGCTGTAGACTCCGATAGGGTATCGATATTGTATATATATGGACTTTGTATGTATTGCTACATTGTGTCTTATATCTTATGAAATGAAATGAGGAAATTTTTGTTTTAGAGACCATGAGATTTATGTTTTAAATTATGATGCCATAAGATAATGAAAGTGATATAGATAACACGCCGCTACTATCGAGCATGTGCACGAACATTTGATGGGTGTCTGAGCAAATGTCTAATAAAAGTGGGGCATTACAAGCTTGGCACTACTCCTATATCAAGAGCACAATACAGAATGACTCCTACTGAATTGAAGGAGTTAAAAGTGCAGTTGTAAGAGATTCTGGATAAATGGTTCATTCAACCCAGTGTCTCATCGTAAGGAGCACCGGTCTTGCTTGTTAAGAAAAAGGACGGTACACTATGGATGTGCATCAATTATAGGCAATTGAATAGAGTCATAGTGAAGAAAAAGTATCCATTGTTAAGGAGTAAAGACCTGTTTGATCAGTTGAAGGATGCAGGAGTGTTTTCAAAGATAGATCTGTGATTGGGGTACTATCAACTTTGGGTGAAGGATGTGGATGTACTAAAGACTACATTTAAGACCCGTTATAGACATTATGAATTCCTGGTAATGCTATTTGGGTTAACTAATGCTCTAGCCAAATTTATGGATATTATGAATAGAGTATTTAGGCTTTTTTTAGACTAGTTAGTTGAAGTTTTTATAGATGATATCCTAGTATATTCTAAGAATGAATATGACCATACTGGGCGTTTCCAAATTGTGTTACAAACTCTGCGGGAAAAAAGTTTTATGCTAAGTTGAGCATGTGTGATTTCTGGCTTCTAGAGGTATCTTTTATAGGACATATTGTCTATTCTCAAGGGATTAGAGTTGATCCTAGTAAGATAAAAGTGAATTAGAAGCCACCGCAGAATGAGACAAAAGTAAGAAGTCTTCTGAGTTTGGTTGGTTATTATCGTCAGTTTATGAAGTGGTTTTTAGTGATAACATCCCTTTTAACTAAATTGTTACGGAAAGGAGTGAAGTATAAATGGTCTAATAGATGTCAAAATAGTTTTGATCAACTGAAAAGTATATTTACTGAAGCTCCTGTATTTGCTTAACCTACGTCTAGTAAGGAGTATGTTATGTTTGGTGATGCATTTATAAATGTTTAGGTTATGTTTTGATGCAGGATGGAAAGGTAGTTGCTTATGCCTCTAGGTAACTAAAGCCACATAAACAGATTTACCCTACATATGATCTGGAGCTCACAGTAGTAGTGTTTGCCTTGAAAATTTGGTGGCACTAATTTTATAATGAAAGGTGTAGAATTTTCATAAATCATAAGAGCCTGAAGCATCTGCTTACCTAGAAAGAACTCAATCTGGGACAATGGCATTGGTTGGAACTATTTAAAGATTGTCATTGTATTATGGACTACCATCCGAATAATGCCAATGTTGTGACTGATGCCTTGAGTCGAAAGACCATTTCAACATTGCTAGTGTAGCATGGTGAATGGGGATTTGTATCTAAAGGAGCTTTAATAGACGAGTTGAAAACTAGGCCTACCTTAAGGCAAGAAATTTGTGATGCTCAGCGAGTTGATGGTAAGTTGCAACAAATTATCTTGGCTACTCGGGAAGGTAAACAACCTGAATTTTCTATAAAAGGAGATAATGATTTGTATTATAAAGATCAGTTATGTGTGCCAGTTAATGATGAACTGAAAAAGAAGTTGTTATTTGAGGCTCATAATACTGTTTTCACTATGCATCTTAGTGGAAATAAAATGTTTCAAGATCTGAAGCAACATTACTAGTGGTTGGGTATGAAATGAGATGTTGTGGATTACGTATATAAGTGTTTGACATGTCAACAAGTTAAAGCTGAACATCAGGTTCCATCTGGTTTGTTACATCTTATTTTTATTCCTCAACGAAAATGGGATAACATTACTATGGATTTTGTCAATGGACTTCCTCTTACTCAGAAGAAGCATAATGCTATATGGGTGATTATGAATAAGTTTACCAATTCTGCTCATTTTATGTCTATTCGTCCTTACTATTCTTTAGATAAGCTTATGAACTTATATGTGAATTAAAAATTGAGACATAGAGAAGAAGTTTGATGCGAAGTACTTCCCAGAACAGGAGATTTCCTGCAGTCATTGCCTCCGTTATTTCATTCTCGATGCAATTTCAATTATTTCAATTTTATTGATGCATAAAGTTGAGATAGTTGTTGAGAATAGGTTATGTTGCATGTTGAGTTTTGGTCCATATACACCTTTGGGATTTTTGTCTTTGATATTAATGAAATTCGATTTACTGTATTTTTATTGAATTATTTGTTATTTAATTTCTGTTCTTAATAATTCGGTAACAAACTGAGAGGGTGAACCAAGTGAATATCATCAAATTGGGCTAATAAGAGTTAGGTAGTTTGATAAATAAAGAATTGAACCCATTAATTTTGTGTAGCAAGAGATCGTGCATAGGTTTTTAGTAGGATTTCAGAAAATTTCAGAACTAATTTCAATTTTGGGTCAATTGTGAATTGAGAGGTTACAATTCCAAAATTTGAATTAGGGATTACAAATTAGGGTTAAAGATTATAACTCAAGAGAGAGTAATCCTCCCTAGGACCGTTTAGACCCAATAATTTGATAATTGCATAATTAATTAGAGTTTAAATAATTGCATAATTAATTAGAGTTTCATTAAGGTCAGATAAAACCCTCTTTCTCTCAATTGGTAGTTCTTAGGTTGATTTTCGATTGGGTTATGCAAACTTCTATCTTGTTTATATTTCTGAATTTTAATTCTCGTAATTGATTGTTTGATTGATTGATTTTCTGCATTAGTTGCTTATTTTAAATTGTTGCAATTTAGTTCAGCCTTAGATTTTAGGATTAGATAAACCATCCTCGTGAGATCATTACCTTAAGTACTACACGAATGACCCGTGCACTTGTGGTATTATCGAGGTTAAGAATATTAAAACTTGTTCATAGTGTAACACCTCGATCAGTTTCTATTTCAGAATAGATATACAAAACTAATTTAAAAACTATCCTGTGAAAACAGTTTTTGAAGGTTTCGGCTCCCACAATTGTAGGAAATGATTAGGAAGGTGAAAAAAAAGGGTTTTTGTGTAATTGATGAACTATATAAGGTGAAGTTAATTTATTTGGTAGAATAGGACTTAAATGGACTTGTTGAAGGTGTGTTTGAACTTACATTGGTATTCAATGTAATTGAGTAATAGTTAGATTAATTATGCATTATTATTGGAGATGATAATATAAAGGATGTATGGTTTAATAATGATGAATACAATGTTGAATTGCTTGGAGTGATCATTAATGAATGAGTTCCAAAGGCTTATGTTTTACGAATTGGATATGGAGTTACATTGAAAATGTTAGTTCCACTACTAATTGGATGATATGGCTAACGGAAGCCCAGTTGTATATGACTTATAGTTGTCTACTGATTGAGTTCTTTCGATGTGTGTAAGTTTTAATTAATTAACCTCAATAATCCGCAAGCACACAGGTCATTCATGTAGTACCTAAGGTGTCGATCCCACAAGGATGGATAATCTAATCCTAAAATCTAAGGCCAAAACAAATCATATAAATTCAAAATGTAACAACACTAAAACAAGAATTCAATTCAATCAATCAAATCAATTTAAGAACCAATCATGAAAATATTAATAATTTAGCAGTTGCAACACATACTCAAGAATCAACTTAAGGAATTACCAAATGAGAGAAATAGGGTTTTACCTATCTTTAACGCTAACCTAATCGATTATAAATTACTAGATTATTAGTTATAGATGATTATAGGGTTGATGACTCTCTCTTGAGTTAAAACCATTAACCCTAATTAGATTATGCAAGTTGCAATTTCCCAATTAATAACCTATCCAAAACCTTAATTAGATATGAAGTTGTCTAATAAACTAACAGAAACCTATTCAAGATCTCTCTTCTTATAATTTACCGATTTGATTTAGTTCTTGTTCTATTAAATCACCTAACTCTCGTTAGCCCAATTTAATTATTTTTTACTGAATTCACCCTCTCAATTTATTATCAAATTATGCACGTTTAGAATTAAATCACAATAAATCCAAATAACACATAAACTGTTAGAGCCTAATTTTTTCGTAGAATTTAGTCCATTAATTAAACAAGAATGAATAGAAATTAGAATTTTTTTAAAAAATTAGAATTTGTTAGAGTTTAGTCATGAATATATGTTATTTACATGTGTTTGTGTGAATTAAATAGAGATGTTAGAATTAAGTTAGTGTGTAATAGACATAAGAGAATAAATGAGCAAGTAGACATTAAATTATATGTGGAAGGGTAAATTTGGAAGGACTAAAATTGATCTTAAATAATAAGAAAAGAAATGAGAAAGAGATAGTGAAGAGTGAGTGAAGTGTGCTAGAAAAGTTAGTAAGAAAGAAAAGGAAAAACGTAGAAGGAACTAGAAGAAGAGAAGGAGAAGAGGTAGTGAAGAGTGAGTGAAGTGTGATGGAAAAGTTAGTAAGAAAGAAAAGGAAAAACATAAAAGGAACTAGAAGAAGAAAAGGAGAAAATGAACCAGAAAAGAAGAAGAAGGAAAGAAAGAAAAAGGAGAAAGAAAAAGGAATGGGTTCAACTGAGCCTTAGGTAACTTTCATCTTTGCTTCTTACTTTCGTAGCAAAAGGAACTAGAGAAAAAGAGTTTCTTATGCTATAAATGAAGGGATAAAGGTGAGGACTAAGAAACTTATTTTTTAATTATTACTAAAGCTTTATGGATTTTGTATTTGTATATTTGTTTGAATGAAAACTTTTTTGTTTGAAGGAAACCAAGAAAATCCAAGGAAACAGTAAGAGCAAAGGTAAACTTGAGATTGGATTTACAATCAATTAGGTAGGTAGTATGTTTATAGTTATTATGTTGATGGGCTAAATTCTTGCTTGCTTAAATGCTTGACCTTGAATTGTTATGATTGTTGGAAAATGCACTATGATTTATTTTCACGTTATGCCTTGAAAGATGTTAATGTTTTTGGTATTAATGAAAAGAGGAAAAAAAACACCAGAAAAGTATGAGTATGTGATGAAATGAATTGGGCATTGAAATTTGCTTGTGTTTGGGCAAGAGAGATACCATTTCGTTCATTGCATGCATGGTGACTCAAAGACTTCTCCCAGTTGCCTGCTTGTGGCGTATGAGTTCCTAAGAAACAGATTCATTTTTTTCATAGTGTAAACTTTGTTTTTCTCCATTTTGTTCCTTGGGACTCTCTTAAGCCATTATGTTTGTATATTTCATCTTGATATGTTAAGCATGATACACTCTTGAGTGTTATGTTGAAGGCTAAATATACATGATATTATTTATGTGATAGCATTTTGTTTCCTATGAGTGCTTTGAGCTCGAACTGTAGATAATGTAATTTCTAGATTAAAATGATATATATATATATGTGTGTGTGTGTGTGTGTGTGTGTGTGTGTGTGTGTGTGTGTGTGTGTTTGATTTTATGTAGCTCATTACCAATGGCTCTAAATGTATTTGCCACTGAGCTTATAGCTCAGCCCATTATTTTTCACTACTCACGTGTAGAACGAGAAGACAATTGATTATTACAAGCTTTGACAAACTCCAAGATATCTACTTTTTGTAACTAAGTTAGTTTGACTACATTTTGGTAGCTTTATAAGCATATCAAGCATGAGAATTCATTTATACTTTGTATTACGCTATTATTGTAACCTTGTTACGTAACTAAAGCTGTGTATAAACTCTATTTTGATCTAATAATGAAAATAAAAGTTGAAGAATTTCCTTTCTCTACATATTCAAAGTTATCATTTGTGTTGGGTTGTTAGTGGGTTATTAGTTGTTGCTGGAAATGGAATAGTATGTTGTTAGATGACCCTAGATAGATTTAAAATAAATTGCTCTATTGGAAGTCATTTAAGTACACTTAGTGCTTGTTAGATCCTAGTTTTTTTTTGGAATATGTGAAAAGCTCATAATAGGCAAAAGAAGAAAAAGGGGACTTAGTTGTAGCATTACCCTGGATAGTGTTAGTGGCTCTAAATTCCATGAATAAACTATATTAATCTAGGCCAAATTAGAAAAATTTTGTCTTCAGAAAAATTGTAGCTTGTCTTCTTAGATTTCCAACGGTATATCGCATGAAATTTTAGGATTTTGGATTAAAGAGATATGGCCTTTACACAATAACGTCACGGGTGTTGGTAGAGACTGCCACTAAATCCCTGACAGAATCATATTCTGATTTCAATGATTAAAATGTATTGATTTAGGCTGAATTATACAAAGTTGTCTTCATAAAAGTTGTAGCTTATCCTCTTGGCTTTCTAATGGTATGAAGTTTGTAATTTTTGGACATCATAATAGAGAGATATGGGTTTTACAAGATTGAGTGATAGAACTCTTTCACTCGAGGAGCGCAATCGTGCACTAGCACGATCGTGATAGAACCCTACTTTTATAGGGGTGCATGATCGTGCATTAGCATGATTGTGACAGAAACCCTCTTTTAATAGGAATGTTTTTTTTAGTGCTTCCAGCCTTCTTCTCACTTGATCTACATCTGATCCTTTCGTAATGTAGCCATGTATTAAGTACCGAGACCCCGACCTAAAATTTTTAGTATCAGAGCCCACAGTTTTTAAGGATTCCTAGGCTTAGAATATGTTGTGATATGAATTATTATGATATGTGATTAATTGTTTTCATTTTTTAATTGATTAATTTTATTGAGTGACATGCATCTCATGCATACATGTAGGAAATAAGATTAAAATGTAAGCTAAATGATAATGTTTCAATTGAAGGAGTAAGATGCCACCTTGTAGAAGAACATAAGGAGTCTTGCAAGGATCTACTGGACCTAACCCTTCACCAATAGAGGAGGGCACTGATAAGGCTTTTGTAAGGCATAGTGATTAGCCCTTTCAATCACAAATGGCTGAGTCACCTCTTCTTTGGGAGAAAGGCCTAATCCCTTAGATCATAGACTATTCCAAGCCTTTGTTTAGGTTTTAATCCAAGCCATGGGCCAGATGCCACAAACTTCTACCCCATCCCTAGCTAAGAAAGGGAAGCAATTTGATAAGCTTAGGAAGTACAGGGCAGTGGATTTTTATGGAACAACTGAACTATAAGAAGCTAAAACATGGTTGACGAAGACAGAAAGGATATTGGAACAAATAGACTATGAGGATGATGAAAAGTTTGTATATGCTGCAAGCTTGCTATAGGGAGATGCCTTGCATTGGTGGGAAAGTGTGCTAGGGAATTAGATAAAACCATCAATGTTGACATGGAAAGACTTCCTAGCTACTTATAGGGAAAAATATTTGTATGAGGTGTATATCTAGTAGAAGCAAAGGGAGTTTCTGAGTCTTACCCAGAGGGAGATGACAGTGAGCGAATATGAGCGTAAATTCACACAATTGTCTAGATATGCAGTTAAGCTGATGATGAGCGAAGCGGCTAAGTGCCATAGGTTTGAAACAGGGTTGCATTTAGCCATTAGAGAAAAAGTAGTGGCGTAAAATTTCTATGACTTCCAACAGCTGGTAAAAGCTGCGTTAAGGGTTAAGAATGTAGAGAATATAAAAAGCGTAGTAAACAGAAAGAGGAAAGGAAGACAATAGTTTAAGAGGGGAGATAGTGCTTCTATCCCATAGAGGAGTGCCAGGACTTTCCCTGCACAGCCTAAAGAAAGGAGCAATGGAGCAAGCAGTCCTAAATAGATGTGAACTATCTATCATCAAGCCTCAATGGTTGGGGGTAGTAGAAGAGGAAAGGGGGATAGGCCATCCATTCCCAAATACGATCATTGTGGAAAATTCCATAAGGGGGAGTGCTACAGGCTAACTAGAGCTTATTTTAACTATGGAGAAAAAGGGCACATAAAAGGGCACATAGTTAGAGAGTGCCCGCAATAGGCAAGATGGGAGGGAACTCAGATGCAAACTTCAAAAAGGGTTGAGACTATGGGAGTTAAGACTGTAATTGAAGTGGGAAGTTCTAGTGCAGGCAAGAAATTGGATCCTCCAGGAAGACCGAGGGACCAAGCACCAGCTAAGGTGTTTGTAATAACAAAAGAGAAAACAGAAGCAACTCTAGAGGTTGTGACTAGTATGGTAAAATTGTTTAATAATGATATTATTATTTTAATTGAAATGGGGTCTACCCATTTATTCATTTCGTCAAGTATGATTGTACATGGTAGAATTTTGAGTCCATTAGATAGTCCTTTGATGGTTAGTATCCTAATTGGCCAGTATATTAGAAGTTTATAGAGATTGTGAAATATATATTGGTGGAGAAAAATTATTGGTGGATTTAATACCATTGAAGATGGGGGGATTAAATGTGATTTTGGTCATGGATACTTTAGAAAAATATAATGCCAATTTAAATAGTGTCCGACATAAACTAAACTATGACACTGAGTCAAAACTTCAGGCATTTCATCTTTAGGGATACACCTACGACTTAAACTGTCAACATATATTTTATATAGCACAGGTTCATCCTAAATATAACTAGAACACTGAAATAAGAACTGCTTCCTTTGTTAATGCAAGTGATTAGAGGGAAGAATACACCTGAGAGATAATTAGCAATATCTGCAAACCAAGGAAGAAAAGGATTTTCTACCATCATTAAAGCCTTGTTAGGAAAACACTCTTCAATTTTCTCTTCTTCTTCATTTTGTTCCCCTTTAGGTCTCGATAGGTGGCTGCCACAACATTTTCTACTCCTTTCTTATCCTTAATCTTAATGTTGAATTCTTGAAGAAAAAGCACCCATTGGATGAGCCTAGCCTTGGCATCCTTATTTGTAAAGAGATAACGCAATGCTGCATGATTTGTAAAAATAATAACTTGTAAGCCTAGAAGGTATGAACTAAATTTTTCACATGCAAATACCACTACAAGCAACTCTTTTTTAGTGGTTGTGTTGTTCAATTGTGCTCTTGTTAAGGTCTTACTGGCATAGTAAATTGTATTTAACTTCTTCTCCTTCTGTTGTCTGAGATCACAGCCAATGGCATGGTTACTTGCATCACACATGATCTCAAAAGGAAGTCACAAATCTCGTTGTGTCAAAATAGGTGCTGTTGTAAGCACCATCTTTAACTTGTTAAAAGCATCTAAACAATCATCATCAAACACAAAAGGCACATTTTTAACTACCAAGTTAGTTAATGATCTAACAATAAAAGAAAATTCCTTGATGAACCATCTGTAGAACCCCGTATGACCAAGGAATGCTCAGAGGCCTTTAATGTTAGTAGGAGGTGGAAGCTTTTCAATCACTTTATTTTTAGCTTGATCTACATCAATGCCCTTGTGTGAGATCTTATAACCCAAAACTATTCCGTCTTGGACCATGAAATGACACTTCTCCTAATTCAAGACTAAATGAGACTTCTCGCATCTTTGTAATACTCTATCTAAATTAAACAAGCAATGATCAAAATAGTGTCCAAAAATAGAGAATTCATCCATAAAACCTCCATGAAGTCCTCATTCATATTTGCAAAGATGGCCATCATACACCTTTGGAATGTGGCTAGTATATTATATAGGCGAAAAGGCATCCTCTTGTAAGTAAAAGTCCTGTAAGGACAGGTGAAAGTGGTTTTCTCTTGGTCTTGTGGGTATATGGACACTTGATTTTATCATGAGTATCCATCAAGAAAATAATAAAAAGCATGGAACCAATCACCTTCTCAATCATTTTATCCACAAAAGGTAATGAGAAATGGTCTTTTTTGGTGGCCAAATTAACCTTCCTATAGTCAATGCACACTCTCCAACCTGTAATGGTCCTAGTGGAAATCTTTTCACCTTGTTCATTGACATCACTATCATGCCTCCCTTTTTAGGCACATATTGCAATGGACTTACCCACTCGTTATCTGAAATTGGGTATATAATACCTACATCTAAAAGCTTCCCCACATCCTTTCCTCATAACATCTTGTATGTTTGGATTTAACGTCCTTTTCCTTTCCCATCACTATCTTGAATCTTTCTTTAAGGTTAATCCTATGCATCACCACATTAGGGCTAATCCCCTGAATATTAGAAATTTGCCACCCCATGGCTCTCATCCTATTCTTAATGGTCTCTACCACTTTCTTTTCTTGCTTACCATCCAATTGGTTAGAAATGATGATGGGTAAGCTATGGTCTTTGCCTAAAAATGTGTATCTTAGGTGAGAAGGTAAAGGTTTTAGATCTACAGTGGGAGGCTTTACAATGGAAGGTGGTGTGGGTACATCCCCTCACTATAACTTCTCTTTCTCACCCTCCTTAAACAATTCCTCTTCACTCACATTCTCATCCTTATGAACTTTAGCAACTCTCTCAACTTTCTTTTAAATTTCCTTTTCAACCTCCTTGACACAATCATCCATAACATTAATCTTTATACTAGCACATCCATTTACCGGTTTCTTCAAAGATTTAGTTATATTGAATTCAACCTACTTATCACCAATTCTCAAACCAGTTTTTCTTTATGCACTTCAACTAATGCCCTACCAGTATTCATAAAGGGACTACTGATCGATGCGTCGTAACGCTAGTTAAAATAAAATAACTAGATTACTACTATAGTAGTGGTGAGTCTAGGTCGATCCACAGGAAGTGTTCGATTAGCCTATGAATTGAAATAAATTAACGTTCAAGTAATAGGGGGATTTTGGATTTAATAAGAAAATAAAATAAAACAAACATAATGAAAACGAATTAAAGAAAATATGCAAAAAATGATAATTCAATCTCGACCTAGATCCTAATTAAACATAATTCATTGATTTGTTGTTCTTTTATCTTTCTTAGCAATTATTGGTCGTAGATTAATAACAAGCTCTGTTAATCCTAATTTTTCCTTAGATCCTAGTTAATTAAGAAACGCTTGTTAATTAACCCTAGCTATTGGGAAATCTAAAATAAGCTCTCTAAGTTTATGCGGACAACTGCCTTACGAATAAGAAAAACAAACTAGTCTAGGAAATAACCACACAAGCTCAAATTATTTAACCTATGTTATGTTATCTCGTATGATTCGAAACTATTAGTTGCTACACATGAATTGGGAATATAACGATTATGTATTACATTCGATTCTAGCAATGAGTTTTCATGAAAATGGTTCAATAGAGCATTAAAATCATTATCATTCAATACCCAATCCAACAAACGCATGATAACATAATCAATTCCTAATGAGAGAAAGAAATGACAAAAATAATAAAAAGTGTATAATCCGGGTCGTCAGTATTGATGTCACCTTCGAACTAATGTAAAAAATTTAGCCTTCTATCAACCCCTGTAAAAATACCCCACCAAAGTCCCCTTACCTCTTCACTATGATAAATTCCTGCTCTCTACTATTTCACTTATTATTCACTGATTTGAGAATTAAAGATTAAGGTCTCAAACTACTATTAACCCCTTTCTTCTCTTCTCTTCTCACTTTATTTCTGCCGCCATTTTTCTGATTTCTATCGCCACTCTAACATTCTCTTCTTTTGTTTCTGCCACCTCTCCTGTCACTATAGCTTGATATGACGAATTAACTCTAATGGTTCTTGGTCCACACATATTATTCATCTTTTCTTTTAAAACCCTCCAGTCAAATTGACATCTTATAAAAACGTCTGCGTTTCTAACTTCATTTTTTTCTCCACGCTATGTCATCGTTTTGCTTCTCTTCATGCTAATGTGTTTTCTTCTCATGCATTGTTGTTTTCTTCTTTAGATGCTATTGTTTTTTTCCTTCATTTTTTTCAGCAAGCACTTTTAATTCTTCTTCTTTGTATTTTGATTTTTTCTTTTTGTCTTTTAATTTTCTTCTTCTTGCTCCATGAAGACAAGTGAAAATTAATCTTTGGAAAACGATCCAAATGTAATGCTTTTGACTCACTTTAATTTCTTTGCTTCCACATTGTACCTAAAATTATATATGAATTAAATTGAGTATCTTAAGCATTTTCGTATCATTAATCACTAAGTGTAAATGATTAAATATATCAAAATTTAAACACGTATCACCTACCCAAAATCAATAAACAATTCTTATCTTCTTTAAAATCCAACACAACAAAATCAACAGGAATTATAAATTTATCCACTTTTACCATAATGTCTTCTACTATCCTAAGTGGCCTCTTGATGGATTGATCCACAAGTTAGATAAGCATGGATGTCTCAAGGGCATATTGACACACAAATACAGTTGGAAGGACAATCAGACGGTGACCTTAACGGAGAATTTCAGTTTAATCATCACAAGCACAATGCCTTCAAAACTACAGGAAGGGACTTTTAAGCATACACTCTAATGCCTCCACCAAAGATAAATTAATCTGAACTTTCTTGAACTTCTCCAAAAATTTGGAGAATTAAGTGTCGACTCAATGTTGTCTCACCCTCTACAGATAGGGAATCTTAAGCTTGTAGGGTGGTGGTGGTACATATGACTTCTCTTCTTGTTTCTTTTCCACATTTTCCTTTTTTTAACTCTCTTTTTAAACATTTGGTCCTCTAATTACTTGCCACTACTAAGTATGATTGCCTTGAAGTGTTGCTTGGTAAGCTTCCTGCATTCCTAGAAGAAAAAGCATTTGCAAGTTGACCTACCTGTACCTCCAAGTTATGGATGGATGAAGCGTGGTTCTTAGCAATCTAGTCAAACTTTGCCTCCATTCTCTTTCGACTCTTTTCTTGTATTCTTTGACCTTCCTCTTGGCTTGAGAACTTTAAACCTAATACATCCATTAACTTGTCCATTTTGTTCTCAAAAGATCCAATTCGATCTTACTGAAATCTAGTAGGTCTTTGTGTTCTCACTTGGCCACCTGTATTGTTAGTACTTCATAAAAAATTTGGGTGGTTTTTCCTCCTAAGATTTTAAGTGTTGGTGTATGGATTGTTTCCTCGTTATGGCTGACCCAAGTAATTTACTTGTTTTGTACCACTCACTCCCAACAAGAAGCATTCAGCTGTGCCATGATTATCTTGCCCATACAATTCACATTGTAACTACATGGTTTTGACTCTGGATGAAGAAGCTCCTTACATGTTGCTCAACTGCTGGTGAGGGCAGCAATCTATGCTTGTAAAGCTATCACTAAGTCAAGTGGAATCATTCCATTTTGCTCCTTAGACCCTTGTCTACACATTTCATTTGACCACATATAACTATTACTCGCCAATTCTTCCAAAAGGTCATGAGTTGCATCAGTGGTTTTCCTAATCAAAGACTGTCTTGTAACTACATATATTGTTCCCCTTATGCTTTGAGTTACACCACTGTAGAATGTCTGCAAAAGAAATTCCCTCAGAAGGTTGTGGTAGGGGCAACTCCTTTGTAATTCCTTAAATCTCTCCCAAGCTTCATACAATGACTCCCCATCACTTTGTTGAAAGTTCGTGATCTCTTTGATGATTTTTGTTGTCTTGGTCAAGGGAAAGTACTTAGCTAGGAAAGCTTGGTTAACTACTCCCAAGTAGTGATTTAGCTTATACTGAGTGAATTATACCATGCCTTTGCCCAATCCCTCAAGGTAAATGAAAACAATCGTACCCTTATAGCATTATCAGACAACCCATTAAACTTGAAGTTATCAAAAATCTCTAAGAAATTTACAAAATGGGCATTAGGATCTTCTTTGGATAGCCCATAAAACTGTATACTGCTCTGAAGTATATTGAGTAGTGTCGGCTTGATCTCAAAATTATTGGCTTGAATCGTTGGCCTTGTAACTCCTTAAGGAATGAAACCTAACCTTATAAAGTCCATCAATTTCCTCTCAGCTCTTCCTTGTTCTCCTTCTTCTGCCATATTCCTTTGTATTTTGTCTTGACATCTAGCTCTTCTTAGCTCTTTTTTGTGCCTTGTAATATCTGAAAACTCTTCTTCACTTAGCTCATTAGACCTTTTCGTGCTCATTGTCTTTATTCACCTGCAAAAGCATAAGGAAAAGTATCAAACACTCTTAAATCAAAGTCAACTAAACTAAACAAGATGCTAAATAAAACAATCCTTGACAATGGCACCAAAAACTTGTTGATTACAAAACTAATCACTAGTTTTAAGCTAAAAATTGTAAATATATAAGTATTACTTATAATAAAAAGTAGATATTGTTCCGCAAAGATTGTGCTTAGGCACCACTTAATTTAAGTTGCACTTTGTTTAATACTTAAATTTATATAATAAACTAAAAAGTAAACTAAATTAAACAAACTGGCAACAATTGAAAAAAATGTAACAATGGAAATCCGTCAGGAGAATTAATCAAGTTATGAGAGAGGGGATTTTACCTATCATTAATGATAATTTAGCCTTTTATGTGTTTATAGGGTGTCAGTTCTAGACGATCATAGGGTTGATTACTCTCTCTCGAGTTATAATCATTCCCTAAATTGTGAACTTTAACCGAATTATGGACTTGCAATCTCTCAATTCACAAATTACCCACAATTCTAATTAGTTCTAAAGCTTTCTAATAAACAATCGGGTCTCGCACAGGATCTCTCTCTATGGAATTACCAACTAGATTGATTAAGTGTTCAATTAGATCACTTAACTCTTGTTAATCCAATCAAATCATTTTTATCCGATTCACCCTCTCGATTTGTTACCAAAACATGCAAAAACATTGATCAATCATAACACCCAAATCAAGTAAACACAATTCAACTAGACTAACAACAATTATAAGCAAAATATGAAAGGTAAAGCTAGAACATCAGTAACAACTAAAAATCCATAACTATATAACCCATCTCAATCTTACACATTAATTGAACAAAAAAGTAAATAGGGAGGAAATGAAACTCAGTTTGGATGATTCAGGAAAGCAGCAATGTCTGTAGATCACCTATTCCGGGAAGCTTCAGCCTCAGAAGCCTCCTCTTTTTCCTATTCTTCTTTTCTCTCTCTTGTCTTTCTCTCTCTCTTTTTGGGTTTCCAAATGTAGGTAGAATGTAGGCTCCCCTCTAGTGTTCCATCATTATCCTTTTATAGTCTTTTCCAATTACTTAACCCTAGTGTCATTTCAGAGTTTGAAATGGCCCTAAAAAATTCGAATATGAAAATGACTCTGCATCTGTTTGCGTACAGGCCACGATCCTACCAGTTCATCTTCTTTCTATCACGATCGTGGCAGATTCCCTACGATCGTGGCCCCATGCTTATGTAACACCCCATTACCCTAGGGTACGCATCGGGAAAATTTCATGCATGCATGTTCAAACATTTCATGTGCAAGAATTTGAGTCATGCCTAAACAGTCTACTAGTCCCAAAAGATGCCAATCCATGCTCTGATACCACCTAAATGTAACACCCCATTACCCTAGGGTACGCATCGGGAAAATGTCATGCATGCATGTTCAAACATTTCGTGTGCAAGAATTCACTAATTATTATTCATATGCATATATGAATGCATGCATATGTCACTATACATTTATACACTCCTAAACATGGCAATTTACCAATATACCCTTCCTATTGGTGAGGGGATGTTATAGCTTAAGCTTTTTTTACCACAATCGTGGGATTGTTTTTTGGTTGAGTTCTCCTCTAAAACTCTTCTGAATGTCCTGAAACACTAATAAACTCATCACGACACCTCATATATATAATTGAAGCTCAAAAGCATATTCTCACCCAAAGAACACTTAAAACACAATTGTTTATGAACTAACACAATTCTTAACCTTAACACACACTAAACAATAAAATTAACCACTAAACACATATCAAATTACCTATAAAAATATAATGCAATCTACACCTATTAGTGCATAACTACAATTCTCTTAATATCTTAAAAGTGCATGACCTTGAATAAGTTCATTAGTAAGTGCACGATCATGCATCTCTTTTGTAACATCCCGTTTCCAGAGAACGGGTCGGACCAGAGAAACGGGTCCAAGAGTGTGGTAAATCGAGGCATCTCAT
>JAOQML010000008.1:23467965-23484572 GCA_027568935.1 Erythroxylum urbanii
ATTCATTTTGTATGTTTTCATTTAGTTTGATTTCCATTGTTGTTCTTTTATGTTTAATGTTAATTTAAGGTAAGAATTGATTTTTTTGTGTAGGAATGAAGATGGAACAACTTAGGGATTGAGCTAGAGATCAAAGAGGACAAGAGAATAAGATAATAGTAAACTCTCTGTTACCAATTCCTATGATTATCGAAATCATGCCAATTCCCATGATCGTGGGAATTATAATCCGAGACAATATACGGGGCTTTATTAAACATAGGATTTTTAGACTATTAAAAGAGAAATAAGCTTCCTTGGATAAAAAATAGACAAAATCCTTCTGTAGAAAACACCTCCTTAAGTGAAGAACACAAGTTTTTCTCCTTGAGGAAGGATTGAAGTCAAGGATTATCATCAAGATTGGAGAAAATGGCACATCAACATCCAAAATTCCAAATTTTGGCAAAGAAGAGAAGAAGCTCCTTTTATTCAATTTCCTATGTTTTTCTTTCTTTTAATCTTTGTAAGATGGATTATTTGTGTGTTGATGATGTTATGGATACCATGATTGGCTAATTTATTTTTAAGGATTCCTTTTAAACTATTTTGTTAAAACTCATATATTATTGAATTGAACGAAAGTGTCTTTGATGATTGTTGATTTTATTTGTTATCTTGTAATAAATCGAGAGAGTGAGTATGATTATTAGTGTAGGAATGTACAACGAGAGTTGGCAACCTACAAACTTGCAATCATCACGTCAATTGATTAGTTAGAAGAGAGATCTCTATGTAGGCTTGTACAACGAGAGTTGAAAACCTATAGACTTGCAATCATCACGTCAATTGATTAGTTAGAAGAGAGATCTCAGCCAATTCAATTGATCACCCATATGATAGTTAGATAACTAGTTAAGTTGGTAGAGGCATTGGGTAGGTTGAGAGATTGTTCAATTAATTCCTTTTAATTTGATTAGGGACAATTAATTATATCTTGAGAGAGGGTAATTAATACATTTGGAAATCTTAGGTGAGACACAATTCGATTAACAAAATAGGAGGGAGACAAAATAAGAAAAAAGTAATCTCTAGTCTTTAGATTCTTGAATTCCTATTTTTTTGCATTTTAGTGTTGCTTAGTGTTCTTTATTAGTCTTTTAATTTTAATTTAATTTTCTAGATTACTTGCATTAAACAATTTCATTTCTTAAACAAAGTTTTGTCTGAATTAAGTGGTGTCTAGACATTAATCCCTGTGAGATCGATATCTACTTTTTTAACTAAAAGTCACAACCTTAACACTTGCAGTTTTGGAGCATAAAATGAGTAGTTTGTGTTTCATAATTACACTCAACAAGGAGGGTGGTGCTTAGTTTTTATTCTTGATTTTAATTGGTGTTTTGTACATATTTGTTTGCAATTTATTTCTTGTCAGTTAATTTTTGTTCTTTTTACTTTTTTAAAAATATATAAATATTCATGGAAATAAGTAATTTTTTCTTTAAATCATATTCCCAATCTTATAACCATGTTTGGATGGATCAACCTAACTTTAGTTATGGAATGGGATAATCAACATAATTACTTCCATGATAGCATACAGAACATACAACAATTCTTGTTTGTACAAGAAGCTTTTTATTACAACTTAGGTCCATCTCTAGAAGAACTAGTTAATATTGTCACTGCTAACACTTTACAATTTCAGCAGGAGGAAAGACAATTTTGTTCTAGCTTCCAAGATTTGGAGTGGCAGTAAAACCCAGGTACACTTTTAGAAGAATAAGAAAATGTTGTTTCTTCTAATGCTTTGCAATTACAGCAATTCTTGGAGGACATGATACAATTCCATCAAGATACATCGTCAAAACTCTAGAACTTGCCAAGCCAGGTGGGTCAGTTGCCAAAAGCTGTTAACCACCTAGCATCATAAAGCCAACAGGAGCAACGATATAAAGCTAAAGTGTACCCAAGAAACGTTAGTGCAGAGGCCTTATAGAGTGATGAGCAGCTTGAGAATCTTTAGTGCACTTCTTAAGGAATTGTTTGTGTCGAAGAAGTGGAGAAAGAGCTCAAAGGAGAAAAGGCTATATCTTTTAACTTAGAGGTAAACACTGAGTTCCATTTTGTTTTTGAGAATGACTCTTCAGTTTTACCTAGTAGGTTAGAGGAATTAAACGAGGAATAAAAAGTTGAAGAGACATTCAAGATCTTTCTAGAGTACATGGACTCAGTAGAGATTAAGAATCTGAGGAAAGGCAAGATGCTAAATGGGAAGGATTATCAACTAAGCCCTATCTAAAAGAACCTCACGTAGAGGAACTGCATGCGCACCAGAAGATGATAATTTGGTCCCGTGAAGAGAAAACATGGAGTCGAGGCAGCGACCCTAAACAAAGGCACTTCTTGGGAGGAAACCTAATAGGAGTAAATTTCTTTTACTTTACTTTTTTGAACTAGTTAGATATGCAATGTGTTTTTATATTGGTTTGTTTCTTGCTTGTTTTAAGTTTTCAATCAAAATGAGAGAGAGAATAAAACAAACAATCAAACATTTTTCTTATTTTTCTATTGCTTC
Organism: Erythroxylum urbanii; assembly: GCA_027568935.1. Lineage (NCBI taxonomy): Eukaryota > Viridiplantae > Streptophyta > Magnoliopsida > Malpighiales > Erythroxylaceae > Erythroxylum > Erythroxylum urbanii. The sequence continues at coordinate 23,470,526 of JAOQML010000008.1, forward strand.
TAAGATTATATAGTCATGAGTAAAGAATGAATTGACTAAAGAATTTTATAGTAAGATTAACATGTACTTTTACTCTTGTGATTGGTCAATATATATTATCTTTAGAAGAGTAGAGACTAGTGGTAGAAAAACCCAGTGAGATTTTGAGCCTTAATAGACTAATACATCCATATCAGTCTCATTGTCTTTTAATAATGTGTGACGTTCATGACATGTACATCCTAACTTTACTTTGATTTTCTATTCAAGAGCACATTTTTATCATATGAATTACATGGAAATGATTTGCCATTCTTTTCTTTTCTCAACTACATTAGTTAAATAGCCTACCCTATTGACATAATTTCTCCTTTGTTAAGCCCCTTTAAGCTTTTTTTGCCTTTTCTTTGTGTATTAACCACATTATATGCTCTAATACTAATCAAATTTCCTTCCCAAGCCTTAAAGCTAGTTGAACATTTGTGATTGTTGAGTTTATGGATATACAAAAGTATAAGTGTGGGAGTGTACATATATGTGGGTTGGTTATACTGTTGGGATGTTATTTTATGTCTTATCATTGAAATTCCCATGTTAATTTAGTTTATTTTAATTTTTATGAGAGAAAAAAGAAAGAAAAGAGAAAAGCAAAGAAAAGAAAGAAAGAAAAAGAGAAAGAGAAAGAATGGAAATTTTTTTAAATAAATGTATTAAGGAGGAAGTGTATATCTGGTTTGCAAAGTTATTCATAATTAATCTTTCCTCCTAAAGTTATATTGAATGGGTTATTTGAGTACGTTTGATATGAGATAGATGTTGTCTTGGAAGGTTTACTCATTATAGTTTCAATGTAGCATTATCATCAATATCTATGAGTGATCCCTTTTGATTCATTATGCTTCATATGATTTATGTGTGTGAGCTTAATTGAGTTATGAAATGTAGTTGTTACAATAGTCATAGCTAGTGGTACCCAGTTTTGTATGAATGTTGACTTATGCACTTGATACCTTATTGAGTGTTATTTTTGTTTCACTAGCTTTGATGACTTTCATGCTACTTTATCTAAATACATCTCACCTTGCCCTTGCCCACATTACAACCTTGAAAAATCCTTTGATCCATGATTTTGCATATGAATCCTTGAGGTGAAGAAATAAAATGATATGCAAAGTTATGGAATGTCTTAATTGTGAATGGTGTTGAGTGTACCTGAGAATATATCTTCTTTAAATACATTTTCGAAGTCTATCATTAGATTGCTCAGTTTTTAAAGATATTAAATGTTGATTGATAATAAGTAGAAGCATTTAATGTTAAATTCTTTCTATAAATTTTGAAAGTCTTTCATCTTTGTTTATGATTATGTATTCTTGGAACATATAAGAAATGAGTCAATTTTTTCGAGTCTATGATCTTAATTTTGATATTTGCCCTAGGAAGGTCAATATCTAAGTGTGGGGGAAATTGATATATACTTAATTGATTATACATTTACTCCATTACACTTAGTAATTAATGATATGAAATTACTTAAGATACTCACTTTAGTTCATTTATGGTTTTAGGCACAATTCAGAAACAAAGGAGTTAAAGTGAGTCGAAAGCACTATATTTGGGTCATTTTTCAAACATTCATATTCACTTGTCTTTATGGAATAAGAATGAAGAAGATTAAAGCAAATAAAGACAATAAGTAGAAAAGAAAATGAAAACACAAAGAAGAAGAACCAAGGTAGCTCACAGCTAAGGATAGAAAGTCACTCACTTTATAGCATCAATGCAAGATATGACTTTAACGGACAGCAAAATTATGGAATATGATAGATGCAAGCTAGTTGCCAAGATATAAGGAAAAGGTATGTTAGGTAGTGTAACATCCCATCGTTCCATTATCAAGGTTAGATCCCTATGATATTGTACAAGAGAGTTTATTGAAAATTTAGAAATTGTATACAAGAGTTTGTTAAGAATTTAGAAGTACTTTTCGTGCATCACATGGCATACTCATACATGTGAATAATGTTGATACTGATTAAAATAATTGTACATGGATTCATTATTGACATTTTTCGGGTATAAGTGATTTTATTGCGATTAAAATGTAAATTGTGGATTATTTGCCTTAAAAATTGAATTGGTGTGTATTAGAATTGATTTAGCATTTTTGGTGACATTTTGGACATTTAGGAAATTTTTGCAAATTTGGGGTTTTGACAAGGAAAAATGTGGAAATAAGAGACAATTAGAAGTATGACATTTGGTAGCTTAAATGGAGGACATATGTTATAATGTAATGGTGACATCTGGCATTGCATAATGGAGCCACCTATTCACTTAGGAATTAAGTTTCTGCAGCTCTCTTGTTTGTCTTCACCAAATTCATCTACTCTTTCTTCTTGTTCAGACATCACCGAAACACTATGCTTGTTAACACTTATGTATTTGTCTTTTGATTAATTCATCAACGTTACACCTTTCAAATAATCACTTCACCCCATTTTCCATTTTCGGTTGTCTTTCTCCATACTTGCTTTCTCCACCGAAATCTCATTCTCTCACCTTATGGAATTTTGCTGAATCAAGTCAGTTATGTGTTGATTTCATGGGAAGCATTGAATGGCATTTTGATGATGAGTAAATTAAGCTTGAGGATAATGATTAAGGAATTGAGTTTTGTTTTTGGGTTGTGATTATTCATGAATTTTTGAATTGTGGATAGAGAATAGTGAAATAAATTTAAGTTATACTGAAGAAATCATCAACTTGAAACAATATAGAAATGATAGAACATGTGTTGTTTAATGTTTAAAGTGGATAAAATGTGTACTGAATTAATGAAGAACTGTGGATAAATTTATCTACAACTTTCATGAAAAGTCAAGTTCCATGAATAAATTGTATTAATCTAGGAAAAATTGACTAAAGTGATCATAAGAAAAATTGTAGTTCGTCCTTATTAGCTTTCCAACAACATATCACATGTAATTTTTGGACTCCGGACGAAAGAGATATGACTTTTACACGATAACATAACTAGTGCAGGCATAGGCTACGGCACTATCCCTGACAGAAATTTGTGTCCTATTTTTAATGATTAAACTATATTGATGTATGCTAAATCAGATAAAGTTGTCTTCATAAAAGTTGTCGTTTATCCTCTTAGCCTTATAATGGTATAAATTTTGCAATTTGTGGATATCAGAATTTAAAGATTTGAGTTTTACAAGTTTGAGTGCACATTAGGCACTAACCTTTCAGCCATGGGAATGCACGATCAAGCATAAGCATGATTATGCATGCATAAGCACGATCATGCACTAACCTTTCATCCATGGGAATGCACGATCGTGCATAAGCATGATCGTGCACTCATCTTTGTGCACGATCGTGCACTAGCCCTTCATATAGTTGTGCACAATCTGTAGTATTTTAGGTTAACTTAAGGAATAATGAACCAAATTGAATTATTTTTATTTTGTTTGAAACTTAAGACATAGAGAAACATTTGTTTAGAAGAACTTATTGCTTAAAAATGTCATTTTCTAGGTCATAATAGTCATCCAAATCTGACCAAAAATCTACTTAAGAAAATCTGGAAAAAAGTGCAAGATAAGGATCATGGGCGGTGACTTTTTTTCATGAAAATGTTTTGATGATACAATGTTTGAACTAGCTAATGCTAGGGTATTTCCATATGAGGTATTAAGGTTTAAATAAGAGCTTAAATGAATTTAATCGATGTTGAATGAAAGGATTAAGGTGAGTAAAGTGTATTTTGGGAGTAAAGAATGCTTGGAAGGTGTTGTAAATTATTTATAAAGTGTATTAAAGAAAAATACCCGAGAATTTGCCATTGAACATGAATAATACATGATACATTTATAAATGTGCTTATTCATCTAAATGTGCAATGTAGTAAGGTGAAAATGAGTGCGATTGCATATAGAAGAGCACGTTGAGTGACCGCTTCCAAATATTACCAAGACTTCAAAGTAATAAGCTAAAAGCAGCAATTGTGAGTAACCTAAGATGGTCTCACCTTAATTTTTTGTTTAATTATGAATTGAATTGATATGTGATGTATGTGTACTGATTTCTGTACAAAAAATGTCTGAGGCGATTGATGCATGAATAACACATTGGAAGTGTTCCTTGAATGTGAATGTGATTAAATAAATGTTTTCTCAACTTATATGTTGAATACTGGACCAAGTCCGATGACCAATGTGAATGAGAAAGTGAATGCGAATGTAATGGCTGAATATGATGATTGAATATGTGTAATGTATTTTATTCCATGAATGCATGAAATATAAAGGCAATTGTGACCGGAGTCGCTAGTAAAAAAGAGCTTAAAGCTCAAACATAAATGGTAAGAGCCTATGGCTCCATATGTATATTGACCCCTGTATCTCTAATAGATAAGGGACAGTATGAATGAGCTCGGTATCAACAACAAATACAGGACAGTGAAAAAGACACTAAGTCGCAACAACATAATAAATGAATTTGAGTCTTATAAATATTGCATACACATATGATATAAAAAAATTGAGCGATTGCAATGTTTTGAGAACTTGTCTTATATGAAATATGTGAAAGCTTATCAATTAATATGTTCTGCGTGATGGAAATGAAATGATGGATTGTGTGAAATTTTGAAATGTGATAATTATGAAAAAAGTGTTTCATGATATTACTTGATGATAATCAATATGATGTGAATTATATGATAATATGAATTGTTGTATTGCATGACAAGAGTTAACCATCGAGGATGGTTACTCAACTGAGTTCACAAAACTCAACCAAATTGTAACATTGATATTTTCAGGTTTGAGAGAGCAACGAGTTAACTTATAAGACTACTTATAAGAGATTTTGTACAACTTTTGGATAGAAAATATGACTCAAAGGTAGGTCAGTTGGGACTAAAGGAATAGTCTTAATTTTTGTTAATTCCTCATAATGTAGCATACTTTGTAGATAGAGTTGTTGACTCTGATAGGATGTTATTGGATAAACATTGATGATGGGTATAATTTTACATTGTAAATTAGGATTTATGAAATGAAATGAGGAAATTTTGGGATTTTAAACATTATGTTAGTTATGATTTAATTATGATGCCATACAATGTAGTGAAAATGAAATAGTTAGCACACCATTTCTGACGGGCATGTGCACGTTCATCCAAGGGGTATACGGACATGTATCAAATGGGAGTGGGGTGTTATAGTTGGTGGTATCAGAGCATAGTTGGCATCCAAAGAGAAATATAGGAATGTTAGGCATGAAATCTTGTGAGAATTGCGGATAGTAATTAAAGTTCTTGTTTATTATAGGTCATCTGCCATAGGTAATCAAGTGGAACAATCAGCTGACCTAGGATTAGAAAGAGCCAGTAGAGATTCATCTGTGTCTCGATATGAAGGAATGCTTCCAAGAATTCCTGAGAAAAGGGAAAAGAGGTACGATAAACTGCGAAAGTAAGGGGCTGTAGACTTCTACGAAAGTACAGACCCTACAGAGGCCGAGGGATGGCTAGAGAGAACATAAAGAGTCTTTGACCAGATAGATTGTGAGTCAGATGAGAGGTTCGACTATGCTGTTTCTCTATTGCAAGGCTCAGCTTACCAGTGGTGGAAAACTATTTTAGGCAATACCATCAGGCCTTGTAGTTTGAGATGGGAAGAATTCCTAAGGGTCTTCAAGGAGAATTATTTGCCCAAGATCTACATGGACAGAAAGATGAAAGAATTTTTAGATCTGAAGCAGGGCAGTTTGTCTATGGTAGAGTATGAGGTTAAGTTAAATGAGTTAATGGGATATGTTATTGCTTTGATTCTTACTGAGGAAGACAAGTGCAGAAGATTTAAAAACGGACTGAACATGGAGATCTGGACAAGGTTAGCCATTTCTAACCTGGGTAGTTTTACGGAACTACAAGCTACCTCGATCCACATTGAGTAGTTATTGAAGGATAATCAGTCTGAGTATAGATCAGAGTATAGAAAGAAGAGGCCTAGTAAATCTCAGGGTGATTTTGGCAAAAGGTTCAGCAAGCATCAGAACCGAGCTTTCAGACCACCAACTGGATCAAGACAATTGGGGTTTAGATAAATGGGTAGTTTTTTTCAATCTAGAAATAGCAAAGGTGCGATATCGGGTCAGTTTTTAACTCGTGAGCATTGTAGGAAGAAACACAGTGTTGAATGCTGGAAGTTGACAAGAGCCTGCCTTCGATGCGGCTCATTTGATCATCAGATCAGGGGCTGTTATGATATGCTTGGAGCACAGTCTGTCTAGTAGGAGAGGAAGTACGGTGACAGAAACTACGATTGAAGAAAGCCGAGTTAGTGGATCTAGACAGAGAGGCCATAGTAGAGGCAGAATGAGTTTTGGGAGTGCTACTGGTAGGACTGAGGTGCGGAGCAGTCAACTGTAGTCTTATGCCTGTGTTTATGCACTTGGAACTTTTGAGGCTTTTGCATTACTAGATACTGGATCTACGCATTCCTTTATTGATCCACATATGGCATCTAGGTTGCATTGTGATAGAGAGTTATTGAGATGTGGATTAGAGGTGAGTACATCGATAGGTAGTACCATCGTGATAGGGGAAGTCTGCAAGAGGTGTTTGATTCGAATTAATCAAGCAGAGTCAGAGGCAGATTTGATTCTGTTACCGCTAAAGGAAATCAATGTTATCCTAGATATGGATTGGCTCACTACTAATAGGGCCATCATGAATTTTATACCAAAGAGGTAATATTTGAATTTGCTAATCAGCCGAGAGCAGTGTTTAGAGGTATTAGCCAAGCAGTGCCAGCTAGGATAATCTCATTTATGAATTCCTATGGTTAGGGAATTCCTGGATGTGCTTCCTGTAAAGTTACTTGGCTTACCTCCAGATCGGGGCACAGAATTCACAATTGATCTAGTTCCAAGTGTTGCTCCTATATCTATTCCCCCATATAGGATCGCACCTATGGAACTGAAGGAGTTGAAGAGTTATAGGAGTTGCTAGATAAGGGATTTATTAGACCCAGTGTGTCAACCTGGGGAGCTCCAGTCTTATTTATGAAGAAGAAAGATGGAACATTGAGACTGTGCATCGATTATAGGCAGCTGAATCATGTCACAATAAAGAATAAGTACTCGTTGCCTAGAATCGATGATTTGATTGATTAGTTGTAGGGAACTCAAGTGTTCACTAAGTTGGATTTGAGGTTTGGGTATTATCATCTGAAGATAGCAGAGGCTTATGTATCGAAGAGTGCTTTCAGGAGCAGATATAGACATTATGAGTTTTTAGTAATACTGTTTGGGTTAACTAATGCCCCAACTGCATTTATGGCATTGATGAATAAAGTGTTTCAGCCCTACCTAAATCGCTTTGTGATAATATTTATCGATGACATTTTTGTGTATTCAAAGAGTAGAGAAGAGCATGCTGAGAACTTGAGAGTGATACTACAAATTATGATGGAGAAATGACTATATGCCAAATTCAGTAAATGTGAGTTTTGGATGAGTCAAGTAGAGTTAAATGGGCAAGGTATTCAAGTGGATCCAATGATGATAGAGGTAGTAATGAAATAGAAGGCACTAAAGAATATGTTGAAATCTAGAATTTTTTAGGATTAGCAAGATATTACCGGAGGTTTGTCGAGAGGTTTTCTTTGATCTCAGCCCCTCTGCCTAAACTTTTGAGGAAGAATGTGGTCTTTAGATGGAATGATGTGTGTCAAAGAAGGTTTGAAGAACTGAAACATCGGTTGACTGTAGCGTCAGTATTGACTATTCCATTAGGAACTGGTGGTTATGTAATATATAGTGATGCTTCGCATCAAGGATTAGGATGTATGTTGATGCAACATGGCAAGGTGATAGCCTATGCATCGAGACAATTAAGGTCTCACGAGATGAACTATCTGGTACATGATTTAGAGATTACGGTAGTAATCTTTGCTTTAAAGATATGAAGAGACATTCTAGATATACACTGATCATAAGAGCTTGAGATATTTGCTAAGTCAGAAGGAGTTGAACATGAGACAGAGAAGATGGACTGAGTTGTTAAAGGATTATGATTGTATGATTGAATATCATCTGGGAAAAGTCGAATAGTAGTGTAGCTCAGATTCAGTTATTGAGGTTACTAAGCTTGATTCAATTGAGAGCATTGAATATGGAATTGAATCTAGAGCATAATGAAATATTGATAGCCATACTAAAGTTGAGACTGATGTTGCATGATAAGATTGGAAGAGTGCAAAGTAAAGATCCTGAAATGGTGAAATTGATTAAGAAAATTAAGATGAATCCAAATTCTAAATTTGAATTGAGAGATGAAAAATTGTGGTTAAAATAGAGATTGCGTATGCCTAATGTGGATGAATTGGGCTAGGGATGAAGAAATAAGTAGCAGATTATATAGCCAAGTGTTTCAATTATCAACAAATTAAGGCTGAACAACAGGCTCCAGTTAGGAAGCTTCATTCGTTACCTATTATGGAGTGGAAATGAGAACGAATCACATTGGATTTCATTATGGGATTGCCTAAAACTCCAAAACAAAATGATGTTATATGGGTTATAGTGGACCGATAGATTAAGTCGGACCATTTCTTACTAATGAGAGAGAATAGCTCACTAGACTAATTTGCATAGAGGAATGTGAATGAGATAGTTAGACTATATGGGGTACCGGTGTTTATAGTATTAAACAGGGATCCCAAATTTACTTCGAGATTTTGGAAGAGTCTACAGTCAGCTATGGATACGAAATTGAACTTCAGTACTGCTTTTCATCCTTAAATAGATGGGCAGATTAAGAGGATAACCACTACCATAGTAGTATCGGTATGGCACCTTGTGAGGCATTGTAAGGCAGAAAATGTCGATCGCCTTTATATTGGGATGAGGAAGGTTTAAGAATGATTGAAGGTCCAGAATTGATACAAGATATTATGGATAAGGTGAAATTGATCTGAATCCGAATAAAAGCAGCACAAGATAGAAAAAGAGTTATGTAGATCAACACAGAAAGGATATGGAATATAGTGTAAGAGGCAAAGTGTTTCTGAGAGTCTCTCCTTGTCAAGGAGTGTTGAGATTTTGCAAGAAAGGCAAGTTAAGCCCTAGGTATGTCCTTATGAGATTATTGAGAGGGTAGAACAATTGGTGTATAGATTAGACTTATTGAGTGAAATATCTCAGATACATAATGTATTCCACCTGAGTATGCTCAGGAGATATAGGTCAGATCTAATGCATGTATTACCGGCTCAAGAGATTGAAGTTAATAGTAATCTGAGTTATGTTGAGGAGCTAATCAAACTAGTGGGATATCAGACAAAACAATTGAGGAATCAGGTAATTCCATTGGTGAAAGTCCTGCGAAAAAATCACTCGAGTAAGGAAGCAACTTGGGAAACAGAGGAGCATATCAGAAAGCAATATCCCCACCTGTTTCATCAATCACGTAAGAATTTTGCAGACAAAATTGCTTAAGGAGGAAAGAATTGTAACATCCCATTATTCCATGATCAGGGTTAGAACCTTACGATAGTGTACACGAGAGTTTATTGAGAATTTAGAAGTACATTTTGTGCATCATATGGCATACTCATACACATGAATAATGTTGATACTCATTAAAATAATTGTACATGCATTCATTATTGACATTTTCCGGGCATAAATGATTTTAATGCGATTAAAATGTAAAATGTGGATTATTTGCCTTGAAAATTGAATTGGTGTGTTAGAATTAACTTAGCATTTCTGGTGACATTTTGGATGTTTCAAAAATTTCTGCAAATTTAGGGTTTTTAGACTAGGAGAGATGTGAAAATAAGAGACAATTAAAAGTATGACATTTTGGTAGCTTAAATGGAGGACACATGTTATAAATGCAATGGTGACATATGGCATTGCATAATGGAGCCACCTACTCACTAAGGAATTACATTTCTGCAGCTCTCTTGTTTGTCTTCACCAAAATCATCTACTCTTTCTTCTTGTTCAGCCATTACCGAAACATCATGCTTGTTCACTCTTGTGTATTTGGCTTTTCATTAATTCATCAACGTTACACCTTGCAAAATAATCACTTCAGCCCATTTTCCATTTTGGGTTATCTCTCTCCATCCTTGCTTTCTCCACCGAAATATCATTCTCTCATCTTCTAGAATTTTGCTAAATCAAGTAAGTTATGCGTTGATTTCATGGGTAGCGTTAAATAAAATTTTGATGATGAGTAAACTGAGCTTGAGGAGAATGATCAAGGAACTGAGTTTTGTTTGTGTTAACGTGGGTGGTATTAATAAAGACATTCTATTGTCATGCTTGTGAGTTGATGCATGCGTGAGTTGTTAGTAAGAATCAATTTTGGTGATACAAGCAAAGAAAAAATGTGCAGAAAGTGTGATAAAAGATTGTGATAACTGGAGATACATGAAGATTAGTGAAGTGTAGAAAATGTGATATAGAAAAGTATGAAAATAGGTTCTGTTTTTGGGTTGTGACTATTCATGAATTTTTGAATTGTGGATAGAGAATACTGAATTGAAATTGAGGTATACTGAAGAAATCATCAATTTGAAATGATAGAGAAATGATAGAATATGTATTGTTTGATGTTTGCAGTGGATGAAATGTGTACTGAATTAATGAAGAACTGTGGTTAGAAACTAGACACATACTGGATACATTTATCTACGACTTTCATGAAAAGTCGACTTCCATGAATAAAATTTATTAATCTAGGCAAAATTGGACAAAGTAGTCTTCAAAACAATTGTAGTTCATCTTTTTAGCTTTCCAACAGCATATTACATGTAATTTTTAGACTCCAAACAAAAGAGATATGGCCTTTACACGATAACATCACTGGTGCTGGCATAGGCTACAGCACTATCCCTGATAGAAATTTGTGTTCTATTTTCAATGATTAAACTGTATTGATGTAGGGCGAATCAGACAAAGTTGTCTTCATCAAAGTTTTAGCTTATCCTCTTAGCTTTCTAATGGTATAAAGTTTATAACTTTTGGATATCAAAATTAAGAGATATGAGAAGTTTGAGTGCACATCAGGCACAAACGTGCACAAGCACGATCATGCACTAACCTTTCAATCATGCACGATCCTACACTAACCTTTCAGCCATGGAAATCCACGATCATGCACAAGCACGATCGTCCACTCATCCTTCAATTATGGAAGTGCACGATCGTGCACTAGCCCATCACAAAATTGTGCACAGTCTGTAGTATTTTAGGCATAACTCATGGAATAATGAACCAAATTGAATGATTTTTGTTTCTTTTAAAATTTAAGACATAGAGGAACATTTGTTTAGAAGAACTTATTGTCTAAAAAAGTCATTTTATAGGTCAAAATAGCTATACAAATCTGACCCAAAATCTGCCTGAAAAAGCCTGGAGAAAAGTGCAGGAAAAGGATCGTAGGCAGTGATTTTTTTTCATAAAAATGTTTTAATGATACAATGTTTAAACCAGATAATGTTAGGGTATTTTCATATGAGGTATTAAGGTTTAAATAAGAGCTTAATTGAATTTAGTCGATGTTGAATGAAAGGATTAAGGTGAGTAAAGTGAATTTTGGAGTAAAGAATGCTTGGAAGGTATTATAAATTGTTTATAAAGTGTATTAAAGAAGCATAACCAAGAATTTGTCATTGAACATGCATAATACATGATAAATTTATAAATGTGCTTATTCATCTAAATATGCAATATAGTATCATGAAAATGTATGTGATTGTATATAGAAGAGGACATTGAGCGACTCAAAGCAATAAGCTAAAGGGAACAATTGTGAGTAACCTAAGATGGTCTCACCCTAATTGTTTGTTTGATTCTGAATTGAATTGATATTTGATGTATTTTTATTGATTTATGGACAAAAAATGCCCAAGGCGTTTGATGAATGAATAACACATTGGAAGTGTTCCTTGAGTATGAATGTGATTGAATAAATGTTTTATCAACTTATATGTTGAATGCCGGACCAAGTCTGATGAATAGTGTGAATAAGAAAGTGAATGCGAATGTAATGGCTAAATATGATGATTGAATATATGTAATGCATTTTATTCCATGAAAGCATGAAATATAAAGGCAGTTGTGACCGAAGTCACCACTGAAACAGAGCTTAAAGCTTAAACATCTGTGGTAAGAGCCTACAGCTCAATATGTATAATGAGCCCTGTATCCTCAATGGATAAAGGACAGTATAAATGAGCTCGATATCCACAACGGATATGGGACAGTAAAAAAGGTAGTTAGTCACAACAACGTAATAAATGAACTTGAGTCTCATAAACATTGCATACACATATAATATGAATAAATTAAGTGATTACAATGTTTTGAGAAATTGTCTTGTATGAAATATGTTCAAGCTTATCGATGAATATGTTCTACAAGATCGCAATGAAATGATGGATTGTGTGGAATTTTGAAATGTGATAATTGTGAACAAAGTGTTTCGTGATTTTACTTGATGATAATCGATATTATGTGAATTATATGATAACATGAATTGTTGTATTGCATGACAAAAGTGAACCGTCGAGGATGGTTACTCAATTAAGTTTACAAAACTTAACCAAATTGCAACGTTGATATTTTCAGGTTCGAGAGAGCGACGACTTAGCTTCTAAGACTACCTAAAAGAGATTTTGTACAATTTTTTGATAGAAGACATGGCTCAAAGTTTGGTCAGCTGGGACTGAAGGATTAGTCTTAATTTTTGTTAATTCCTCATGTATGTAGCATACTTTATAGACAAAAGTTATGGACTTTGATAGGTTGTTATTGGATAAACATGGATGATGGATATAATGCTACATTGTAAATTAGGGTTTATAAAATAAAATGAGGAAATTTCGGGATTTTAAACATTGTGTTAGTTATGATTTATTATGATGTCATGCAATATAGTGAAAATGAAATTATTAGCACACCATTTATGTTAGGCATGTGCATGTTTGTCTAAGGGATATACGGACATATGTCAGATGGGAGTGAGGTGTTACAGATAAACAACAAACCGAAGTAGAGGTGGCAATAAGTGAAGAACCGAGAGGATTGTTGGTTAGATAATAAAACAAATGCAATTGGAGGGCTGGAGAATTACTAATGGTTGTTGGAAAAGCTACATAACTGTGAGTGTACATGGATTTACGCCTATACAAGGTCACTAGTTATTGCTCCACTTAGTGTTTAAGGTGTAAAAAAGACTTGTGTGTCACATAAAAGAGGGACAGTTGTTAAAGTAGAATCAAGGAGAGTGTGTAACCAAACCAAAGAAAAAAGAGCATCACTCATGGCTAACGAATCCACACCACTTTCATCATTTTTCATATGTTTTCTGTAATTTGTTTTCATTAGGACCAACCCTCCCCCTATTACCTAAACATCGTTTAATTTCATTTAAAATCTTTACACACACTCTCTATGGGATAGATGATAGGCATTTAACTATCCTACTTGTTTTCCTAAGCACCGCAAGTACACAGGTCGTCTTGTAATATGCTTGGTATCAAATCCCACAGGAATTGTGTAGTCATCTTAATACTTTAAAATAAAAAATTTTTGAGCAATTAATTAATGAACAATTAAAACAATCAAAGTAGCAATTGGGAGAAAAATCACAAAATTAAGGTTGCTAAAAATAAAAGGAATCGATGCTAAAATTGGAAAATGAAATTGTTAAAGTTAGGATTACCCTTACTACCTCATGCAATCTTTCAAAATTTGTCAATATGATCGTGTTTAGTCCAAAGTATTTTCTAACGTCTTATCCCTTTCTCTCTCAATACTTGGAATGAATAATCCCAAAATAATGATTAAAATCCAGAATGTGATCTCTCAACCTCCCTTCTTAAACTAAATGTTAATTAGATTTTATTACCATTTTTGACAGCTATATCACATCCCATATCTCTATGTAAATGATGAAGTAACTTGATAGATGGAATGTCCTACATGAATGCCCACTCTTATGGTACACTCAAAACATATTTCTCAC
>JAOQML010000008.1:23515540-23549378 GCA_027568935.1 Erythroxylum urbanii
GCTGAGTGGCCAAGGCGCTGTTGCTTTAATGGGCCAGAGGAGAGCACGAGGTCTGGGGCTTGGGAGGAGGGGCCAGAGGAGATCACATGGGCTGGGGCCTTAGAGGAGGGGTTTGGTGTTTGGCCCAGGGGAGAGGGGGGGGAGCGGGACGGCAACGTTTTGGGTCCTGGGTGAGGCAACCCTTGTGGACCTTTAAACGACGTCCTTTTGCCTTTGGACGACGCGTTGTGCTGCAGCCTCGGTTTCATTTGAGGCTTCATCTGCTGTCGCTGGTGTGCGTGGTGAGGAGGTGCCTCGGGAGCTGGAGAGATAGTTGTTGTAAACTCTAACGGCTCGATCCTAAGCAGGGCCGCAAACCGCGAGCCTTGGATATCCACATGAGGGGCAGTCGAAGACATATGCTGTCGGAGTGTGGAAGGAGCGGGAGGAGATTGACGCACATGCCGCTGAACTTGCATCCACGGCCCGAGTTCGAGTTGGCTAGGTTCGCCGAAGGAAGACGCAATGAGGCCGGTGAGGGGATCGGGGGTTGGAGTGTCCACAGAGGGTGACGCAGGGGTGGTTGGTAGGGGGTGGGTTGACAGAGGAGGTCCTTCGGTTAGTGGTGCAGGGTTGGGAGTGCCAGTAGCCTTCGCAGGACAGGAAGAGCTTCCATGGTCGACGAGATCACAAGAAAAACAGATCTAAGGGAGACCCTCATAAGCCGCCTTCATGAGTTCTCCGTCAAGTTCCACCGCTGATCGGAGCGGAGCGTGGAGATCAATCTCCACCGCAACCCTAGCGAACTTACCACGGTGAGTATTCTGAGTGGTTTGATCGATTTTGATTGTTTTGCCAATCAAATTACCTAGTGTCATCAGGATGGACGGATGGTACCTGGCCACCGATAATTTAGGGAATCTGATCCAGGTTACCACATGCAAGACTTGCCCTGAAGATGGTCGAAAGTCAGGCAACCAAGGTTGCACTGAGAGTGCATGGCCAGCGATGACCCACGGTCCCTACATGAGTGTACAAAGATAATCCTCCTCTTCCACTAATTTAACCAGGTAAAAGTCATTATCAAGGTCCACCAATTTCAGGGGGCCTTTAGGTTTCCATAGGGAAGAGATTCTGGATTTGAGTAGATTGAAACCAATTTTGTGACCAAGTAATTTGATGATGACTGTGTTAGCCCAGGCTTGATCGAGTTTCCCTTTGAATGTTGGAGATAGGACGATGCCCAGTCCGTAAGTGCCTTGGACAATGGAGATATCTCCTTCAAAAATTTCAATTGCTTCCTCTATGGGCCAGTCTAATTCGCTAGCTCCAGAACCAGTGTCTACCTGATTAGAAACTACCACATTATAGCTGAAAAGCTTGCTTGGGATCAAGGATGCAGTAGAAGGGGGGTCCTCTTCCCTTTCCCTTAGTCTGACTTTCTTAGCAGCATGTTGGGCAGATTCTGTAGAATTGCCAGCTGCCATTAATCACCAGAGTGGTGTGTGGAAATGTTGAACTTAGTAGTGCCAATGTAGTAGATGAACAGTAAAATTTCAGTAAAATTGACTTTTAACAAACAGATAACAGGCAAGAAAGGTTAAAGGAACAATAGCAAGGATTTTAGAGAGATGTTAGAGCCTCTCTCTCTCTTTTTTGTCAACGGTCATTGTTTTTCAATATAACTACTTTGTTATATCTTTACTCATCACGTCTCTAAATAACTTGTTTGTGCTATTGGAGCATTGCAACTTCATAACTGTCGTAAGGGTTTTTAAAAATTGATATTTTAATATATTTTTATGTATACTTTCTTTTTTACTTAAGCCTATTTATTTTGATAAAATATTTGTATTAAATTTTTATGCGAATCACTTTCACGTTTCAACATGAAAGATTTAATTAAGTTCTAATAGAGTTGTGATAGTTCAATTGTCTCGTGAAAATTATAAAAAACAACTCATGGCCCAACAAAGACCCTCATG
Organism: Erythroxylum urbanii; assembly: GCA_027568935.1. Taxonomy (NCBI): domain Eukaryota; kingdom Viridiplantae; phylum Streptophyta; class Magnoliopsida; order Malpighiales; family Erythroxylaceae; genus Erythroxylum; species Erythroxylum urbanii. Next base: position 23,517,505 of record JAOQML010000008.1, read on the forward strand.
GCTAAAACAGTTAATGAGTGGCAAGAGAGAATCGAAATCTCATGTTCTTAGCAGGCCACTAGGCTCAAATGACAAAATTCTATATTACAATTGGGTTAAGGCCCAGAGTTGTTAATTGTATCATCGCTATTTAGGATGTGTATTAATATGAATGTTTATCCTATGGTTATGGATGATGGACGTCATGCAATGCAGTACATAGCGCAGTATCCAACCCAACGATCTTCTTCCTCTCAAACTGCTTTCCTGTTTTTTGTGGTCCTTGGATCTAGGTTGTTTGTACTCTATTTGGTGTCAGGGCAGATACAATCTACTACAGCTCACTTTTGCACGTGTCTTTCTGTGGTGGCTATTTCCCGAGGGGCCTTTCTGTCTTCTCACATCTCCAAACTCACTGGCTATGGCTTCAGTTTTCCCATCCCGTCACTTTCACTAGTACTTCTTTTTGGTCGCGCCACGGTGTATCCACAAAAGCCTCGCCACCCGACCCGATAGGAACGTTCCGCGTTTATTCATACCGCTGCATTGGTCCCAACTCCGCCAACGTCACCTAAAAGCTAATGCTTTGACAAGGAGATCTTTCCTCTGACAAATTGCCACGTGGATTGTGGCTTCACTGATTTAAAACAAGTCCACCCTGGGCTGATGACCAGAAGAAGATCTTTGAGTCTGACTCTGAGAGAGAAGATCTGAGAGGACGGAGACTTGGATCTGGTGGCGGAGCTCCAATCTTGAAGACTGACCGTTTATTCCTCCAAATCAATCGACCCATATCAACCATTCACCATTCCTCGTTGTAATTGTAAACCCTCCTCTCCTCTCCTCTCCTCTCCTTTCCCAGAAAACATACGGAGATAAAAAGCAAAGTTTAGACCTTTTGCCCAAACACCAGAACAAAAATGACGTATTTAGCTCTCACTTCAGCCACTTCGTGCTCCTTAGCCTTCAACTCACAACCACCCCTTAAATCTCGCACGCTTCCCCAGCCAAGAATCAGATCCTCTGCTGCACGCTTCTCTTCACCACTCAACCTTCCTAAAATCACCGCCGCCGCACGCACTTCCCTCAAGTACCCTTCATTTTCTACCCTCAGTTCTATCAATCCACGTCGTAAGGTTTCAAACTTTACCGTCAAAGCATCGTCTGCGGCGACTCCGACCACCATAACCCCTGCTCCACAGCCATGGCAAGGTGCAGCCATGAAGCCACTGTTAGCCACCGTAGCGACTGGTGTAATTCTCTGGTTCTTTCCGGTCCCAAGTGGAGTATCGAAGCCCGCATGGCAGCTCCTCGCCATATTTCTCGCTACGATCGTCGGTATCATAACTCAGCCTTTGCCTCTCGGCGCCGTTGCTTTGATGGGTTTGGGAGCGTCAGTTCTCACGAAAACCCTCACTTTCTCCGCCGCATTCTCCGCTTTCGCAGACCCTATCCCGTGGCTGATTGCTCTCGCTTTCTTCTTCGCTCGTGGGTTCATAAAGACTGGACTTGGGAACAGAATTGCTTACCAGTTTGTGTCCTTGTTTGGATCTTCTTCACTGGGGCTGGGTTACAGTCTCGTGTTTAGTGAAGCTTTATTGGCTCCTGCCATTCCTTCTGTTTCTGCTAGAGCTGGAGGTATTTTCTTGCCGTTAGTGAAGTCTCTTTGTGTGGCTTGTGGCAGCAATGTTGGTGATGGTACAGAGAACAAGTTGGGGTCTTGGTTGATGCTTACTTGCTTTCAAACTTCCGTTATTTCGTCGTCCATGTTCTTGACTGCTATGGCTGCGAACCCTTTGAGTGCGAATTTGACATTTAATACAATTAAGCAGACGATTGGGTGGACTGACTGGGCCAAGGCTGCGATTGTTCCTGGATTGGTTTCGTTGATCGTTGTGCCTTTGCTCTTGTATATAATCTATCCACCAACGGTGAAAAGTAGCCCCGACGCACCTAAGTTGGCAAGGGAGAGGTTGGAGAAAATGGGTCCAATGACGACGAATGAGATCATTATGTCTTTCACTCTGCTTCTAACGGTATATATTTCTTTTTCCTTATTGCGTTCTGTAAGCATTTCCTATTGTATCTCAATGACGTTATGATAGTGCCAGTGAGAATTTATTATTGTTAGTAGTCCGAGAATTCTATCTTAGCAGCTATAGTAGCTATCGGTTGTTATTATGCTGGATTTTTGGATTTCACTTCACAATCTAGGGATAGTAAGCACTTAACCTTGGTGATCATTGTCAAGAAATGTTTGATTCTGTTTCTTGAAGTCTGTTGCGTTATTCTGTCCTAAAGTTGTGGCATTTTATGGTTTTCATATTGTTTCGGCCAAAGCCTTTAAGAGTATCATCTACCAAAAAGACCAGAAACAGAACAGGTAGAAGTAGCAACTGAAAATCTCTTTCGATTTATAGCATTTATAAGATCCAATTTGTGGTGAAATTTTCTTTTGTGAAAACTTTAGATTGATGGGTTTTCTACTTCTAGGTTGTTCTGGTGTGTATTTGGATAATGCAAGATCAAATCATATCTTGCGGATGCATTTTGTTTACTGTAATTTTTATGACCTTGTCTCCATTAATAGGTGGGGCTCTGGGTTTTTGGAAGTGTGTTAAATGTGGATGCTGTTACGGCAGCCATACTAGGATTATCAATTCTCCTGTTCACTGGCGTGGTTACATGGAAGGAGTGCTTGTCCGAAGCAGTTGCCTGGGATACCCTTACCTGGTTTGCTGCCCTGATTGCCATGGCCGGCTATCTTAACAAATACGGTCTTATCTCCTGGTTCAGCCAAACTGTAGTTAAGGTTTGTCTTTGACACTTGATTCTTGTGAGGAATGTTTAATCTTTCATTAAAAACTTGAGATCAATTCACATGTCATGTGTCGTGTCAACAGTTTGTTGGTGGACTGGGACTTTCATGGCAGCTATCCTTTGGCATCTTGGTGCTTCTGTACTTCTACTCTCATTACTTCTTTGCCAGTGGAGCAGCTCATATAGGTGCCATGTTTACAGCCTTCTTGTCAGTGGCAAGTGCTTTGGGTACTCCTCCATATTTTGGGGCAGTAGTTCTATCCTTCCTTTCCAATCTCATGGGTGGTCTTACGCACTATGGCATTGGGTCTGCACCCATTTTCTACGGTGCCAACTATGTGCCTCTTGCCAAATGGTGGGGCTATGGATTCCTCATATCCATCGTTAACATCATCATCTGGCTTGGAGTTGGAGGGGTTTGGTGGAAGTTCATCGGCTTGTGGTGAATAATTTCAGAGATTGTTGATTTTTGTTTCTGATTCTTTGTCCTTGAAATAAAATCAATCTTTATAATGGCCCAGGGGGAGAGACCTTACCCTTGGCATGGCTTGAGAAGATGTTATACACACCAAATTTTGACCTAACTGTCTGCAATTCTATCTTGATACAGTATATTATTGGCCTGAATGTTAGTTAAGGACTAGTCTAGTACTTGCATTGGAGCCTTCATTTTTCAGTGTATCGAAACACTAAAACAGAATTTTATTATACCTTGAATTATCTTTTGGCTTTTTCATGTCTCTATCTTTAGCCTCTTGATGTTAAGAGGATAAGTATATTATTAGATTCTAGTAAGATAAGCACGTATCTTTCCTGAGAACCTTTATTATGCAGTAATGGAATCCTAGTCAGTGAATAAATTAGCATAACGTAAACCTCTACTACGTGCCATGGGCCACAGTAGAGAATAAACTGGGAATCTTATGCCCACCACTGTTTATAATACTTCTCCATTATCCATTTTGTAGTCAGCTAAAGATCAATCGTATAGGACAGGTTGGTGATCAACTTGGATTGTGGAATCTTACTATATTTCAAAGGAATTGTCCTCAAAAAGTTGTCGGAAGTATCATTTTCTTCACAATAAGTCTCTCAAGAGTCGAGACCACCAATGTGTTCAAAAGAACTAACTTCATAGTTTGTTCACTTACCATCAAACATAAAATACTTTTTGTCTGAACGTGGAAACCCTTTCCCATCCTTGCATTCTCAGTGTTAAAAAGATAACGTATGATCAGAAATTAATACTATCAGACCTTTTTTTGTATGGCTTTTATGCCATGCCACTATAGCCACTAATGGTTTCATGCTTCACAGGTATGAACATTTTTTTAAATTCTCCTCGGGAGTTCTCATATCAATGTCCCAAGTGATGTTACCTGATTGTGGTTTCTGTGGCCAAATTCTGCTTCTTTCTTGTATTGAGTTCAACTAACTAACAGTCTTGAATCCACAAGAGTTGGGGTTGAGTTGAAAGTTGAAATGAGAAAGTGATTGTTCATTCATTTTGATCTTTTACCAATAACATCTCACTTGGCGGTCGTTGTCTCAGGATTGCGGATTGTAGTACGTATTTGATTCAGTTCTGCCAAGACCATAAACAATAATAAGAAGTTAGAAACTTTTGTCATTTTCCGTATCAAAGGACGTATTGTTAGAAACTTTTGTCATTTTCCGTATCAAAGGACGTTCCAACTTAGTGGAGCTAACGTAAAGACGCTGCCCAACTTGGGTTCTTGTTTGATCATACCTACAAACTTTCTGTTCTTTGAAACCAAGGAAATCCATCAAAGGATGTTCCAAATTAGTGGAACTAACAGAAAGAAGCTGCCCAACTTAGGTTCTCGTTTGATGATACCTACAAACTTTCTGTTTGAAACCAAGGAAATCCGGATGCTGAACTAGATGGAAGCAGTAAAGCAGCGATTGAATACACCAATTTCCAAAATAATTTTACGTTTCTAACGGTTCTTAAGCCAGAAAGCGTTTGGTTTTCTTTCGGGAGTATTTGTCCGAAAGCAACAGACACATGGCATCCTTTTGTATGCTGAGTGCTGACACGGTTGAAGATTTTCGTGCAAATGGATGTTGTGGTTTGAGTCTGATATTGACACTTGGTCCACTACTTTATAATGGAATACAACCATGGAACCCACCAATGTGGTTGTTCTATAAAATGGTGGCCAACTTCTGGTCACAAAATGCCGTACGACGAAAACTTCTGACGAGAGTGCATTAACACCACCCTACCAGTCACTTTAGGAGAGTTTGGAATGTTCTTTGCTCTCTGTTCATGTGTCTATGAATCCTTTCCTTTTCTTCTGAAGTTATCGAGTTAGGTGAGTGCCTTACATAGATGAATTTTTGGAATTCCTTAAATTTAATGTTTTAGTTTTAGAGTTTTGCTATAGTTTGTTTCTAGGAATTGGAAAGGTGGGTTCTCCAAAGCCTTGCAAATGTAGTTGACTTCAGCTTCCGTCCATAAAATGGCGTCTTTCTGAAAATGACGAACTGTCATTTTCTTCAGGGTTTGAATTTGGGGGAATTTCTAGTCGTTTTCAGGTTTGGGAGGTGAAATAATGTCTCCTAGTGTCCTTTTCTTTTTGAGGTTGTACGAACTATTGAATTTGTGGTTGTGTTAAGCGGTTTCAAAGCTGACAAAGTCATGTATACGTAGCCTAATGAAGGAAATTTCCTGCTGTTCTTACCAATGCTAATTGTCATTTGAGAAATACGACTATTCTCTGAAATCAAATGGAACTTTCAGATTTTTATCACTACCCTTTATTCCATATCAAGCTAATTTATTGAAAGACAGCCATACCATTGAGTTTAGAGGTTGTTTTACGTTCTTGATTCCTCAGGGGTACTATGGTTGTGCTTTTGATTTGATTGCAGCTCTGCGATTAATAAGATATACCTTGACAGTTCTTTGCTCTCTTATTTCTTGTAGTAAGAAAGGTAGTTAAGCTATCGGAGTCTGAAGACAGAGCAAAAGTTGATGAATTTGTTTTGCTGATTTCCTTAACCTGGCTTTCTGCACCACTTGGTGCTAGCATTTGATTGACATAATCTCAGGAATTAACATCTTATTGTAAGGAAAGATTCATCTATGGATATCTTCTAATTGAGACTTCTGGTAGATGAGTTTCCTGACAATTCCTTGTCCCACTCAATAGTGACAGTGTGCTTTGTTTGTTTCACAAAATGATAGGAAACTTAGTAAGTGATAATTTTGCAGGTGTGGAGCAAAGAACTTAAACTTCCTGTGCGGAAGGCTGTCTTGATCTGCTTTCCATGAATATATAGAATCCCAGATTCCGGCATTTTCCTACAACGCCAAGTTGATTGCCTATTGAATAGATGGATGAGAAAGGTACTCTCAGTCCATACAAGGATAATGCGAGAATGCCAATTTGCATTTTCTTTAAAGATCTCCGGTAAGTTGAAAGGATTCTGATTTTCTTTTTCTTAATAAAACTAACATGAGATTGAGAATCATTATTAAACCAACATTTGCTTTTGCTTCTTCGGATGATAGTTGTTTTGTGTCTAGAAATTACCATTTCTTATGTTAAGAGAGTTATGATCTCTAACATGTGAGTCTTCCGTTGCGGGCAGATTTATCTTTAAATTGGATGAACTTGGGTTAGATATAGCCCGAATAGCTTTCCCTGCTGCTTTGGCTTTGACCGCAGACCCTATTGCCTCACTTGTTGATACAGCATTTATTGGCCAAATAGGTACTTCCCTTATAGCATCATGTCTTCATTTCGAGCCTGCACCTTAGGCTCTATTTTAGTTTTCTTGTCTTAAAATATTCCGTACTTGCAATGGTTGAAGAGGAATTTTTATAACCTACTCCAGCACCAAAAATAATTGACTAATCCACAGAGTTCGTTTTCTTTCTCAATGCCTATTACGCAAGCGATTCTACTTGTCAATTCATTCAGTGTTTCTTTGCTAATCTGTTGGCTCTAGATATTCTTCCAAGAATCTGCCTGCATGCCTATTTAATGAGATACTATTTGCTAATACCGTAAACTGTTCATTGTTTGTGTTTCAATACTGTTTAAACAGTTCCCTAAAGTCTGCCATGCTGGATGTTCTAATATGCTAAAAAGAGCCATAGATTCTGTTACTCTTTTTCCCTTTTGGCTAAGGGGATGCTAGGCTTGGTTATCTGGTTAGGTAGAGGCACTAACACAGTTGTTCATAATTCAGGTCCCGTAGAACTAGCTGCAGTGGGAGTTTCAATTGCACTTTTCAATCAAGTGTCAAGAATAGCTATATTCCCCCTTGTAAGCGTGACGACTTCTTTTGTTGCCGAAGAAGATACCATTGGAGAAGTGAGCTCTGAAGCAGAAGAAAATGAATCTTTGGAAACAGGTTCAATTGGAAGCAGTGAAAACAAGGAGTTGCTACCACAACATGGTGCTCTACCTAGGCTTTGTTACTCCTTTTAATTTTTTGTTATTCGAAAAGCCCACATCTATTGGAATATTCACAAGAGTTTCATATACATTCACTCCTTCTTTCCTGTTCGTACACACCAAGTGTTTCGAATGTTTTCTGTTATAACCTATATTCTTTGTTTCGTTGATTTCCGTAAGGTGTTGAAGTAGCAAGCAATCCAAAATCACCTGATAGCAGCTTTGGCATTACAACCAATAAGAACAACAAAAAGCATATCCCGTCAGCCTCGTCTGCATTGCTTATCGGTGCTATCCTTGGTATCATTCAAGCTATATTCATAATAGCTGGGGCAAAACCATTACTGAACTTCATGGGAATCAGCTTGGTAATACTTTGTTTGCGTCAGAACTTTTACTATTCCCCTTAACCTTTCTTTTAGTTATGTCTAAAAGCAGTCTTAATATTGGGATACTTTTCGTTTCCATAGGACTCTCCCATGCTAAAACCTGCACATGAATATTTGACATTACGGTCACTTGGTGCCCCAGCAGTTCTGCTATCCTTGGCCATGCAAGGGGTCTTCCGTGGATTTAAGGATACAAAGACTCCCCTCTATGCCACTAGTATGCCTTACGTTCAATAAACTCAATGTTGAATAATGGCCTGCAGCTTCCAATTATTCTGATTTTTGTTATTGTCTGATCTAACTTTTAGTTGCTGGAGATGTAACAAACATTATTTTGGACCCCATTTTAATATTTGTTTGCCACCTGGGCGTTACTGGTGCAGCCATTGCCCATGTTATATCCCAGTAAGTTATACTAGTAATATCTATTTACAGCAGCACACAATTACTTTTGTGAAGGAATACTTTTGTGTTCCATGTACTTATCTTCAAATTTCTGGTGATCATAGATACCTGATTTCTATTCTACTCTTCAAAAGACTAATGGAGAAAGTTGATCTCGTGCCACCGACCATCAAACATCTGCAACTTAGTAAATTTCTGAAAAATGGTAAGCATTCTTATCTGTTTAGGTAATGCTCAACTATAACACATCTAAATTGTTTGTGAACTGAATGCATTTTCCCGGATGGAAGTTTCTTGTTCCTAGTCTAAGGTTTAAAACACTTTTACACTTAGGTAGGTGCTTCAATTTGATTGTCTCTGTTAAATTTTGATACCCCAAATCTTCCCTTGACATGTAGGCAAAAATTGACATCACTATTGAATCTTTGTATCTAACATCGAAAAAGGAAGTAGGAAAGTGAGGAGGCTCTAAAATGCATTTCTACCAATTATGTTGAGAAGGATGCTAGAATACATTTCTGGATGATTAGTTCCAAACTTATGTTACGTACCCTATTAGGCTTAGAAACATTAATCCTCTATTTCTTTTGTCCACATTCCAGGCTTTCTACTTCTTTTGAGGGTGGTTGCTGTAACTTTCTGCGTGACTTTTGCTGCATCATTAGCAGCAAGACAAGGTCCAACAACTATGGCTGCCTTTCAGGTCTGTTTGCAGGTTTGGCTGGCCACATCACTCCTTGCTGATGGATTGGCTGTTGCCGGTCAGGTTAGAAATTCCACCATTTGCTCATTGCGAACTAAAAAAAAGAAGAAGCTATATATTGCATCCTTATATTTCGGAGATCTGCAGCTTTTTGATTCCCCGTCATACTCCGCTAATCATGTGAAGAGCCATGAAAACCTTCCTTTCTCTTTTTTAACGAAGAGCAAAATAATAGATCCAACATGCTAATAACTGTTCCACATAGTATAAGCAGTGTGACTAAATTTAGAAGAAGGAACTCAACAATTTTCTGACAAAAGTTCCAAAATCACATTTCAGAATATTTTGCTCTCAGCTCTGAAATGACATTCAAGAACGCTTGTATCTAGGATTGGCAGAGATGATTTTCCCTCAAGATTCATCCTTTTCCATTTTGCTCCTTTATGCTGAACCAAAATAATTTTCATTCTCAGGCACTACTCGCAAGTGCTTTTGCCAAAGGTGACTATGACAGGGCAGCAGCAACAGCATCTCGTGTACTGCAGGTGCTGCATCATAATTTAAGACTCAACGAAAATACTATACAATAGTTTTCTAACAATTGGTTACGGATACAAACTGCAGTGGGGAATGCTTTTGGGATTGATGCTGGCTTGTGTACTTGGAATAGGGCTCAAATTAGGTGGAAAGATTTTCACAAGTGATGTGAAAGTTCTCAACCTGATTGGTATAGGCATTCCGGTATCTCTCGACGAACAAGATGTTACTGTTATCTACATACTTTCAAGTGATACTCAAAATAACACTTGTTTTCCTCCTGTCAGTTTGTTGCGGGCACTCAACCCATCAATTCATTGGCTTTTGTTTTCGATGGCATCAACTTTGGAGCTTCTGACTTCGCATACTCTGCCTACTCTCTGGCAAGTCTCTAGCTTTTTCCCCCATTTTATTCCAACGTCCAAATGATGAATGAAGTTCACTTTTTTCAGTATGATTCTCCGAAGTAGTGAGTGATACATTGATTTACTCGAGTAGAGAATATCTAGCATCTTGTATTTTCAGAATCTGTTTAAAGTTGGAGCAAAACGGAAAACTTTTAAGACGCTTGAGCATGTAAAAAGACAAGAGACTTGGTATTTGACGTAAATTGTATTTGTAAGCAAGTAAAGAGGTGAAATGAAAGGTGGGTCAGGTTCATGTCTGTTTTTCTCTCTACCAACCAAAAGAAGCATAAACCTGTTGTCTCCCAGGTTCTGGTGGCTATTGTCAGCATCCTATTCTTGTTGCTCCTCTCCTCAACGCATAAGTTCGTAGGACTCTGGATTGCACTTACCATATACATGACTCTTCGCGCACTTGTTGGCTTCTGGAGGTAATTCTCAGCAGTCAGTGACCACTTTTCTGTCAGTCTTACTGTGAAGTTCTAATCCCTGTTTTTTGTAATCAATCTTAATCCAATGCTTCTGCATTTACAGGATTGGTACTGGGACAGGACCTTGGAAGTTTCTTAGGCGCTCGTAACAGCTTGTCCTTAGCTTTTAATAAGGATGAATAAATCGTTTTGGTTGTGTTTAAAGTTCAACTGAATTGGCAGCTTCACAACGCGACCGCTCTGTACCTTCCCATACTAAAAGCAACAAAGAAATCTTAATATGCATGAATATCAGCTTCTTCACCAAACCTTAAACCATGCAAATCCGTCGGATCAAAAAAATCAATAAAGAGCATTAAGTTTTGAACATTAAAGCTTAATACGACGGAAAAAAGTGCAGCGGTCAGGCGTTAAATACAATGATTAAAAGATTCATCCATTCAGTCAGCTGAAATATAAAAATTTTGTACTATTTAATTTTTCGGTTCAATTTTTAATTTTTATATTCAATTTATTTTAATAACTTTTATTGTTAAAAATTGATCAGTTAATTACTTAATTAATCAATTTTTGTAAATTAATAAGTTCTTATAATTAACATAAACTAACTCATTTTCATTTAACAATCTTTTTTTAATTGAACTTCAAATTATCTTTCAATCATATTTTAAATTCTTTAATTTTATTCAATCTTTAACCAATTTTATGACGATCTAATATTGATGGAACCTTTTAAAACTTAAATTTTTTTGGTCTTATCGATTTAATTTTTGGCCCGATTTTTAAAACATTAATTAAATATAACAATTTTCTAAATAATTCAAAAATCTCTTAAATAACTTTTAACATCCCAATAAATGTCATCATCCAAAATTAACTATTTCAAGTATAATATTATAATATATTCTACTCTTAACATGCCGACAGAACACCTCATACATTTTAAAGTCAATGTTTTAAAAACCGGACCGGACATCAAACCGGTCGAAAGAAAGGTTTAAAGTTTAAAGGTTCAACCGGTAATGAACCGTTATAAAACCGGTACATAATAAATAAGAAGTAAAACTTATAAGAATTAGTAAAAATAAAAATTTTATTGAAATAAAAAATACACCATTGTCTATTATTATATAATAAACTAACAATAAATAAATATGAGTCTAATATAAAACTTAAAATAACAATAAAAATTAAAATTGCATTTCTGAAGGAGGTTGCGTCTCATCATAATCGAAAGCTCCAAATTCTCCAACGATATTAAAAGATTCGTAAACTACGCTTTCTCCCAAAGTATTTGCATCAACTTCTTCTACTGTATTAAAATAAAGTATAAATTAGTAATGTAAGAAATTATTCTCAATTGTAAACTTGTAATACAATATAATTTTAACTTAAATATGATCAAAATAAGATATGAACTGATCCTCAGTAGATGTTCTTAATTCATTTGTTGTGACAAATGCATTTTCTTTATAAATTGTCTTTTCAAGTTCATTATAATCAAGATCGAGCGATGGTCCTTCTTCGATCCAAAAATTAGTATGTTTAATACAATCAATATCAACTGGATCATATCTTCTCTTCTTATTAAGCGCTCTAAACACATAATAGAGAAATTATAAACTCAATAATAAAAATAAAATTATTGAAATAAAAAAAAACTATAAAATTCATGTTCTTCATTCTCAGATTATAAGTAACGTAAACAAAGTCATTAAGTCTTTGATGTTTCAAACGATTTCATTTCTTTATATGAATACGTTCAAAAACACTTTAATTACGTTCACAACTTGATGCAGAAGTTGTTTGACTGAGTAACTTAATAATGAGTTTTCTCAATGTTGGAGCATTGTCATCTAATAATCTCCACCACTCATCTGTATTTTAAATTAATAGTTATGATAAAAATATATATTATTAATAAGTAAATGATGAATTAAAAGTATAAAACTTACTTTGCTGTATTTTTTTAATCATAAGTTCTCTCTTTGTTGATGATATAGCAAAACTCTCTAAACCTTCACGATACAATTTAATTTCATTTATCGCTTGTGATTGCTCTTCACTAGAGAAAATACCTTTGCATTCAATTACATCAAACAAACCGCCCATAATATTAATTATACGTGCTTCTCCACTATATAAGCAATAAGGATTGAGAAAATAAGTTGCTAAGTGGATTCTTTAAGTAAGATGCTTATCCCATTGTCAATAAATAGTATCTATATAAGGCTTGTACAATTTCTCCTTCCTTTTAAAAAGATTTATAATTGTTTTGTGAGCTCTATACATACCATCATATATATACCCCAAAGACGACTTTTCATCTGAGTCAACAATCCTCTAGAGCTTTATGAGCGGAGCCACAATCTTTACAATGATCAAGCAAGCATCCCAAAATTTATTATCTAGAATAATAGCACAAACTTCTTTTCCTTTTTTACTTTTTGATAATTTATGACTTAAAATGTGTTTACTTGTCACTAAATTTTGAAGTAATTGCTTATATTCATAAACACTTTTCAAAGTAATAAATGTAGTTGCAAACCTGGTAGTAGCAGGACGCACGATCTCAACCCAATCTTCTTGCTCTCTTAACCAAGACAAAAATGTAACATGATTATACACAAAAATTGTGATCTTAGATGTGTGAAGTAAGACTAAAAAATATGGTCCATACTACCAATATCTTTTAAAATAAGATTTATACAATGAGCAGCATAAGGAGACTAATAAATATGCTCATTTTTTGATTGTAATAAGTACCCAATTGATACATAATTAGTTGTATTATCTGTAACAAAGTACACAACATTCTTTGGTCCAACTCACTCGACAATTTCAGAGAATAATTCAGATAAAGTATTAGCACTTTTTACCATGTCAGAAACATCAACAGACTTGATAAAAGTTGTTCCAATATTACAATAAACCAAGAAATTAATCAAGGTTCTTTGTCTTTGATTAGTCCTCCTATCTGCCATAATAGTGCATCCTGTTGATTCCCAACTAGATTTATATATATCCACAATTAACTAACATTCCCTTTTTAAATCTTAAAGCAAAGGTACACGCAGCTTATAAGAAGATGGTACCTTAAATCTTGAACCTATTGTTGTTATAGCATCAATTGCTTCTTGAAAATATGGTAAATTTAAAGCATTTAAAGGAATACATGAATGATAGAACCATCTAGCATATGCTCTTTTACATCGCAAAACAACATCCTTATCAACCATAAAACTTTTTAGACTAGGTTGAGAATTAGGAGTAGTTTTGGGAGAAAAATAAGAATCTATGTCAATAGTAACTTTTTTTTCCTTTATCTAATACTTGTGGTGTTTCATCATCTCTAAAAGATATATCATGAGCCTCTTTATTTTCCTTTTTCTTTATTACTTGTTGTTGCAAATATTTTCCAATCATATCACGTACATCAAGTGGAACTTTTTTACAAGAAGCAATATTACCCTTAATACCAGCAAGATGTTCTTTCATTTTAAAAATTCTTCCCCCTTTAAATATTCTACCGCAAAATATACAATTATATTGGACATTCTCATCAGACGCTTGAGAAGAAGAAAAATAATTCCATGCTAGATCGAACTTACCACGAGTAGAGAATGATTCCATATTCTCCATTATGATTTAACCTAAAAAGTATAAAAAAATAATAATTGGATATACTATTGTCAGGGCAAAAGTGTACTATTTTTTCAGGTAATTGGGAGGCTCAAGGCCTAAAAACAGACTAACTTAAAGTGAACAAAAGCTAGGTACAGAAACCCCAAACATATCTCCATGGAGGAGTGAGACGATGCCCCTCGGTGGTTGGTGAAACTGCTCATAGTGTCCTGGTATGGAAAGTCCATAGTTCGCTAACCAATTTGCACAAACGTTTCCTTCATGATAGACGTGTTGTACTTTGATTACTATATTCTTGCTAATCTCGGCCTGAATCGCCTGAAGTAATCCCCTAGTGTGGTATGATCCTACTACAGATTGCGAGATGAGTTTGCATGCCACGCTTGAGTCCAGTTCGAGAATATCCTGACGTATCCCCACAAATTTAGTCAATCGTACCCCATTAAGCGCTGCCCATAGCTTAGCCACTATGGCTGTGGAAACTCCTATCTTACGTGGGAATCCTCCCTGCCACCGGCCCAAGTAATTGCGGATCAATCCACCACAACCCGAAGCTCCCGGGGAACCCTTAACCACCCCATCTGTATTGATTTTGTACCAATCCGCTGGGGGAGTTTGCCACTTGATCCACAACCAATACTTACGTGGTGAATGGAGAATATGAGCCTGCAACATAGCTGTCCAAAATTGGTTAGCCATTTTGAATATGTGGGCAGCACTAGGAGATGGTCGTTTGAAGTAAGCAACAAACAATTCCTTATCGCGCCATGACCAAATGAGCCAGCATCCCATGCCAAATATAGTCGACTAGCTTGATAGGTGAAGGATGTTACCAGGTCGGTGCAAGTTCCTACCCAGTAACTTAAATAATTCTCATTATTAATTGTAATAAAGAAGACCGACAATAGCAAAATGGATACATAAAAGACCAACAGATGTTACTCACTTATTAAATTTTGCTCCAGCAATTGCTCCACTTCAAATAGCCTAATCGAAATATTGTTAGTTTTCAATTTTGGTGTTTTAAATCAACAAATTGAATAGCTGAAAGAATATATAACCTAACTATCAAAAACAGAAATTGATACAAAATAAAGTTGTAAATATTACAAAAATTTGTAAAGAAAAAAAGTTGGGAGTTCTTATTAATTAAAACCAGAAATTGATATGAAATAGAGTTCTAAATATTACAGAAATTTGTAAAAAAAAGTTGGGAGTTCTTATTTTTTAAAAATAAAATTTTTAAATATTCATTCTTTTCTATCAAATAAAATTATTTAAATATTGTACGTGTTTTGCAAAAACTGAATTAAAGAAGTTTATTTTAGTGAATAAAAATTTAAACTGAAGGTTATGGAACAGCTTGGTTTTGTTTTATTTTAGACGTTGTTAACTATTTCTATTTGGGCAAGCCTTTTATTTAAGATACGAATTGAGTTGTACTAATCAAAACTATGTCCCTTTGCTTGAAAATTCAATCTTCGTTATCTTCTGATATTTCATTAGTTAATATAAAGAATGAAAAACACTTTTTTAAAGATTTGATCAACTCTTCTTAGGGATTTCATCTGTTGTCATTTAGTGAGTAAAGATTCCTAGGATCTAACGAACTGTACACACGTAATACCCAACTCGTGAAACTCTATCCTCCATGATACCCAAAACACTTTCTAGCTTTAAGAAGATCACTCTTGCTATTATATCGAAATTTCAGCCCTGTAGCATAATGCATGTTAGAAACATTCTTCCACTCAGCCTACAATGCTAAGACATATTACATTTGGCTAACTTCTCATGTCAAACTCTAGCAACTTTTGATAAGGTTGTCAAATGATCTCTCAACATCAAGGATTTAGCAAGACAAGTGTACAAATTGGTCTTGTTACGTGCTCTAGTCGGGTGTAACTTGTCTCCAAAGTTGAAATTTAGCTGGTATACTAACTAGCAGAAGTTTACTAGCATTTATCCTTAAAGATATACTTTAGCAATCTATCAAGAACAAAATGGCCCATTGATTATTAAAACACAGAAAAAAAAGGTACTTAATAGATCAAGCATCAGCACAACCACAAGAGAAATGAATGTTCGTCACCCATTTTAGGAGATAAGTACAAACTAATACTTCCTGAGAACTAAGTTGTCTCAGTATAGTAACAACCTTGTCATGGATATGCCTCAACAGATATTTAGCTAACGATCCAAGTCTACTATACGAGTTCACCAACCTTCTGCAATAAAGAAGAACCTATAGAATCAAGTAAACAATTCGAATGACAGTGCCTCAAGCTTTGCTAATGTGACCATGTTATTTTCAGTATCGTAGGAATCAACTTAGTTTGCTATAAATTTCACAATGCGTCCCAATTCAAATGGAATATTTTATTGTTGAACCAAATAAATGGTAAAAATATTTTATGCTCTGCTTATTATTTTACTATGTTTCTCTCCAAATCCACAAGTTGAGAACAGAGGATCAAAGCCTACTTACCTCTTCCTTCTTGCCTCTAGTAAAGAATTTGTAACCTTTAAAGATGATCAATCGCTATCCAGTTAAAGAGATAATCACAAACTGTAAAATGAAAAGAAAGAACAAAAGAAAATAAGTATATACTCTGATTATGCTTTTAACGAAATAAAACCTATAATCAGTCAAATATTTAATCTCTCGCACTAGAGTTTTATTTGACTGAGCATTTTACATGACAACTTAAGTTTCATCAAACATTTCTAAGTGTCTTTTCTTGTCATGTACGTCCCTTTAACTACAACAGATCATAAGAATGAAAAAGCACAACTGTTCATATAGTAGAATGGATACATAATGCGATAGAAGCTCAGCTGCTACATTCAAATCCAAAAAGCCCATCTACTTTTTTGTTCACTATTCTTCAAAGACACCCAATTCCATAGACAACATGACCTATTTATTAGGCTAATACAAGATCAAAGACTAGCTACGACCAAACACTTGCCATATCAATAAATTAATAGTTCTTTTCAAATGCCAAATTTATAAAAGGGAGCAAATGAACAAGAACACTGGTTTAAAAATAGGGAAGGGGTCAGTTTTTGACTTCGACTTCTTAACTATTAATAGGAAAATTTCCATGTATAGTACACAAAGTGTTTTGAATTTCATAACTGTTAACTGTCAAAGCATAGTTAGCAACAAAACAACACAGCTTTGTCTGTATAATAACACGTTTCAAACTTGTGAAGTTATCAAATGTCCTTTTCTTGTATATGGTTAGTTGCTTAATTCATTTCAGCTTTTCTTTTGAAATAATAGAACTATATATCTTAAATAAGTTTAAGTCAAACCTTAAAGCTCTACTGTAAACTCTTTTCTTTGTTTTTCTTCAAATTTAGAAATCAAACAGTAATCACTTTTTTGAAGTTTTTTGATGTTAACAACAAAAGCTCGACGAGTATGGAGGATATGTATATACTAGAGCAGAATTAGCTATACCAGAATCCGTTGTACATAACCATAAATTCCACAGATCCCATTTATTTTCATAAAAAAAATCACTTATCAACATAGAAGCTTCCAACTAGATGTTGTTTAATTCCAAAAAACTAGGGAAGGCAAGAAAGAGCATGCGTATTAAAGCAATTAGCTCTTAAGAAATTCCAGATCCTTGGCAGAAGAGTAAAGCAAATCTAAGGAGAGGGTATTAAAATTAAGCTGAAACAAAGAGGGAAGAAGATAGATCTTACCTTTGATTTAGCCTTTGTGTACCTTCTAACTTTTTCTCCCTCATTGACTTTAGAAGACAAGCACCCTTCCTTTTTTTCAAGATATCGGTAAATTTGTGAAATTCTTAGTTTATTTAGATCGAGTGAGTTAAGAAGTTTGCAACGAAAAGCACACAAGAAACGATTTGGTAACATACCTATGAAGTAGACTCATCTTATCTGGGACTGGCTCTCTGTCCTTTCCAAGAGAAGCTTCAATGTTTGAAGGATCGTCAGTTTCCAAGAGAAGCTTCAATGGCGGCAACTGTTGTACTCAAACCTCGCACTTTTAGCTTTCTCTCTTAGTTTGTTTAACTTAAAATCGAAACCCAGATTTCATCCCCTATTTCTCTAACAAAAGATCTGGAGCTTTTTAAAGACAAATAGGTGGAAGTTGAGCAACCCAGATCTATAGTTCTATACAGACAGACCAGTTAGACCGATTCGACAAAAAAACAGCAAATTCGATGATAAATCGACTGGTTTTTATACATAGAGGTTATTATGTGAAACCAAATCGAACCATTGGTCGATTCAAATGTTTTCCAATTGAACCGGCCAGTCTGGCCTGGTTTTCAAAACCTTGGTTAAAACAATGTAGCCTTAATTAAAAAAATCTCAAACTTTATTCAATTTTATAATTATAGCTTGAACTTCAAAAAGTGGTAATTAAATATTCAATTTTTCAATTTTTTTCAATTATAGCCCGAAGTTAGAGGATCTGTTAAGTTTGCCGATATGATTTGTCATGTGTTCCAAAAGCCCTAAATAATAATACACGTTATTCAAAATTAACATAATTAATGTTAATTAAACAACATTAAATGATATCGTTGCTAAAAAATAACAAAGTTTAATCCCTAAATCAGTGTACGTATCTTTGACACCCTTACCCTTCATTTTTAGTTTGTTCCCTTCGTATTCAGTTTGTTCTCCTAACACTCTTACCCTTCTTTTCAGTTTGTTCTTTTGACGTCTTCACCCTTTATTTTCAGTTTGTTCTCCCGAAGTCCTCAGCCCTTCGTTTTCAGTTTGTTAGTCCACTACGATGAGAGAGTAGCTTCAGGCGTCAAGAGAACAAACAGAAAATGAAAGTCTAAGGGTGTCAGGAGAATAAACACAAAACAAAGGACTGTGTAAACTAATTTAAGGATTACATTTTTAACAACAACGTCGTTTCATTAATTTTCATTACTTGTGTTAATTTTGGCTGATGTGTATTATTAGTTAGGGTTTCAGGAACATATGATAAGATACCTCAACAAACGTGACAAAGACACTAACGTCTAACTAGAATTGAAAAAAAATTAAAAAATTGAGCATTTAAGTGTCACTTTTTAAAGTTCAGGCCATAATTAAAAAAATTTAGCAAAAATTGATATTTTTTTAGTTAACCCAACATTGCACCGGTAAACAACAAATTTTTCAACTAATGACAAAAAACATTTTCTCTCTCCACATCTTCTCTCTCTTTTTGCTTCAGTTCTTATTGAGTTACAATTAGGGTTTCTATAAATCCTTATCAAATTGGTATCAAAGCTCAAGAATCATCGAAGATGGCAAAAGGCACACGCTCCCATGATTTGACACAGATGCAGGAATATATGAAGTTACAGTTGCAAGGATGGAGTTACGGTATGAGGAAGGATTACGAGAACTAAAAGATTGGATGATGCAAATGATGAAGAATAGTAACCAGAAGGATATGAAGGATGATGGAAGGGATAGAAGAGCGTCTGGAGGAGCTTACAGAGGTTTTCAGTATTCTATGCCTATATGGTATACAAAGATAGATTTTCCATGGTTTAAAGGTGAAGGCTTAAGGAATTGGGTATATAAATATGAGCAATTTTTCTATTTAGATAAAAAACCGCTGGAAATGAAGGTTAGAGTGGCAACTAAGGCATGACATCAGTTGTACATGAGGAATAGATTAACAATTGAATAACCAAGTTAATGGGAATATTCGGCCTTGGAGTAGAGATCTAGAGATAATGTGTTTGAAGATCTAATTGGATAACTGAAAGAGTCGAGGCAAGAAGTGAAAGTTAAGGATTACTGTTTTAAATTTGAACTAACATCACATAAATTGGTTATAGTATATTCAAATGGATATATACCTTGGTGTACATTGTTTATTAATGACATTGTTTTAATGAATAAGACAAAAGAATGTGTTAATAGCAAGCTAGAAGTTTGAAGAGATATGTTAGAATAGAAAGATTTTAAATTAAGCAAGACAAAGATTGAGTACGCAGAGTGTAACTTTTCAGGTCATAGGGTGGCTAGCGATATGTAGGTAAATAGTGGTTCAGAAGTTATACCAAAAAAGGAGTTTTAAAATATTTAGGATATATTAACCAAAGTAATCGAGAAATTGATAAAGACATAATTTGTGGTATCAAATCAGGGTGACTTAAATAGAGAAGTGTATCAGCAGTTTTATGTGATAAGAAGATACTACACAAGCATAAAACTAAATCCTATTATTTAGTGATTAGACCGATCATGCTCTATGGGACGAAGTGTCGACCATTAAATAGGTGTATAGTCATAAGCTAATGGTAGCGAAGATGAAGATGCTCTGTTGAATGTGCAATCTTACTAGAAAAATAAGGTCAAGAATATAATAGTAAGAGATAAATTAAATGTGAGTAATATTAGTAAAAATTAAAATAGACAATACTTGTATGGTTTGGGCATGATAAGAGGAAACACTCAAATACTCCAATAAGAAGATGTGAGAAGATTGTACTTAAAAACTGGAAAGGGAAAAAATTAAGGGCTAAGAAGAATTGAAGAGAAGTAATCAAGAATGATATGACTCTGTTAGAACTTATTGAGGATATCACCCTTAATAAAAAACTTTGGCATAATAGGATACTGATAAAGGATCTCTTATAGAAAGATCTTTGTTGTTCTCATAGGTCTTTTAAACATTTTTTTCTTTTATTTAGCTTAAACTTTTAAATAAGTAGTTCTTCCCTCGATTTAGCATAAGTTTTTTCTTACTTTCCATAAATATTTTCTTGTAATGACTTGTTTAATTGATTTATTTACTTATCTTCTTTCTTGTGTGTGTATTTATTTATTTATTTATATCTTTTATTTGTAGTATTTACATTGTTTTATTTTTATCGTATTATTTGTTTATACTTTTATTACTTTTTTATATTTTTATTTATTATTTCTTTGTCTATGTCTATTTTTGTTTTTGTTTTTGTTTTTTTTGTTTTTAATATATCTATTAAAAATAGTCTTTCTACAAGTTATAAGTAAGATTGTGTATCACTGAACCTCTTCAAATCCTGTCTATTAGCAAGACTTTTACTATAATGTTATTATACTGGTTATACCATACCCTTATCTTGTAAGCCTATTTTTTTCCGTTAAAAAGGGAAAAGAAAAGTACAGTAAAGAGAGCCCCTGCACGGTCTCATCTGCCTAACACCCATGGCGACTATCTCCTCACTACTTAGTATTGCATTAAAATCCCTAGCACAGACCCAAGGTTCATTCACTACTTCAGCCATTTGACAAAGATCCCTCCAAAGTTCCTTTCTCAACATACGGTTAGGGCTTCCATAAATGGACATCAAAAGAAATTATTTATTCTCATTCACAGTTGTAATTCTGGTATGAACAAACTGTTGATGATTGGAAATAACCTGCACATCAACTTTATTATTCCATAGTAACTAGATGTCTCTTGAGAACTCATACCCAGTTCGATGAATAAACTTGTCAGCTTTTATCCCTGAGATACGAGGCTCAACCAAAATAAGAATAGCAGATCTATGTTTAATAGCAAAATGTAAGAGAGTCTACATAAAGTTTTTATTAGCTGCCCCCTAGTAGTTCCAAACAAGAATACTTAAATCCATAAAACCAAAGAAAAGGGGAGAAACAATGAAACCCGTATACTAGATCCTTCAAGATCTTCATTGCCCCTATCTTGGTCGGACTCATTTTCTTGAGTATTTGAGCACTTATCCTTGTGAATCGAGTGAAAAGGAGTGTCTCTAAAAGCCTCCATTGCATCTTTTGAGAGAGCCTTATTTGAAGATGTTTTTCGGACTCGTAAGTTTTTCGTTATGGAGGACTACAACCTCACTCTATAAGACATGTTTCTTTTATCCGATCTTTTAGGCACTCTGATTTCCTTTACCGGCACCCCAATCTCTAAAGTGCCCACTGTTTCTGAAACGTTCATTATTTCTTCCCTCCCAACATTGCTCATGTCCTCTAGAGCTGTCCTATCCCTTCTTACTTCCATACCAGTGTGTTTCTTTTAGTCCAAAGACATCTGCGCTTCGAATGTTTTGAAGGCTGCGGAGTTAAAAAAGAAGTCTTAATTTCAAAGGAACCCTTTAATTGCCACAGGTTTAGAAGCCTCCCCAGGAGATCTACATATCGTATATTCTTTCCTAACAGCTTCAAAACAAGAGTTTTCTCCATCCCTTTAATAAAAGGCTAGCATATATGATCAGAGAAAGTAATCATGGGTGTGAAGCCTTCTTTTCCAATCGTATAATCATCCTCAGTGATTTTAAGCTCCTCATAAGAGTCTCCTTGCCCATTAGCGAGCAACTTATTCTTGTATGAGGAATTTATCACATTCCCCCTCTAATCTGGCACTATTAGAGTCACTCATTACGGTCTCCATCGTCACATCCTACGTCGTACTCTCAACTCCCTCACATATCCAAACTTTCTTGGTGGATCGTATACCATCCTCTGCAAAAGGCAGTGCATCACTTTGAAAGGTCTTAGACTTGAGATTGAATACCTAGTGACACGTTGGGCACGTAAAAGTTTGCAGTAGGCATATAATCTAGCTAAAAGACATAAATTAGTCGCCTATAGATGTTATAAATTTGATAGAAGTGGATTGAGAAACTGGGGAGCGAACAGTAGTCAACAGTTCGGCCAAAAATCTAAAGCAAGAATCTTACTGCGACTTATACGAGGGATCCTAATCAATAGTAGTGAAAAGAGATTTACGAAGATGATGCATACATACAGGGGGAATCTTCAACAAATCATGAGCTGGCACAAAAAGATAGAAGAAGTTGTAGGAAGAGGACGAAATCCATTTTGCTGAAAGAAGTTGTTGAGTGAATATAGCGGAATGGTTGATGCGTGTAGTCTTTTTATAACAAACACATAAGAGCTAAAGGTTATAAATAGATCTAAAAAATGAATTAATGATATGAACAATTTCAGTAAACACTTCAACTCCCTCTATTTCTTTTCTTTCCTTTCCTATGACTCTTTTTCTCTAAATTTACTTCTCTCTAAAACTCTTCTCCTCCAATCCACGCCTCATCATTGGTGCTTTCATTAAGAGATGGTAGAGGGTACCACTACTAGATATAGAGTAATGGAAGAAACTATACAAAACCTGGAAAAAAAATAGAAGACGTTATAGCCACCGTTCAAACCCACAATACAGAAATTACCAAGAACAACTCTGTAAATGACTAGATGGAAAAGACACTAGAGACCATCAAACAAACACTTGGTAGAATGGAAGGATAAGCGACATCCTCATCAACGTCCCCACTACCACTCCTGCCCACTCCGCATGTAACACATATTTCCTCGACATCAAAGGGAACTCATTCACAGTCACAGCCCAGACTTCCAAAACTTGAGATATGTATGTTCTTGGGGGAAGATGTCACGGGGTGGCTATTTCAAATTGATCGTTTTTTTATCACCAGATGCCAAAGGATGAAAAGCTCACTATAGCACCCTACTTTATGGCAGGAGCAGCTCTACAATGGTTTCGTTGGATGGAAACAAATGCGAAAACTAAGTACTTGGAATCAGTTTGCCATCAATTTGGAAATACGATTTGGGCCTTCAGCCTATGTGAACCACGAAGTGACTCTGTTCAAACTTTCCCAAAGTTCTATGGTCGCTACTTATATCTAAGAGTTTGAACAACTCTCTACTAGGATTTCTAGGCTCAGCGCCGCAAGTTTACTAAACTGCATCATTTCAGGACTAAAAGAGGAGATTAAAAGAGAGGTAGCTCTCTTGAAACTCGGGTCTCTTTATGATACAGTTGGAATAGCTAGACTCATAGAAGATAAGCTACAAGCCTCCAAACCGGGACTTCCTTATCCCAAGTTCACACTTGAGGTTGCGGTGCTTTCAGTTAATAGGATCCAGTCCACTAAGGCCACCTCAGTGTTTCCAGTAGCTCCCAAATTACTACAGGACCTAGTCAGGTACCAGTTAAGAGGCTAACAACAACTGAAATGGAGGAGAGAAGGTTAAAAGGGCTTTGCTATAATTGTGCCGACAAATTTGTCCCAGGGTATCATTGCCAACGTGTTCAGTTCCATAGTTTGGTTGCCATCGAGAATGAAGAGGAAAGGCTGCCACCAAATTTAGAGCAACAAGAGCCATTCGAACCAGACTCATCGCCTTAGGAGCCAACAATTTCTTTACATGCCTTACAAGGGCATACAACTCTAGCAACCCTACGACTACAAGGGAAATTAACAGGGCAAGACATTGTAATATTAGTTGACAGTGCATCGACTCATAATTTCATCCAAACAAGATTAGCTCAGCACCTGAGATTACCGGTTTATCATTCAAAGTACTTAAACGTAACGGTTGGCAATGGAGAGCAGTTGAGTTGCATAGGGCGATGTCCACAAACTGCCATTATTATTGATAAATATGAATTTCTTATTGATCTTTATTTGTTGCAATTGTTTGGTGCAGATATTGTCCTTGGCGTGCAATGGTTAGCTGAGATAGGACTAGTGTTGAGTGACCACAAAGGAATGTGGATGAAATTTGATTATAAAGAGGAATCAATCACGTTACATGGCATGAGCCGAGCAGAGTTAGCTGTCATTACAATGGGACAACTAAGAAGAGCAGAACAGACTGATGCAATAACTTCATGTTTTCAACTCATCATGACATTAGAGGACGAGATACAAAAAATCAAAATCGATGAGAAGACCTATGTAGAATATATGGCTCTATTGCAATCACTTTTATCTGACTATGCGAGTATTTTCTAACAACCAAAGTGCCTACCACCGTTTAGAAAAACAGAGCATCAAGTACCTTTGGTTTCATGAGCACCACCAGTTAATGTCAAGCCATACAGGTATCCTCACTTCCAAAAAGAGGAAATCGAAAGGTTTGTATGTGAAATGCTAAAAGAAGGGATTATAAAGCATAGCAACATACCATTTTCTTCATTAGTATTATTGGTATAAAAAAAGACAGAACATAGAGGTTCTGTGTAGACTACAGAGCTCTCAATGCAATGACTATTAAGGAAGGATATCCTATACCGTGGTGGATGAACTCCTTGATGAGCTTCATAGAGCAAATGTTTTCTCTAAACTGGATCTGCAAATTGGGTATTATCAATTGAGGGTTTATCCAGATGACGTTCATAAAACATCGTTTAGAACCCACGATGGCCATTACGAGTTCATTGTTCTTCCCTTTGGGCTCAGCAACACACCTTCTTCATTCCAGTCAGAGATGAATAATTTGTTCTATCCATGGCTAAGACGCTATATACTCGCCTTCTTCGATGATATTTTAATCTATAGCTCGGATTGGGCTCTGCACCTCCAACATCTGGCTACAATCTTTAGAGTATTAAAGGAGAATTCTTTCTTCGTTAAGCCCTCAAAATGTGAGTTGGGTTGTGTTTCATTATCTTACTTGGGCCATATTGTATCTGGGTCTGGTGTGGCAGTGGACTCAACAAAAATTGATGCAATCACAAAGTGGCATATACCGCCAAATATTAAGTAGCTGAGGGGATTCCTAGGACTCACAGGGTATTATCGAAAATTTATGCCAAAGTATGATTCTTTAGCAACTCCATTAATGTAGCTACTTCGAAAAAATGCCTTTGTTTGGATGCCTAAAACTACGCAAGCCTTTGAGCATCTTAAACTTGCACTGCAGACTGCTCCAGTACTAGCTCTACCGAATTTTTCTAAAACATTCGTGGTACAAACAGATGCATCTGTAATAGGAATTGGAGCAGTTCTTACCCAAGACGGCCATCCTATCGCATATTTCAGCAAGCAGTTGTCACCAAAATTACAGGCAGCTTCAACCTATGTCCGAGAGATGTTTGCAGTAACCTTGACCATCCAGAAGAGGTGACAATATTTACTTGGGGTTCCCTTTGGATTGCAGACAGATCACCAACCTCTGCGCTCTACGATGTCTCAAGTTGTGCAGACGCTTGAGCAACAACGGTGACTATCAAAACTAATAGGTTTTGATTTTAAATTTTCCTACAAGCCAGGTTATGCTAATGGCCCAACAAACGCGTTATCAAGATTACCTAAAGGAAATTTCAACATGTTAACAGGAGTTTCACAGCTTGTTCTTGCATTACTCACAGCCTTATGTAGATATATTTACCAACGACAACAACAACTTGCAACAAGCTCCAGGGTAACATCCCAATTACACTGTCCAAGATGGACATATATTTCATAAAGGGAGGATATGGGTCCTGCCAAAATCTGCCCTGTAAGAGCTAATACTCGTTGAATTTCATAATTCACCTTTAAGGGGCCATGTCGGATTTCAACGCACTCTGGCAAGGATATTAGCATCTTTTTCTTGACTGGAATGCTACAGAAAATATGTGATTATGTGGTCAAGTGCCAAATTTGTCAGCAAGTCAAAGTAGTGAATCATGCCCCATACAATCTCTTGCAACTGTTACCTGTTCCAAAAAAAATATAGGACAACATATCAATGGATTTTATTACTCAGCTCCCTCCCTCAAATGGTAAGACAGTGATTTTTGTTGTTATTGACCGGCTTTCAAAATATGGTCATTTTTTTGCTTTAAAGGGGAATTTTACAACTAACATCGTGGCAGCAGTTTTTGTCAAAGAAATTTGCAGACTTCATAGGTTCCCATCTCACATAATATCATATCAAGACCCTATCTTTATGAGCTTATTTTGGCAGGAGCTTTTTAAATTAGAGGGGATAACGTTGGCCACAAGTAGCTCATACCACCCACAAACAGAGGTTTTAAACAGATGTTTAGAAGATTACTTACGCTTAAGGATGGCAGTAGGTTTTCAACTTGATTAATATCTGCACCACCCGACCTGAAAAAATAGACATAGAGGCTAAAAAAATGGATTTAAATGGATGCTGAAAAATGGATGTGGATATAAATTTGGATTTGGATATGGGTCTAATGATAACCCGAACCAATGGATACCCATACCCGACTCGTTTTTTATTAACTTTATTTTTCTTGAATATTTATGGTTAAATATAATAAAATATTAATATTTTCTGAGAAGAAATAACTTTAAAATCTCCACTTTACTCCTCACCTTTTTCCAGTTAAAAGAAGTCCCTTCGTTTTAGTCATTCCATCAGTGACCTTTGAATTCTCAAAACAGATTATCTTAATTAATTCCTTCAAATGGTGACGTTTTCCCTTACACCTTCAATCTTTTATATACCTAATCTTATGTCAATTTTTTTACCAATAGATGAATTCATCAATGATCAAAACAAAATTAGACAATAATCCCCTAAGTGACTCCTCAAGGAGATACTATGAATTACGATCCTTTAGTTCGCTTTTCATTGGGAGCCACCAACCTCCCACTTAGTGCGGTGGTTTTTCGGTCACCGACACCAACTACATCTCAAGCTTCTCTGATGTTTTCTAGCCACTTTGTAAAGCCTAGATCTGCAGACTCTTAGTACTTGGTATGAATGTTTTTTTCAAAATACCATTTTACATTCTCTCAAAGGTAATTTTGATTTGATTTGGAGCATTCGCAAAAATCTGCTCTTTATATTTTCTATTTAGAAGTTATATGTTTATGTGCTATACAACCTGATAGATATCCAAAAACCTGAACAATCCAATGGATTTGGATATGGGTAGTAAATCGTAAAAATCGATGGATTTTAAATGGATAATGGATTGAGTCATAAAAATGGATATAGATATGGGTAGAGTAATACCGAACTGAACCCTATCCATTGCCATCCCTACTTGCGTTGCTTTGTAATGGATCGGCTCTCCAAGTGGATAAGTTTCTTACCTTGGGTAGAATTTAGTTATAACACCTCATGGCACTCTGCCATTCAAATGTCCTGTTTTAAAGCAGTGTATGGGAGACCACCGCCAACTATAAAAGATTATATTCCAGGCAACTCAAGTGTCAATTCAGTGGATGAAACGCTTAGCACTCATTCAAAGGGTCTTGAGACTATTAAGGCTAATTTACACAGGGCTCAACTGCGTATGAAGCAGTAGGCAGATCGCCATTGAACTGATCAACAATTCTCTCTTGGCGATTGGGTGTATATCAAGTTGCAGCCTCATCGATAAATTATTGTTTCTCAACAAAAACGCATAAGCTCTCTAAAGGATACTATGGACCTTATAAAATCCTAGAAAAAATCAATGCAGTGGCATACAAGATACTGTTACCACAATCAACTCAGATTCATAATGTTTTGCATGTATCTTTATTAAAGCGTTGTATGGGTGATCCTATGGAGCAAGCGCTTCCCTTGCCAGAGTCCTTTAACGAAGAATATCTAGTGCTTAACCCAAAGAAGTTGCTAGATTCACGGTATGTACTAAGCAATGGACGCCTTCAACCACAAGTTCTAATCCAGTGGGATCCTGACTTCAATCTTGAGGACAAGGTTATTTTCAATGGAGGAAGTAATGATGCATACACATAGGGGGAATCTTCAACAAATCATGAGTTGGCACAAAAAGATAGAAGAAGTTGCAGGAAAAGGACGAAATCCGTTTTGCTAAAAGAATTTGTTAAGTGAATATAGCGGAATGGTTAACGTGTGTAGTCCTTTTAGAACAAACACATAAGAGCTAAATGTTATAAATAGATCCAGAGAATGAATGAATGATATGAACAATTTTAGTAAACACTTCAACTCCCTCTATTTCTTTTCTTTCCTTCCTTACGACTCTTCTTCTCCAAATTTACTTCTCTCTAAAACTCTTCTCCTCCAATCCACGCCTCATTAGAAGACTACTAACATCAAAGAGAAAGGAAAGGTGAGCGAGGGGTAAGTTTTTTGGTGTGAAGACAACTATAGTCAAGGAGAAAAATGTAAGAAGAGAATGGAAATATGTATAGTGGATGTTGTAGAAGAAGGCAATAAGCAATTTCTCTACGAGCGATGGCTGGTACAACTTCCTCCAGCTTCCAACACATATAAGTAGTAGGAAGATATAAAGGAAATAACATTCATATATTGGTGGATGGGGTTAATTAGAATAATTTCGTTGATAAAAAATTGGTGGATGCTGAGGCAAAAGGTATAAAAGAGTTTGATACATTGCTGCTTGTGGTGGGAGGAGATTAAAGCTTCATCGTCATCAAAGATGCAAAGAGTTTACCTATATAATGAGTACACAAAAGTTCTATCGAATATTCCTGTATATGTATTTGTATTGTATTTATTGTATAGCACACTGTATTCTTTTGTATAGTGTAAAATACTGATGTTATATAGTTTTTAGCTGTTTTGTGTTTTATGTAATAGCTGTTGTCGTTCTGTAAAACTTTTTTGTAAAACAAACAATGATGGTATATATACCATCTGTTTTCCATTCGTGAATATAGAATAACCATTCAATTTAGTTAAGATAACTTTACTAAACATAAAATCTCTAAAGTGTCTGCAGATTCTTCATGGTATCAGAGCACTGGGTAGATCCACACATCTACGAAACTGAATCATGGCAGACAGTAGTAGTAGTTCGAGATCATCGTTTGCAAGTATGAAAGATGACGAGAATTCGATGTTTCTGCAGAACTCAGATCATCCAGGTATGGTTCTCGTTAAGACTCCATTACGTGGGAATAACTACTTATCTTGGAGTCGTGTGATGCGGATAGCTTTAGGCATAAAGCTGAAGCTTAATTTCATCAATGGAAGATGTGAAAGGTCGGAAGAAAGTTCGCCAGAATACGATCGAGGGTGTCGGGTTAATTTTATGGTAATGTCATGGATATTTAACACCATCTCCTAAGACATCGTGGAGTCTTTTTTGTACACGAGCTCAGTTAGGGATCTCTGGAAAGACTTGGAGCGACGATATGGAGAATGTAATGGGCCACTATTGTATCAGCTCAAGAGAGAGATTAGTTCGATTTCACAAGGAGATTTATCTATTTCCAGGTATTTTACTAAACTCAAAAGGTTGTGGGATGAACTTAATTGTTTGGCTCCCATACCACAATGTTCATGTGGAGCCCTTAAACAATGTTCATGTGGATCCCTTAAATAATTTGTTGAATTTGGGGATAATGATAGATTGGTACAATTTCTTATGGGATTGGATGAAGAATATGATGCAATTAGGAGTCAGATACTTGTGATGGAGCCTTTGCCTCATGTAGATAGTGCTTATTCGATGGTTGTTAGGGTTGAAAAACAACAGGAGGTTAATATTTCTTTTACTGATAACACCACTAGTGCTATGATGGTACGTAATTCTGGTAGCAATATGGCAAAAGGGGTTGGTAAGGGTGTTTCCAAGAAACAAATGAATAAGGATGACATGTTTTGTGATTTTTGTAAGATGAAGAGACATACAAAAGATACCTATTTTAAGATTCATAGGTATCCATATTGGTATAAGGGTTCTAAAGATAAAAAAGGAGGGGATATGAATCATGAGTTTGTAAATATGAGTGATTCACCTTTGGATTACACAGTAGAGAAGGGTACAAAGGAACCAATTTGGAAACAAGACATGGCAGCAATGATTCAACAAGGAATTATGAGTTTTATGTAAAGTCAAAGGAAGCAGATTTAGATGAAGGATAAGGGAGGAGATGTTATCAACTTTGCACACTACAACGACTTTGCAGGTAGGATTCTTAACCATTTTTTTAGTTCAATTGAATGTGGTTCTTGGATAATAGACACGAGTGCTTCAAATCATATATGCCATGATCTTAATTTGTTTGATAAACCTAAACCTATTGCTAAATATACCCCTATTCATATATCGGATGGTATAGTTAAGACAGTAGATTTCACAGGGGATATCATTCTTTGTGATAATCTTAGTCTGTCATCCTCTTTGCACATACCTTCGTTCAAATATAACCTACTTTCTATTAACAAACTAGCTTGTCAATCTTCAACCAAATTTACCTTTTATGCAACCTTTTGTGTTTTGTAGGACCTTGTAACTGATGAGGTCTTAGCAGTTGAAAAGGTAATTGCATGACTCTATGTTCTTGACAAGTATTGTTTTCATAAAAATACCATTTTGTCTTAAACCACACATTTAGATAAAAGTATCAATAATCTAATACAATGTCATAGTGCTGTTGTTGATCGTTTTTGGCACCAAAGATTGGCCATCCATCCTTCACTATACTGAAATAGTTGCAAGATACCTTCAATAATATGAATTTTTCTGACCAACTGTGTGATGTGTGCCATCTCTCAAAACAAACTAGACTTCATTTTCCTAAAAGCAGTATTAGTACATGTGCATGCTTTGAATTGTTGCATATAGACCTTTGGGGTCCTTATAAACAATGGTCAATTAGTGGAGCTCACTACATTTTCACCATTGTCAATGATTATTCTAGAATAACCTAGAGTTATTTACTCAAACACAAAAGTCAGACTTCTGCCTTCTTAGAGAAATTCCTTAAACATGTTAGAAATCAATTTCATACTACAACCATTGTCCTGTAGAATAGACAATGGGATAGAATTCTTGAGCCATAGATGTCAGGAAAGTTTTGTCAACTATGGAATTATACACCAGAAAACCTCTCCTTACACTCCACAGCAAAATGGAGTTGTTGAACGAAAACATAGGCATTTGTTGCAAACTGCTAGAGCTCTTATGTTTCAATCCCATTTACCAACGCAGTTTTGGGGAGATTCTATTTTAACAGCTACATATATCATAAATAAGCTTCCAACTCATGTTCTTAACTAGAAGTCTCCTTATTCTGTTCTTTTTCAAATAGAACCCGATTACCATTTTTTGAGAACTTTTAGTTGTCTTTATTATGCCTCTAACACCTTTCCTCATAAAGATAAATTTGCTCCTAGGGCTTTCAAATCTGTTTTCCTTGGTTATTCTTCAGGACAAAAGGCTTACAAACTTTATGATTTGCACAGTCATCATATTTCATTTCTAGGGATGTTGTTTTTTATGAAAATATATTTCCTTTTTAGTCTACAGAATTAGTTCCTTTGCCTAATCCAGATGTTTTAACACCTGTTATGTCCCGAGAATCATTTTCCACTGAAATTCTTAATGTTGGCTCTTCTGATTCTTCAGTTCCATCTTCTTCTAATACTCCTTGCTCCACTGATCT
>JAOQML010000008.1:23549478-23565525 GCA_027568935.1 Erythroxylum urbanii
AGCAAGCATCCCAAAATTTATTATCTAGAATAATAGTACAAACTTCTTTTCCTTTTTCACTCTTTGATAATTTATGAATTGAAAAGTGTTTAATTGTCACTAAATTTTGAAGTAGTTTCTTATGTTGATAAACACTTTTCAAAGTAATAAATGTAGTTGTAAACCTGGTAGCAGCGGGACACACAATTTCATCCAAATCTTCTTGCTTTCTTAACTAAAACAAAAATGTGAGATGATTATACACAAAAATTGTGACCTTAGCGCGCGTAAAGCAAAACTAGAAATATGATCCACACCATCAATATCTTTTAAAATAAGATTTATACAATGAGCAGCGCAAGGAGATCAATAAATATGCCCATAATAAGTACCCTGCTGATACATAAGTAGTTGCATTATCTGTAATAAAATGCACAACGTTCAGATAAAGCATTAGCACTTTTCACCATGTTAGAAGCATCAATAGACTTGATAAAAGTTGTTCCAATATTACAATAAACCAAGAAATTAATCACGGTTCTTTGTCTTTGATCAGTCCACCCATCTGTCATAATAGTGCATCCTGTTGATTCCTAACTAGATTTATATGTATCCACAATTAACTGACATTCCCTTTTTAAGTCTTGAAGCAAAGGCACATGCAACTCATAATAAGATGGCACCTTAAATCATGGACCTATTGCTGTTGTAGCATCAATTGCTTCTTGAAAATATGGTGAATTTAAAGCATTTAAAGGAATACATGAATGATAAAACCATTTAGCCCATGCTCTTTTACATCTTAAAACAACATCCTTATCAACCATCAAACTTTTTAGACTGGGTTGAGAACCAGGAGTAGTTTTTGGGGAAAAATAAGAATCTATGTCAATAGTAGCTTTTTTTTCCTTCATCTAATGCTTGTGGTGTTTCATCATCTCTAAAAGATATATCATGAGTCTCTTTATTTTCTTTTTTCTTTTTTACTTTTTTCTGTAAATATTTTCCAATCATATCACGCACATCAAGTGGTACTTTTTTGCAAGAAGCAATATTACCCTTAACACCAGCAAGATGTTCTTTCATTCTAAAAATTCCTCCCCCTTTAAATATTCTATCACAAAATATAAAGTTATATTGGACATTCTCATCAGATGCTTGAGAAGAAGAAAAATAATTCCATGCTAGATTGGACTTACCATGAGTAGAGGATGATTCCATATTCTCCATTATGATTTAACCTAAAAAGTATTTTAAAAAATAATTGGGTATATTATTGTTAGGGAAAAAGTCTCCTACTTAAATAATTCTAATTAGAACGACAATCACAAGCATAAAATTGCGCTTTAAGATACCATTTTCAACAATTTGTGAACCTTCTCCTATTGACTAAACTATATCGTAAATATAGGTCAGAAAAGCAAAGACAAAAGGTTATGCTATTGGTATTTTAATTTCTCCATTAACTCCGAGAAGTAGAGACTTAAGAAGGTGTGGTGTGAAGAGCTACTAACAAGGCAAGCTCTTCAGCAATCAAAGGCTGACCAACAATGACACAAGGAGATATAACCGTATTTGTAACTAAATTAAGTACTCAAGATCAAACAACCAAATTAAGTGGAAAGTGGAAACAGAGGATCCCCATTCAGTTCAACAAAGCATAGAAGATGTTTCCTATCACACAAACACGTAATCTTTGCCTCTTTAAAAATGAAACTTTCCCAAATTAAGTGGAAAGTGGAATCATTAAGGAATATGATTCTTAAATATATCAAGTTGATATGGGTAGCTACTATCATCCAAAGCTGCTTCTCAAACACCAGAAAAGGAAGGAACATGAAAGGAAAATGCAAACATAGCAAAATGGAACATACATATACATACATATATAGTTATACAAAGAAGACAAACAGCAGCAGAATGGATACACAAATGATAGAATAGATGTTAGTTTACTCACTTGTTAAAACTTTGCTCTAACAATTGCTCCACTTCAAAGCTCAAATAGCCTCATCGAAATATTACTAGTAGAATAACAAATTACATACTTGAAAGAGTACATATAACCCAGCTATCAAAATCAGAGATTGATATGAAAGTTCTAACTGTTACAGAAAACTAATTAATCAATACCAGTGGATCCTTATCTCCTTATCTGTTAATATATTGAAACAATAACACACAATAAATTGAAGTTCAAAGAGTATATATAACAACTGTTAATAGAGTATATAATAAAGTTCTATTCTAACTGTTACAGAAAACACAATAACAATTAAAGTTGAATAAAACGGAATTTTGAAACTATCACTGCCTTATCCTTATCTCTTAACAGAAACTTGAACAAAATAGTACAACTTGGAACTCTATACAAATTGGAGCTCTACATGATATGTTCTTCCGTCCTCCTCTCCAATAAGAAAAGCATAGCAACACTAAGCAAAAGGGTAGTACCCCTTCAAAATAAAAAAATTAAAGCCCAAATTTAATAGAAAATACAATAACTTGTGCATATATGGTTACATGTATATATGGAGACGATGAGATATGGTTAAGCGAAGATAATGAAGAGAAGATAGTGAAGAGGCGAGAGACACATCAATTTCTGAATGAAATCTGAAGGGTTTAGGTTTAGGTTTAGGTATATCTGTCAATCGATTGAGAAAATAGGAAGGGGCGATAGGCGAGAGAGAAATCTAAAATATCTACCATCCAATATGAAAAAATGGTGAGGGGCGACGGGTGAGAGACAGAGAGGGAAGTCTTAATCACCAGTCGCCCTACCCAATCGCAAGTTCTGAAATGTTGAAGGGGTGATTAGCGAATTAGGTATATTGCCTCGTCGAACCGGTGTAACTAGTTTGATGAAAACCGGCCGGTTCTCCAACAGTCGGCCGATTTTTATACTGACAGGTTTTTTGTTAAAACTGAATCAGACTACTGATCGGTTCAGACTTTTTTCAGTCAGACCGACCAGTCTAGTCTAGTTTTTAAAACCTTGTTTTAAAGCATAACACAATACTCACACAAGATCTCTAAGGTAAATCAAATATCACATATAAATCACCAAAACAAGCATTCAGAGTCACGAGGCACCTATAATACAAATGCAATCTTACACTATAACCAATCTATATACTTGCTAAAATAATTATGTAATTAATGACTCAATTCACACACCTGATTATATCACGTAATCAAATCCTTAATTTATTACACTCCTTATGTAGCATTTTTATAGTTCTTTTTTATTTAAAGAGTTAAGATATAGAAACAGTTTATTAACTCATAATTAAATTTCATATGCTTTACTTTTATACACATACTTCAGTTAAATTTTTTTGGAAGAGGTCTGTAACTTTTTCTTTTCTTTTGTTTTATTTCTAATTTTGTATTCATGATATAATTCTTAGGGTCGGGAAAAAAATAACAAAACGACATCATTTTACACATTCCTTTCAGGCCAAAGGCCTAGCCGAGTTTGGCTTGATAGGGCCAAGCAGTCTTGGCACGTAGCCCAACCAATCCAGGCAAAAAATAGGCCAAATTTAGGCCAAGCCAGCGGGCCAGGTCAAGACTACCAACCTTAATAATTCTTGCATACATTTTGATTTTTCGCTACCTCTTTATTAAATTTTTTATTTACTTTATAGTAATAATTATATAGTGATTATTGTTCATGTTTTACTAAATTTTCAATGAGTTTAATTTCTTTTCTCTCTTTAGAAACTCCCCTTTAAATTTTATTTTTCTTTTTCTTTCCTTTTTTTGGTCATTAGAAATCTCTCCTCTTAATTTCATTTTTCTTTTTCTTTCCTTTTTTTAGTGTTCTCTCTTGTTTTCTTTATTTATGTATAAAAATGAAGTTTAAAAATTTTGTAGGTTAATGTAAAAGATTATATCAATAATAATTTACTTTACATAATAATCTTAATCTCAATCTTAGTCTTAGTCTCTTTGTTTGAACCTATAAGATAAAAATAGGTTTATATTTCTTGATATATTCATTGTATAAAGATAAGGCTATATATACATATTTACAAGATTAATTTAGGGAATGTAATCCCTATGATGAAAGGATTATAATCCCTGTAACAAAGACTAGAATCAATGAAATTAATGCTCAATATGTAACATTCACCTTCAAGTTGGAGCCTAGATATTAAACATTCCCAACTTGTTATAAATGTAATTGATTTGAATGCCATTTAGGGCCTTTGTGAAGACATTTCCAAGTTGCTCTCCAGTTTTGACATATTCTGTAGAAATCAAAATGTGTTGAACTTTTTCATGAATGAAGTAGCAGTCAATTTCAATATGTTTGGTCCTTTCATAAAACACTGGATTAGAAGCAATATGTAGAGCAACATGATCATCACACCATAATTTTGCCAGTATTGAGGCTTTAAAACCAATTTCGTATAATAGTTGATATATCTACATTATCTCACACGTTGTCTGTGCCATAATTTTCTATTTAGATTTTACACTGGATTAATTACAAAATTTGTTTCTTACTTATCCATAATACTAAGTTTCCTCCTATAAAAACACAATAGCCAGTCATAGATTTTCAATTGACCTTAGAACATGCTAAATCAACATCTAAAAACATTCAGTGTGAGTATTTATGTGATTTTCATATAGTATCCCTAGTCTAGGAGCTCACTTTAGGTAACATAAGATTTGTTCGAAGGCCACCTAATGATGAAAAGTTAGAGAAGACATGAATTAACTTACAACGTTAATAGAGTATGCAATATTAGGATGAGTTTTTCTAGGGCTGTTAATAGTCAGGCTGGGCCTGGGCCACCCCTGGCCCGACTCTGAGGCCCAAGCTATGGCCCCACGGGCCAAGGGAGGGTTGGGTTGGGCCGATCTGTCATTTATTTTTTAAGCAAAAAATTCCAAAATGAAATCGTTTTGAAAATAACGAGCAAGATATGGGCTGAGCCAGGCCGATTTTGCCATCCCTAAGTTTTTCCCTACATAGCCTTTATTATGATTATTATTATCATCATTATCATCATCATCATCAACAACAACATCATAATCATCATAGTTTATTACTTATTTTATATTTTATTTATGTTATTATTACCATTATTTTATTATTTATTTTATTATTTTATTTTTTTAATGTGAGTCATTCAGAAACAGCGTCTTTACTAGTTTGAGGTAAGGCTGTGTACTACTGGAACCTCCCAGACCACGTCTATTAGAGAAATTTTTATTCAGTTATTGTTGTTATTGTTATTGTTATTGTTGTTGTTGTTGTTGTTGTTGTTGTTATTGTTCTTGTAATATCAGAACGAATTACTGTAAGATAGTTTAATTTTCTAACCAAACTTGTATGTTTTTTAGGATCTTTAAGCAAATATGTCTTTGGTAAGTTGTACATTAGGGGACATTAGGGTACTACAAGGCTTAGCTCCTAACTTTCCCGTTTCATCTAATAGAATAAGTACATATTTCTTTGGGATCAAAAAATGCCTTTATTGCTTCTTGTTACTTCTACTTCCAGAAAATAGTTCAGAGATCCTAGATCCTTCGTATGAAACTAAATATAAAGAATGGATTTTAATGATGAGATTCCCATAAGGTCACTTCTGGTGATGACGATATCATTCGCATACACAACAAGAAGAATAACCTCAAGTTAGATTGTTTATAGAAGACTGAGTGATCAAATTTTCTCGTAGTTAATCTAAACATGTCTATAGTTTGACCAAAATTTCCAAATCAGGCACATGAATATTGTTTCAAACCATACAACAACTTGCAAAGACAACAAACTTTGCCATACTCCTCAAAGTAACAAACTTAGTGCAGTTACTCTATATAAACTTCCTCTTGGAGGTCAGCATATAAGAAGGAAGTTTTAATATTTAACTAGTGTAGGGGCCAATTAAATGTAGCTACCATCGAAATGAATGGATGGATAGATTAGCAAACAAGTTGTGGAGATTGTATGAGTCCAAAACAAGACACTCATTTGGAATAAGAGTGCTCTGGCAATTTCGAGTAAATGATGATTTTTTCTTTCAGCTACACCATTTTGATAGGGTGTGTCAACACTTGAAGATTGATGAAGAATACCATTTTGAAGCATGTAGTGCTAAATGAGGTGGAAAAGTATTCTTTAGCGTTGTCACTTCTTAAAGTATAAATAGAAGGTTAAATTGTGTTTTAATTTCAATTGAAAAGTTAGTAAAATATCGGATAATACTTTGGAACAATTTTATTAAATAAAGCCAAGTAACACAAGAAAAATCATTAATAAATATAATAAAGTATTGAAAACCAATTTTGGACATCGTAAGATAAAGACCCCAGACATCATAGTTTGCTAATTCAAAAGGAAAACTAGATCATTTAGTTACCCATGGAAGGGAAGACACATGATGGTGTTTAGCAAATTGACAAGACTCACACTCTAAACAAAACATTTCAAAATTTAGGACATATCTTCTTCAACAAAGGTTAAGAGGGTTGTCCTAATCGTTAGTGGGCTAGGAACAGGCGATAGGTTGAGACACCTAGTTATCCAAAATGTAGAGACCTCATGATGCTTATCCTTTTCTAATAATCTTCTTCATCATAGATCCTCAAAAAGACAATAATTAGGAAAGAATGAGATATAACATTTTAAGTCATGAGTGAGTTACATTTTAAGTCATGAGGGAGTTTACTCACAGATAGTAAATTAAATCAGAATCTAGGTTAGTGGAAGATATATGATAGTAATAATAATGAAGTGGGGTTAATAATGTCAGAACTAATAATAGAGGAAGGAGATCCATCTGCTAAGGTAACATAGGAATGAGATACGTATTTCTAGAAAATAGAAAAGAGATTGGGATTACCTATCATATGATCTAAGGCACTATAATTAATAACCCATTGGGAGGAAGAG
This sequence comes from Erythroxylum urbanii, assembly GCA_027568935.1. Taxonomy (NCBI): domain Eukaryota; kingdom Viridiplantae; phylum Streptophyta; class Magnoliopsida; order Malpighiales; family Erythroxylaceae; genus Erythroxylum; species Erythroxylum urbanii. The sequence continues at coordinate 23,556,374 of JAOQML010000008.1, forward strand.
GAAAGAAGAAATACAGGTGAGTGAGATGAATCTTTCAATGCTTCTTGGTACTGGGTGAAATGAGCTAGATGGCATAGTAGCTGCTACGTGAGTGACATAAGTTTTCTGATTTTATTTGTAGTTTGCTATAAGTATGTTTAGTGTGACCCGATTAATAAAATATAAAAAAATGATTCCTTCTGTATCTTGATTATAATGTTTTGTTCCTCCTTTATTAGTATTCCTCTAGTTATGGCTTATAAGAGCACTAGAGATTTGAGAAGTGGCAGAAACCAAGATGTTACTATCTATACGAAATATCTAAGTAAAGACCTCATATAGGGAGGAGATTTCAGTGTTGGAAAGAATATGAGACTTAGCAATCTCAAATTGTGAGTTAAGTCCGAAAACTCATGATGGAACTCATGATGGCCATTTGTTCTTGTTGGGTTTGTTAGACTTTAATATTGGGGCTAAATGGTAACAAAACATTTAATTGTTTGTAAATCCTTTTGAAGTTCATAAAATAAGCTTGAAGGGAATAGTCATATTGTTCAGCGTGATAAAATCCTTTACACCTTCTAAATTCTGGAAATATTCCCTTTTCTAAAAACAAAAAATCCAAATAATTCATTAACTCTTTGACATACTCAAAGTAATTAATGAGGTTGATGACTTTGATGTCAATAGAATTTTGAATCTGTAAAAATAAGCAAGCACCATTGCGTTGCCACTACTTGTGTGTACGATCCATTAGAGGATCATCAATAAGGTGATAATCTTTAGAATCAGTAAATAAATTTGAATTGTCTTACATCAATCAGAAAAGTTAAAGTCAGTTAACTTATGTTTCATGATTTTTGATATCACAAGAATGACATCTATGGCAATAAGACTTTTGTTATCGTCGATCATAACAATAATAATCAAAATCAATATGAGGGAGTCAGATGTCAAAGAAAACACTCCAAAATAAAGCAAACCATAGTAAAACGTAGCAATAAACCCAAAATAGAGATTTAAGAGAGATGTTATGAGAAGCCCATGTTAAACCCCTGTTGAAAACACCAAAGAATAAGAGGAGCAATGGCAAGATGGTGGCAGAAACATAAAGTCAGGCCATTTCAAATGTTGGTCCACAGGAGTCAACATCAAAGGTGGTGACCCAAGGCAACAATGTTATGAGATGCACTTGGATGTTCCAACAAGTAAGATTGTGGCCGAGAGTGGTAACTAGCAAATATGACTCACTCGTAACTCTATAGGTGGCCAAATTTCTATGGTTGGTTCACTGATAGGGGTGCCTCTACTATTGTTGACTGTGAGAACAAGAGGTCACAGAAAAATGGTGTTAAAAAAGAATGTTTTGCTCCCTAGGCAGAACTAAAATAGACTTCTACTCACTTGGGTAAAAAACTAAACACTCAAAAACTTAAACCAAACTCTAATACAATGTAAGACTGTAAGAGGTTTGTATTTCTTGATATTTTCACAGTACAAAAGTAAGGCTATATAAAAATATTTATAAGATTAATTTAGGGAATGTAATCCTATGGTTAAAGGATTACAATCCTTGTAATACAGACTAGAATTAATGACATTAATGCTCAATATGTAACAGAAACATAAGAAAATAATAAAAAAGTATTAGAGGTATAAGGCTTTGACCATTTTAGATTTGTGGATCCATTTCCTTATTAAACTAGGTCTGTTCCATAAAATTTTACTTATCCAATAGTTGGAAAATCAAGGAGGGATCTAATCCCATGTGCAGTAGAATAATGATAGAACTTTTTGTTTTGATTATCCGAAAGTCAAGATCACTTTAAGTTTATAATATGATTATTACATAAAATATAATACAGTATGAATCTTAATTTAGACCTAATTCTGAAGTTTGATCTTTTTCCTTTTGTTTCCCTTAATTTGTTTATAAAATTGGCTCATATCAACCATCGTAGTTGCAAAATTGTCCAGTTTCTAAAGATATCCACAAAACATGTTAAGAGAACTCTGTAAGTGTTGTTGAGAGAGTTAGGCCAGGAGTGCCAGTTCCAAGGGAGCCTAAGCCTATTTATACTATATTTTGGGCATTTTAGTAATTTGTTTGAAATAAAATTCTAATTTCAACTATCTTTAATTAAAATTACAATTAATTCTCATTAAATACCATTATGTCCAAATAAGATCCAATATCTCACATCGATCCTTATTTATTAAATATCTCATATTTAATCATAAAGTTTTTAAAACTTTAAAGTCAAATCCAACTTGATCAAAAAACACATTTTCTCTCTTCGAACCATTCTTTGAGTGTAAGTCATTGAATTTCCAAATATATTAGCAATGGAAATAAATTATAAAAAAGTAAACAATTTATATTTATAGATTAAGATTGTGTCTAGCAATATATCATGACCACCTAAATATTTAAGAATATCAAAGTAGATTTGATTAACTTTTTCTTACATGATTTTTCCATATAATTAAATCCATTCATTATACAATGTTCCGATAGAGATACATGTTGATAGTTGTGATTTGCATTATGTTTATGGTTCAATTTGTTAGGTATTTAGTGCTAATTTGAGTGATGAGTGTGTGTTTAGGTTTTAAATGTGTTAGTTTATGTGTTTTTATGCGTTAGTATGAGTCTTTGAGCTTAAATGTTATGTTTCTTGAGGTATCTTGATGTGTTTGTTAGTGTTTCAGGGTCAACGGCGAAAAACAAAGAAGTTTCAGGCCAAAACTATGGCCCATCGTGACAGAAAGATGTGAGCCACTAGGATCCAGGCACCAGGCCACAATCGTGGCACTTGAGCCACGATCATGACAGAAAGGGTTAGACACTAGCCAAGATCGTGACAGGCGGGCAGACACAAAAACAGCTGAAAACGTTAAGTTTTGAGGGACTTTTTAGACTATTTCGATTCCGGACAAACCCTAGGGCTTCCAAGGTATTTTAGGAACATAAAGAACAGAGAGAGGAGCTTTTTTGCATTAGTCAAATTCTAAAAACCCTAGAGAGCTTATCGGGAGATTTGAAGAAGGAATCAAAGGAAGAGAGACACGGAGAAAAAGCTTACGTGAAGTACTTCACGGAACAGGAGGTTTCTTGCTGTTGTTGCCTCCACTAATCCATTCCACTTATATTTTTCAATTTTATTTCAATTTTATTATTGTATAGAATGGGGATAGTCGTTGAGAATATGTTTTATTGAATGTTGATTTATGTTTATAGTCACCTTCGGGAATTTTATCTTTGAGATTAATGAATTTTCATTTATTATGTTTTTATTAAGTTATTCGTGATTCAATTTCTGTTCTTAATAATTTGGTAACAAACTGAAAGGGTGAACAAAGTGAAAATCATCAAATTGGGCTAATAAGAGTTAGGTAGTTTGATAGATTAAGAATTGAATTGAACTGGTAAAATTATATAACGAGAGATCGAGCATAAATATTCGGTAGGTTATTGGACAATTTCAAAACTAATTTAGGTTTTGAGTTAATTAGAAATTGAGAGATTACAATTACATAATCTATATTAGGGTTAAAGATTATAACTCGAGAGAGTAATCCACCCTAGGACTATCTAGACCCGATAATTCGATAATTTCATAATCAATTAGATTTTCATTAAATTCAGATTAAAAACCCCTTTCTCTCAATTGGTAATTCCTAGGTTGATTCTTGATTGAGTTGTGCAACTTGCTATCTTGTTTATAATTTTTGAATTTAATTCTTGAGATTGATTGCTTGATTGATTAATTTTTTGATTGCTTGATTGATTAATTTTTTGTGTTAGTTTGTTATTTTGATTTATTGCCAATTTGAGTCAAGCCTTAGATTTTAGGATTAAATTACTCCTCTTCGTGGGATTGATACCTTAGGTACTACACGAACGACCCATGCGCTTACAGTATTATCGAGGTTATAAGTATTAAAATTTAACATATGTAAACCGTTGATCAAGTTTTTGGTGTCGTTACCAGGGAACCGATTAATTTAATTCTTTAGTCTAAAGTCTTTTGTTTTTAAATTAAAAAAATTTGGGGCATAACGTAAAGACACATCAAGACTTCTTAGAGTGAGAAAGAGATATCTAAAGAGTTGAATGCTAAGAAGAGATAAAAGAACAATCATGGAGAATGCATATTATAAGGAGCAAAGGACTCTTGCAGATTTCAATGAGCCCCAATTTAGTTGTAGAAATCATCATCCTTATATGAACTCATACACTCCGGGGTGGCAAAACCACCCAAATTTCTATTGGTCCAATAATGTAAAGACTCACATAGGACATCAAGACATATTAGGAATTCAGCAAGATGAGTCCAGTTCATGGGATTCTAAATTGGATAAGATCTTGAATAAGCTTACAGATATGGAAGAAGGCCAAAAGAGACTAGAAGAGCAAACTGAGCAAGTAACGAAAAATCATGCCACTTCTATTCAAAATCTGAAGATTAAAGTAAGATAGCTTTCTCGTGAATTTTGTATGAGAAGTGTGGAGGATTCTTTGAGAAATATGGAATTACATTAAAGAGAGCAATATAAGGCTATCACACTTAAGAATGGGGAAGAGCTAAAAGAACCAGTGGAACACTAAGTTGAACCCCTCCTTATTGAAGACCAAGAGACATAGAAAGAGGATGAAGAAAAGAATGCCAAACCATCTCTTTTATTCACCAATTCTTGATATACCATGTGCGAACATTGAAAAATATTTAGTTGATGTCCACAAAAAGCACCTTATCCTTCAGATTAATGATGACCAAGTGACATTCAACATGAATGATGTATTAAAGAATTCGAAGAAGAGTAGCTCATTCAGAATAATTGATGTGTTCGAATCTTTTGAAGAACAAGAGAACGAAGAACAGATGACAATAGACATCGAGTTTGAAGAAGCTATAAAAGTTTCTGTCCATGAAGTGGAAGAAGCAGAGGAGATGATGGTGATTACCGAATAAAGAGAGAGACTCACCTTCCTACAGGACAAACTGTTGGATTCGATGGAAGATTTAGAGAGTTTTGTTATTCCCTATTTCATTGATAGTTTGTTAGAAAAAAGGACAATACTGAGCTTAATTGGTTTTCTTAACTTTATTAATATTGTCCTTCTAATTATTTTCAATTTGTAGCTTACTCACAGGCTACAAAATTGATGTTAAACGAGAAGGGTGGAAGCAAGCCGCTCATAATTGATCCTGACTGAGTTTTAAAGGATGAAGGTCAAGCTAATGGCCATAAATTAGCACGTTTAGTAGTTAGATTTAAATTATTATGTAGTTAGGTTTGTTTTAAATTCGTAAATATGTTTGAATGATTTGGAACGGTTTGGATTGCTAATTCTTTTGCTCTCTTGAATCACTTATAAGATAGGTAAACACTCTCGATGTCAAACAGATTTGGTCTCATCAGTATTGCCATCACTACCTCTATCACCATAAACAGTTTTATGTTCTAACCATTTTCTTTTCATTTTTGTTAGTATTTTATTCTTATTTTTTTTTCATATATTACGTTTTATTTCCCCCTGGTGTGTTTGTGTACCCTTCTCACATTGAGGACAATGTAATGTTTAAGTGTGGGGAGGGTTGTGTGTTTTTACCTTGAGTGTGATTTTGCATATGGTATGATAGTGTTAGGTTGCATTTTGTGAATTGTTTGAATGTGTCAATGGCTTAGATGGATTGAAATTTGTTTTATTTTGAACATAGTCTATTAGGTTGTGAATAATCATTAGCTCGTAAAATTAGTGAATTAGGAGTCTTTGGATAAATATACAGCTTAATTAGTGTAAATTTAACACCCTTTAGATTGTCACATTTATTCATAATTTAAGGCCTTCAACTTAAGTAGCTTTATTAGTATTTTCATGAAAACATACAGCTAAAACAACAAGGTAGGCAATAAAAAAAAGTATGTTAAGTAAATCACTTTTCCACTAACCTTTGGGTTATGAATAGAGCTAGTAGCCAGTTGAACACATACTATAGCTGAGTAACTGGATTGACACGTATCACAAATGTGTGCCTTCGCGTTAAAAAACTATAATGATTTTTCAACCAAGTTGTTTAATAAAAATAACTTAGTCAAGTAACCGGATCGACATTCATTACCAATATTTGCCTCTGCGTAAAAAGACTAAGTCCATGTTCACTTAATAAATAAAAGAAAAGAAAAAAGTTCTTAATAAAAACCTACTGGACTTGTAATAAGCTTAACTTTTGATGAAAATATACTTAGGAATAGTTACAGGTCTGAAGGACCAAAGAATTATTAATGTGTGTATGCAATTGAAAAGGGTAAATAAATTAACACTTAGATCTCGATTAATTTGTATATTTAGTGCAAAGCCCCTAGACTCAAATTTTGCATGTTAATGATTAGATATAACTTGTATGACTATGTTTAAGATTAAAGTTATTTCATGAAGTTGAAGCTATTGCCTCATTATAGCATTATTTTTTGTGTGTTTGCTGTTTTGTTTGCTTGAAGACAAGCAAATGTTTGAACTGCGGGGATGTTGATAGTTGTGATTTGTATTATGTTTTAGGGTTCAATTTACTAGGCATTTAGTGTTGATTTGAGTGTTGCGTGTGTGTTTAGGTTTTAAATGTGTTAGTTTATGTGTTTAAGTGTTTTTTATAGGTTAGTATGAGTCTTTGAGCTTAAATGTTATGTTTTTTTAGGTATCTTGATGTGTTTGTTAGTGTTTCAGGGTCAACAGCAAAGAACAGAGAAGTTTCAGAGAGTTTCGAGCCAAAACCATGGCCTATGATCGTGGCACAATAGGCCACAAACGTGACAGAAAGATGTGAGCCACTAGGATCCAAGCCATGATCGTGGTCGTGACAGAGAAGCCAGAACCAGGCCACGATCGTGATTGGATGCTGGCCACGATCATGACAGGCAGGGCCACTATCATGACCTGTATCAGGCAGACAGGAAAACAGCTAAAAACGTCAAGTTTTAAGGGACTTGTCAGACCGTTTAGACCCCGGATGAACCCTAGAGCTTCCAAGGTATTTAAGGAACATAAAGAACAAAGAAAGGAGCTTTTTTGCATCAGTCAAATTCTGAAAACCCTAGAGAGCTTATCGAGAGATTTGAGGAAGGACTCGAAGGAAGAGAGAAAAGGAGAAGAAGCCTACATGAAGTACTTCCCAAAATAGGAGGTTTCCCACTATTGTTGCCTTCACTAATCCATTCCACTCGTATTTTTCGATTTTATTTCAATTTTATTGATGTATAGAATTAGGATAGTTATTGAGAATAGGTTTTGTTGAATGTTGATTTATATCTATACTTACCTTTGGGATTTTTATCTTTGAGATTAATGAAGTTTGGTTTATTGTGTTTTTATTGAGTTATTCGTGATTCAATTTTTGTTCTTAATAATTCGGTAACAAACTGAGAGGGTGAACTGAGTGAAAATCATTAAATTGGGCTAATGAGAGTTAGGTAGTTTGATAGATTAAGAATTGAATCGAACTGGTAAAATTGTGTAACGAGAGATCGAGCATAGATTTTCGGTAGGTTATTCGAAAATTTCAGAACTAATTTAGGTTTTGGGTTAATTGGAAATCGAGAGATTACAATTCCATAATCTAAATTAGGATTTATAAATTAGGGTTAAATAATATAACTCGAGAGAGAGTAATCCACCCTAGGACTGTCTAAACCCGGTAATTCGATAATTTCATAATCAATTAGATTTTCATTAAAGTCAGATTAAAACCCCCTTTCTCTTAATTGGTACTTCCTAGTTTGATTCTTGATTAGGTTGTGCAAATTGCTATCTTGTTTATACTTTCTGAATTTAATTCTTGAGATTGAATGCTTGATTGCTAAATTTTCTACGTTAGTTTATTATTTTTATTTATTGCAAATTTGAGTCAAGCCTTAGATTTTAGGATTAAATTACTCCTCCTCGTGGGATCGATACCTTAGGTACTACGCAAACCCCCCATGCGCTTGCAATATTACCGAGGTTATAAATATTAAAACTTAGCATTCGTAAACCATCGATCATATGTTTTATAGACGCACAAGTAATGTTTCAAATAGATTTATCATATGAGGTCAGTTTAGTGAACTTATTCTTTAATAAGCATCCATATATTTACTTAAGTATCTTCATATTTTAGTCTATAAAATTGACTGATTATTTTACAGAAACAAACATAACATGTGTTAATCTTTTTATACTATATTAATGTCCAGTTTTAATAAAACAATGACTAAGAAAAATTTAAGGAAACACATAAATGCAATATGAATCTTGTAATTATGAGCACATCATAATTTTATTTGTAATATAATTTTTCCATGAACTTTATCATATAATCTAAATATACATAAGGTAAAGAATTTCTTTAAATAATTATGTTACTAAACTATAACTAACCGATTGACTATAACTAACCGATTGACTGTAGGAAAGAAACCAACAATCTAGCACTTACACTAAGTCAATCTTTTCAGTGTCTTATATCATATCTCTACATAATGATCATGTAAATATTGGGACAATGGTTTAGTGAGATAATTAGATAAGATTCTTTTTAGTGGACACTTGCTTAAATCTTACAACTTTCATTTTAATTATCATCATAATTAAGAGAAACTACCTAAATACATACCTGGATCTTTGATGAGATCTTACCTCATTTGATATGCCTAATAGCTTTAATGTTTTACAGTATATTACTGTTTGAAAAATACAAGGAACTATATCAAATTTATTAAAAAATTATGATTGAAATAATCATTTATACTAAATGAAAAATGCATTTATCCTGATTAACAATTAATTCTACATTAAAACCTTTCCAACCTTAAATAATATTGTTCTAGTTAAAATATACCTTAATTAGGATTTACTAATATCCATATAAACTTAAACTCAAATATCAACTTATAAATAAAATAAAGAATATCTCTAATACTTCACAAATATCAGATATATACATTTTTAGTACATTATATATGTACTTGGACTTAAAATATATTAAGATGTATAGATCTAATTCTCATAATTAAGTTAATAGCCCTTCATATCCAATATGAATTGTTCTTGGACTATTATATTTTATAATATATATATGATTTTAATATTTTAAAATAATTCTAAAATTTTTGTTTGATGTAAATTTTAACTT
>JAOQML010000008.1:23565625-23578358 GCA_027568935.1 Erythroxylum urbanii
AATTAATTAAAATATTGTTTGTTTTAGGTTTCAAAAGTTACATGAGGTTATTTTCGTCTTTTCTTGATCTTGTCCTTCGGACAAGAATTTCTGTACCTCAATTTTAGAAGGAACAAAAATTTCTGTCCTTATTCTTCGAAGACGGAATGAAAATAAGTGAAGACAGCAAGCAAACAGGACGAAAGACAAAATTTTTGCGTCTTTATCCACTTTCCTCACCTCTGAAGACGCTAACCAAACGCAGGTTAGAGTCGAACAAGTTTAGGACATAAGATATTGAAGTTACTATTCTGTGCAAGACCACTGGTACTTTATCTTCAACATTTTATCCACTCCACAATCTTCTTTCCCATGAAAGGCTGTGGCTTTGATTATGAATACCATCCTATCATTAAACCCCACAAAACCCCCTATAATTCACATTCGAATCAACCCAAAGAGGGATTGGAACAGCATTCTCAAAAACCAAGCGAGACTTGGAAATGACTCTGCCATTCTTTCTGCATATGCTCACATGGAATCTCTTGGCATAACTCCTGATAAAGCTACTCTGCCTCTTGTTTTCAAGGCTTGCGGGAGGTTAAATGACGTTGAGTTTGGCAAGAGAGTACATGCCAGTCTTGAGGGTACTGGTTTAGTTGAAGACGTTCGTGTTGGCAGCTCTATCCTTGATTTTTATTGCAAATGTGGGTTTTTTGAAGAAGGTAGAACGGTGTTTGATAAACTGAATGAGAGAGATTTGGTCTCGTGGAATGCCATGTTAGCTGGATGTGTGAGTTGCCATTGCTACGAGGAGACAATTGTTTTGTTTAGAAGGATGCAAGGGGAAGGATGGAAACCCAATTCGCGGACTTTGGTCGCATTGATTCTGGCAGCTGAAGGGGTCTTAGAACTGAGATTAGGACAGGAAATTCATGGTTATTGCTTGAGAAATGGGTTCTTTGATTTGTATCCACATGTGGGCACTGTCTTGATTGGCTTCTATTTCAAATTTGATGCTAGACTTTCGACTTCTGTCTTCCATTCAATGGTTGTTAAGAGTTCCTTGAGTTGGAATGCAATGATTAGCGGTTATTTTGAAGCAGGGAGGCTGTTGGAAGCGTTGTTGGTTTTTGTTTCGATGCTTACGGATGGGGTCACGTTTGATTTGGTCACCATATTGATTGTCATTCAGATCTGTGGGGTAATCGGGTCTCTCAAACTGGGCATGCAAATTCATGTGATGGCTATCAAGGTTGGCTACGGCAATGACTTGTTCATAGTGAATTCGTTGCTGAATATGTATAGTTACTGTGGAAGTTTAGATTTGGCATTTGAGCTATTTAATAATATCCCCATTCATGATGTTGCCTTGTGGAATTCCATGTTAGCTTCATATATTGAACATGGCTGTTATGAGGAAGCTACTGGCTTATTTATTAGGATGCAAACAGAAATGAGAATAGATGAGAGAACTATTGTGATTATGCTGTCTTTATGTGCAGAATTAGATGATGGATTAATGAAGTGTAAAAGCTTGCATGCTTATGCGTACAAGTATTGGATGAAGATGGATGTTGCTCTTGGAAATGCATTACTGAGCATATATGCAGATCTCAATTGTGTTGAAGATGCACGGAAGGTTTTTGGTCAGATTAATAAATTAGATATCATTTCATATAACACTATGATTTTAGCACTTGCAAGTAGCAATCTTATTAGTCAGGCGTGGGAACTCTTTGAAATGATGCAAGAATCCGAAATTGAGCCAAACTCTCATACAATGATAGCACTCCTTGCAAGTTGTGGTGATGAAAGCTATCTAGGTACCGGGCGATCTATCCACAGTTTAGTAATAAAACATGGTTTTGATTTTAATTTATCATTGGTCACTGCACTGACAGATATGTACATGAATTGTGGTGATGAAGCGACTGCTAGAGATCTGTTTGAAACCTGTCCGAATAAAGACGTGATCTCATGGAATGCGATGATTGCAAGTTATATTGAGCAAAACCGAACTGATGAAGCTATTTTACTTTTTAGCCGTATGATTTCACAAGTAGAACCTAACTTAGTCACTGTTTTAAACATTCTGTCATGTTGTACAGATCTTGCCAATCTGCCTCAAGGCCAATGTTTGCACGCTTATGCAACACGGAGATTTTCTTCATCTACTTCCAACTTGTCTCTCAACAATGCTTTCATAACATTGTACACAAGATGTAGTAGTGTGCACAACGCTGAAAACATCTTTAAAACCTTGAAAAGGAGAAGTATCATCTCATGGAATGCAATGATAACTGGCTATAGTACGAACGGTTGTAGTTATGATGCTATTCTTGCCTTCAAACAGATGTTAGAAGATGGTTTCCAACCAAACCGGATATCTTTTTTGTCTGTACTATCTGCCTGCCGCCATGCAGGTTTAATAGAAAAGGGTATCGAGATCTTTCATTCCATGCTTTCAGATTTTAGGATCACCCCCCAGATGGCACATTATGGTTGTGTAGTGGATCTACTTGGTCGAGGTGGTTGTTTGGATGAAGCATGGGAGTTTATCAATTCTATGCCTATTGAACCAGATGCATCAGTTTTAAGGGCTCTGCTAAGTGCTTGTCGACTTCGTGCTAACACCAAGCTAGCTGCAGTCATTTTTGAAAAGCTTGTGGAATTAGAACCCGCCAACGTGGGGAACTACGTGCTACTATCTAATATATATGCTGCAGCAGGTCTTTGGTCAGAGGTTAGACTAATAAGAACATGGCTGAAAGAAAACGGTATGAGAAAGTCTCCTGGCATCAGTTGGATCATCATTAGAGGTCAGGTTCACTTTTTTGCTTCAGGAGATACATCACACCCAAGTTCTGAGAAGATATATACAAACTTAAGCTCATTAATGGCACTTGTCAGAGAATGTGGATATGCTATTGATGCTCGTTTGTTATTTCACGATGAAGACGATTAGATTGCAATTCACCACAAGAAAAGCTCATGCTACTTTTGGACTCATCAGCTTGGAGGTGCAGCGCAACATTTAATCAGTGGAAAGTTGGCATGGTAATTATTTCCAGGAGGACCAAATCATTAACCAGGTTCTTGAGCAAGGACAAATAAATCCAAGAGGATGTGAATATTTATAAACACAAAATTGTATACCTTATAGTCTATTGTAATAGTATTCATGCCTTCAACTTGTAATCAGAATGCCATAGAACCTGGTAAATTATTTTTTTCTTTGGACTTCCTTCCATCGTTTAGCTCAAAACGAACTTTACACAGGTTTTTATCCTTCTGCCCCATCCATAGAACTCAATAAATGACCGTCTGGTTCTATTTTAATCAACCAGTGAGTTTGTTGAAGACGGCCGATATTTTTATTCTAGCATATTGCCATTAGAATAGATCAGAAAACAAACTGTTGGGTTTGGCACGAAGTGTGCATTAGAATTAAAAAAGGAATTCTCGTAAGAACTTGGTGAACTATGTTATAGTATGAAAGTTACGTTTCTAAATTACATTATCATGTGATGAAAGACAGCAGAAACAGCGGCGTATATTGTTGGTCAAGTTCAACATTTAACAACGTTGGGAACTTGGGATAATAAAACATTATGAAGACGAAGGAATTCTTTAGAGGACCCTTTTGGAAGCTTAATGATTCAGGACCAAGCATAGTGCTCATCCAAGAAAATGAAGCTAAACACCTAAACTTAGATGGTATGCACTATTCCCTTTTGTACCCTTTGGCTTGTGTTTTAACCTACTGAACTACTAACGCTGAATTTATTTGAGGAGCAACTAACAAGACATAAACAAGACATCACTTTGGACAGCTTTTCCCAAATCCACAGGACTAGGAGACTTTTGAGTGACATAAAGGAGAGGTTTGTATGAAAAGGAGTAGATTATTATAAACTTTTAGCAGGTGTGGTTATATCAAATTAGATCATAGCAACAATCAAATGCACATGGTGTTGTAGTGTTTGTTAATCTCTTTCTTCAAAAACCAAACTCGATTGAAGAGCACAAACTTTGTAACAAAGTCTAGAGTGGCGTCAAATCAGGTAATATGATAAGCTTGGAGAGCCCCATAAAATAGGCAGTAGGTTCCATGTCACATCTTTTTTTTTTTATCATCTTCTTCTTAACAAAGATTGTAAGAATTCAGATAAATTAATTAAAGCTTTCCACTTCCTGTACTTATCGGGATCCACTTCAACGTAGACTTGTAGAAAAACAGATGAAAAGATGTGTAAAGTTGCAAAGTGAAGCAAGCTGTCCACGAAGAAAATAATACAATTGGATCGTCTTCATGAATAACCAAAGAAAGAAAAGGAATTCCTTACAATATCAAAGTTCAACCCCGTGACAGGACAATTCAATCTCACTTGTTACAAACAAATAAATGAACGGAGAAAAGAAACCACATCCAAGTCATACATGACCTGTTGTTGAACAAGACAATTGAAGAGAATTTGACAGTAATAATGACACTTTGGGCCAAAGTATGCCTTGATCCTCCTTATTTATCAAAAATATTAAAAGAAAGGTAATCAGAAAAAAAAAATGGAACAAGAAATAATCTCCTTAGTCCTTCCACTTACCAATTTGTGACTGTCTCAAACTTGGTTAAGCTCTTTTGTTTCACTGAGCAAGAATCTGATCAAGCTGTAAACCATCAAGCCAGGCTTGCAATGGCACATCACTCTGCGTTTTAGATTTTGAACCCATAATTTCTTTTGTCTCACCTGGTGGTTCCTTCAAGACTGATTGAACCCATGAAACATCAGGTTCCTCTGCAAGTCTTATTGAGCATTGCTGGTGTAAGTTATCCCATTCATTTACTTGAACAGGCCAGTTTGAATTCCCATTGCCGCATTCCTGCTTTGGCCATGAATCCTCAATGTTGGGTCTAAGATGATGACAGAGGCTAAAAGTGTTATCCCATGAGCTTAGGCCAGTAGACTGTTGTTGACCAAGAAAAGGTGACTCGCAGTTCACTGGTGATACGGGCTCGCTTGTCTGTGGAATCCTCCTTGGAGAAGAAGGACCAATTGGAGCTTGCAAAGAAGGGTGATCGGTAGCGTTCTTTGGAGAGAGAGCAGTTTTCTTTAATGGATTAAGCGTGTTGCGCTGTTGATGAGGTTGACTAAGAACTGCCAATTTGTAGGAGGGGGAGCAAGCAGACAACTTTGCAGAGGAAGACTTGTCCGAATTTGCGATTGAACAAGCAGAACGATTTGGAGAGTTGGTACCAAAATTTGGCTGAGATGCATAGGAGGTTTCGTTGAGGAACTGCTTCTGATGTAACTCAAAATCTTCCATCGCACTGAGCTCCTCGGTGGGAACATCTCTTGCATTAAGTGAAGTTCTCAGGCGGCTTGCTTGAGGATGCTGGCTCTGAACATTAAAATTTGAGACACTTTGCTGCTGCCAAGCCATGGTTGAATAAGAAACACTGTCTGAAGGAGGCATCGGTAGTGGAGGAGACGGGGAAGGAGGAAGTGTAGTGACTGCCATGTTAGATCCAGGAAACATGGTTGAGGCTGGGGAGTAATCTATGGCAGGAGGTCGAGGTGATGGCAGTGCAGTCGCATAAAGAGGTCTCAGTTCTTTAGGCGCATGGGCAAAGAAGCACACATAGCGTTTACATTTCGTGCCATCCTTGCAAAATCTTGTTCTGTATTGAGCGGGGTGTAGCCAACACTCGAAAATTCCATGAGCATACTCACAGATATCTCCACGCCTACACGCTCCTTTTCTATAATCCGGACATGGAACGGAACTATAATTGAACTTCCTAGGGTCTCTTCTCCTTGCATTCTCTCCTGGATGAACAAAGGGGCACTCAGTCCAGTCATGAGAATAGGCACGAGAACAAGGGAGGACCTTGAACGAGAACATCCGAAACTCATCAGTAGTGAATGCGTGGTCTGTAGTATCAGCAGAGAAGGGATCAACTGGTAGTTCTTTCTCAGCTAAAGAAAGAATGCTTATATTGAAAGGCTTACGGGCAGCTGAGGTACTACTACACACCAGGCCATCTTCTGATGACAATGAGGTAGGCAATGAAATGGAACTCAAACTATCAACTGAAGCATGTAGGTCTCCTTCACAGCCAGAAACATGGTCACTTCTCAAAAGCTCTTCAAGTGCTGTTATCAAGCTGGGAAATTTCGGAGGAGCAACAACAACATCAACTGGACGATGCCCGTTAGCATCAACAGCATTCCGATCGGCACCAGCGAGTAAAAGCATCTTTACAACACTGACAGCATTAATGGATCCACCAGATGCAGCACAATGAAGGGCCGTGCTCTTATCAGTCCCGCAAGAGAAATTTGCGTCCATCTCAGGTAAGAGAAGGATCAGTCTCACCACATCAATGCTTCCATATTTGGCAGCAATCATTAACGGTGTTCTTTGCTCCAGAATCATCTTTTTAGACAACATGTCACGACCATACCAGAATCCGACCTCTCTAATCTCAAATTCCTCGCATATAGATCGTTTCAAGCTCTCAACATCATTATCAGCAGCCAACTCAAGCAACAAGGAGAAAGAATGTTTCTTTTCGAGAGAACCAATAGGACTAGTCATTTCTTCAGTTAAAGAATTGCTTTCTGGGGTAGACATGGAAGCAGGAGCCTGTGACATGAACTGATCAACGCATCCACACATTCTTTAATGAACTGCAGACCATTACGAGAAAAATAGAGTACGGAAGCAAAAGATGACAAACATAAGGAAACACAAACAAGGATCAACCACAAATCTAAATGCCAGAAACTCTCTCACTCCTAATACTAACTACGTCAAACAAAGATGACCCTTTTAAGAACTTGAATTAAAGAGAAAAAGGAGTGGGAAGAATGAAGAAAAGTGACTCTCATAAGCATTTAAGTCCAAAAAAGAGTACTGCTGTACGAGGCTTAAGAAGACTCGCGAGAAGCAAAATTGAAAGATAATGGTAGTGGGATCCGTGATTTTCATTTATGGATAAGGACTGCAACTTCTATACAAGGGGGTGGAAATCTCTCCGGAGACTTTGATGTGTCAAATGCGGAAACTACGAGAAAAGTAGGAATCAAGAACCAAAACTTATACTAGTTTATTTCTACGTAATGCAAGTCCTTAAAGATACAATAAAGGTGAGAACCGTAGGGAAACAAAGATACCGAATTTAGTCCAAGCAGAGAAAAAAAACAAAAACTCCACCGTCTCCAAGCACTTTCCATATACTATATTTCTATCAAAAGCTAAGAAAGGCAAACGCTCTAATTCTTGAAAATCAAAGTTCGCAAAGAAAGATAAGAACTTCTACATTAGTTTCAGTCTCCTTACCCACTGAAGATCTTAAGAAGGTTCTTTTGTTTGCATTTCCCGCATATTGTCATGAGACAGTCAGGAAAGTCGACCAAAACTTGAGACCACCAAGGAAAAGCACGTACCCATCTTTTTGAACCCAACATAAGAAAATGGTAGAAACTGAAGTGCTTTAAGAATTAATGAAAGACAGCAGTTAGGATTAAGAATCAAGTGTTAGTTACCACTCCTGACTGTTGATATTACTTCTGTAATGTCTAAATTGTTGCATCATCTGTTATGTCCGAGGAAATTGGAAAGGCATATGGCCTAACATTAAGAACAAGTAATGCACATACAGTGACGGAACAAGCCCTGTTTCTATTGCTGTCCTACAACAACTTGGAATAGACTGCTAAACTGTAGAATCGTAGCGCCTATTTTCAGGTCATTCTTGTATACAAATATGAAGTCCCTTTGTACCTGATCTTTTGGACACCTATGAGGTTGAGTTTCAACATATTTCATTTCATTTTTCAAAAAGAAAAAAAGATATAATATAAGAATCATTTGAAGGTTTGGCTAACGAGTTTCTTTGCAAGATAGACACTTGGGGGATGTCCACTAAGTCAGCATCCTATCCTGGTGAGTAAAAGTACTAAAATCCCTTATCAGATATTTGGAGGTGGGTCTCTTTTTGGGATTAGGAGAATAATACTTATCTTTGAATCGAAGAATGAGATTCCTTGTATGGTTACTGTCGTACGTAGAGGATTTCTGAAATTTGTATTATGTTTCAGAAATGCCTTAAAATTGATCTTTTAACAGTCTTTTATTTCATATTTTTAGCATTGTCATCATCCTAAATATTTTTTAATTACCTAAATTAATCATATTAGTTTTATCAACTTTTTCTTTACATTTTTCATAATAATTTTAGACTATATCTAACAGGAAATAACTTATTCTTTATGTTTATCTCAATAATTTACCTCCATTTGGATCAAATATAATGCAAAAATTTTAAGAAAAGTTTATATGATCTAACCTTTATCAATTAATTGACTCAAACTAAGAAGATCTTGATCTAAACTTAGCATAAATAACACATTAGTAATCAACTTGATACATTAATGTATTTTAATAGCAACTATTTCATTTCCTTTCACTTATAAGCAAGCTTAATGGTCAACTCATATCCTTGATTGAAAACTTTTATCAAGGAACTTAAAAATAGATTAATTATGGGTTATATGATAAGTGTAACATGGGCCTACACTATAAGAAAAATGTATTTTTGCGACAATATTTACCGATGGAAGACGGAGACATTCCGTCAGTATGTAAGATTAACGACGGACATTACCGACGGACAAAAGCATCGTAGAAACGGCCGTAGCTAATATATACCAATGAAAAATTGGTTTCAGTCGGTAAATTAACTGATGGAATAATTGCTATCGTCGGTAAGATTACCGACGGAATATATTTACGTTGATAAATTGAATGACAGATTATCTTTACGTCTCGGTATATTTACAGACAGAAAATTGTTTTCCATCAGTAAATTTACCAACAGTTGGAAATTTCCGTCGATAAATTGTTACAAAGTTACCGACGAAGATTCCGTCGCATAAGGTTGCTGTCTTTCCATTGGTATTTTTGTGCAAATGGTTTCGAATTTACCAACGGACCTTGTTCTTCCGTCAGTACATGTTTAAGTGTTAGCGACGAATTTTCATATATCCGTAGGTAAATGAATTAAAAAAGTTTTTTTTAAATGTACTAGTAATATCATCAATAAATTTTATTTTGCATAATTGAAACAACTATTAATCTAATAGTATAAATTTAATTTTTTAAACATAAATTTGATTAATGATATAAAGTTGAAAATATCTTAATTGATAATAAAATCATTAAACTGTACACAATAAGTTTTCGTATCTCTAATAAAATGTTTAAAAGTACACTATTAAATTGGAGATGGTGGATGCTCTGATTGATGCGATGAGTTGCTATCTCTATCCTTCAACTCATTCATCTCATTACGGAGTTAAGCTATGTACTCTATTGACTGTTGCAACTGAGTTGTCAGCATCTGTATTGTGCTCTCAAGTTGAACGACTCTCTTATTGGATTCTGACCGCCAGTTGTACTGGACGTTGAGGATTGTAAATAACATGTATTCGCAAATGAGCTTAACCCGAATATCCTTCCCCGACGGTCCCTACCACCCACTGCATGAAGAAAGGTTTGAGTCTCATCAACATCTTCAGACTGTTGAGACTATCGTTGAATGCTTTCTTATATTTGGTCCTATCAAAAGGCAATGTTTATATTAGTAAGTGATAATTATTAAGCATTACTATTAAACCATAAATTTCACATACATTGAGTTCTCTACAATGGTTGTTATCGAATGCCACATCGTCATGCTTCTTTGTGTGAGTGTGTAAAAAGAGCTGACGGGGTGTAGGCCTCATGTCTATAGTCTTTTCCTGCATAAGAATAAAATGTTATAAGTTAATTAGAATTTATAAAAATTTCAACAGAGTTTCCTCTATTTTTATGAAATCTACCCCCTGTTGAACAAAGAACAAAACTAAAAAATACAGCCATATATGGCATCAAACATTTATAACATTATCATTCTTAACAAGAAACATATATTTTCATTCCAAAATTCACACATAAAATTCAATAAAAATACAGCAAAGTAAAGAAATGACAATATAAATTTAAAGTGTAGATATTTACAAGTCTCTCTGTATACTCTTGGTGGGTAATAGATCTTCCCGTATGTATGGGAAGACTCTCTTCCCCCGGTCCTCCACGTCTGTTAGCCGAATTACGCTTCGAAAGAGACATTGCCTCAGGTGATGTCCAATACTGCTCCAATGACTACATATTTCTTCAGAAATAGAAGGCGGTCGTACACCTACTTTGCGTATCGCACCAACGAAGTTGCAATAACGTGTATATGCTCATCTTTCCCATCCTCTATAAATGAGCGCGACAAATTGAGAATCCCAAAAATATTCTTTCTGAAACAAAAGCAAAAACATTTAATTAATACTTATGATGTAATGATATTATTTATCTAATAAGTGTACAAAATTGTTAATTAAAAAAGAAAATAATAATTTTTGTTGTACCTCAAACTCGTCATAGTAAAATTCCCTTATCGCCTGAGAGATATTCTTCCAGGCAAAGCCCTTAATATCAATCTTCTCCTTAAATTTTGATGTCATGTTTATTGAACACGGTTCAAATGGAATCAATCTAATATAAGATTGAAAATTTATATACTGTTATGAATATTGAAACTTATAACTTAATTATAAACATATAGTATTCAATTTATTTTCACTTACATATTATTGACAATTGTAATGTAAGTTCTTCCATCAGGTCTCTCTGCTCCAGGCCAGTGGTCGCTTCCTTCATCATCATTGTTTACCCCTGATACTTTTGTCAGTATAGGGGGTAGTAAATGATGTGGGGGTCGTGGATGGTGTAGCATCTACGAAAGGTACCTCATCTGTAAGTGTAGTAGCTGGAGGGAGAGGAGGAGATTCAGTTCCAGCTGCTACACCATGAGATACTTCACCTGTACAGTAAGTACCTCCGAATCGTGGCCTAAATCTTGGTCGCGAAATATACTGTCTTCTCTTTGGTGCCATATTTCAACCTGAAATTAATATTTGATTGAATTTTCTTGAAATATTACAATTTGCATGAAAATATGTTATACAATATATTGAAAAGGAAATAATTGATTACTTGAATATAATATTCAATTACAAACACAAATTAATCGCTATCATCACTTAATTGTAAATCAAAATCATCTTCTTTTTCTGAAGAATTTGAATCAAATTCGGGCTCTTCTTCATATCTCTGACCCTCCTCATCCTCTCTAGATAAAATTTCAACATATGCATTACATGGATCGTTCAAAGGTTCATTATCCTCATATAGGACAGATGAATTTATTTCATAAGTATCTTCTTGAAACGCTTCACTTTCAAATCTCTGTTCTCCTTTTCCATATGATTCAAAAACTCCTCGAGCTTTAACTTTGTAAACAGCCAACCAATCTGACTTATCTTGTCGTAAGTTAGGAAAAGGGACATAATACACCTAGATCGCTTGCATTGCTAACACGAAAGGTTCAAATTGTCAAAATCTTCTTCGCTTGTTAATTTTAACTAGATTGTATCAGCTATGCACTTTTGTATCAACATTTGGACTTGGATCAAACCACTCACACTTAAATATCACACTTCACTTTATTGGCAATGTAGGGTACTCAATTTCAAGTATCTCAATAATTTTGCTATAGTAATCCATCAATTCTCCTTGTATGAAAACTCCACCATTTATTATTACCATGCTATGATCACGATATTCTATATGATATTTGTATCCATTAACAAAATACACCGGATATGATTTAACAGTTCGCAAAGATTCCTTCACAAGACCACATATGAACTTATTTTTAATTGGATTTTCTAAGGCCTACAGAAAAGAAAATACCAAATTAAAACTACAATCTTTTGGTTTGAACACTTAAATCTTATAATTCAATCATTTTAAACTATGTAAAGGAAAACTTACATATTGCTCGAACCATCGAGGAAAGTGTCTTCCAACTTCTTTATTGATCTCATCTTGTGTTTTGTCAGGCATGAGCTCGCGTCATAACTCCTCATATAATCTGAAAACATTAATATGCATGTTTAGTTATGAATAACACTAAAATTCAAATGACAAATAATCTATTTCAACTTACTACACGAAAGGTTGAACCTCTTGACAGTTCAATAAGATATAACAATGGGCAGCCTCAATTTCTTCCTCTGTTAACATTCTTCTCGTTGAACGTCCATATGTTCGTCCAGGATATGTAAAAATGGATAAATTATCATCAGCATCAGTAGTTCCTCTCCCATTGTCATTACGAGGAACTTTTCTTTCTTTTGTGTGAACATGTAGCTCAAAGTAATGTGAACAAAATGTACTAGCTTCTTCCACTAAATAAGCATTACATATCGAACCTTCAACTCTAGCCTTATTTTTCACATTTTTATTTAAGTGATGCAAATACCTATATGATCGAATAGGGTTATACGATTTTAGTTATAAAAACATGATATGACATTAATTACAAATATGAACTTGTTAAATTACGTACCTCTCAAATGGATACATCTAACGATATTGAACTGAACTGGTTAGTTTAGCCTCATGTGCTAAATGAACAGGTAGATGCTCCATACAGTCAAAAAATCTTGGAGGAAATATCCCTTCTAACTTGCATAAAATTATCGAAATTTCCATTTCTAGTTTTTCCATTTCAACCAACTTAATTTCAGATGATGTTAAGCTTTTGAAAAACAAACTTAATTCTGTTATTACTTCCCAAACCTTATTCAAT